>CM035416.1:1411055-1412905 GCA_020310875.1 Ceratopteris richardii | reverse complement strand
CTCTCTCTCTCTCTCTCTCTCTCTCTCTCTCTCTCTCTGCGCGCTGCTGCGCGCAGCGCCAGGGAGGGAGAGAACCACACACATCATACAAACACACACACACGTCACATCACATACACACATCACACACACACATACATCACACATACACATCACATACACACATAACATACACAAACATCACACATACACACATAACACACACACACGTACATCACATACACACACATATATATCACACACATCACATATATCACACACATACACATCACACATACACGCACATACACATAACACATACATATATATCACACACACATAACACATACACGCACACACACATAACACATACATATATATCACACACACATAACACATACACACACACGTCACATACACACACATATATATCACACACATCACATATATCACACACATCACATATATCACATACACATAACTTCACACACACACATACATACACACAATATATCACATCACATATACCACATACACATAACTTCACACACACATACATCACACACATACACATCACACATACACGCACATACACATAACACATACATATATATCACACACACATAACACATACACACACACGTCACATACACACACATATATATCACACACATCACATATATCACATACACATAACTTCACACACACACATACATACACACACATATATCACATCACATATACCACATACACATAACTTCACACACACACATACATCACATCACATTCACACATAACACGCACATACACATAACACATACACACACATCACATACGTGCACACTACTGCAGGGACCAAGACCAAGCCATGGAATAGGCATGGCATGCTTCCAGGGATAATCAACAGCAGTACATGATGGCTTAAAATCCCGAGCACAAGGAGGGTCTAATGAGAAAGAAGGAAGAACAGAAGAAAGTAAAGAGCAGGAGACAGTACCTGCAAAAAAAACATGAGGAGAAACTTGAGCTCAACACACATTTAAATACATACACAAGTCCTTCCTAATCCACTCTTTTGGTTTTAACTTTTAATCTACAACCACACTTTAATGTCCTTACTTTCACCACACTTTAAATTGACTTTATTTACACAACTCGCTTACTCCATTCTTTTAACCTTTTTCATATACACCATTCATTTAAAGTTTCTCTTTAACTTCCTTTAATTGCATCATTTATTCCAACCACTCTTTCAATCACTTTAGTTACACATCTTCTATAAACCATTCTTTTTCCTAGTACTCATATAGACCACTAGTTATTTATCCATTTAATTAATCATTCTAATTCTATTTACCCTAAATTTCTCAATTAAATAAATTCATTAAATTAAACTTAGGTTAAGCTTTTAATTAATTAGAACCTTAGTATTAAATGCACATACATGATTAAATAATTAATTAAACAATATTTTAATTTTTATTATTGAACCAATGTTTAGATATAGATTAATTTCATTAAATATTAATTGTTCGATCCTTTAAAACATTCTAAAACCCTAGAAAACCTACTTAAACCCATCAAAAACTCATGAAAACCCTTTAAAACCCTATCTCTAACCCATGATAAATCATCTAAACCCTTAACATTAACCCAATGGAATCATTTAAGATCCTTTGGATTAATCCTACTGACTTAACTTATATAAACTTATGAAAACCTAGGGGTATATACTCATATGTCTGATATGTATCAATTTAAAACACTCATTAAATGAGTAATTAGGGTAACCCTAATATGAACACATATTCTTCATCAGTTCTTGTACCTGCACACACTTCAAAAGTAGTTAATTCAATCCAAAACAACTG
>CM035416.1:1346055-1406055 GCA_020310875.1 Ceratopteris richardii | reverse complement strand
AGTAAAAGTTACGACAAAGAATGATGCTCAGACGACCGCTAAGTTCTTATTTGAGAATGTGTTCACTAGATACGGGCTACCCATAGAGCTAGTAAGTGATAGAGGCACCCACTTCTTGAATGAAGTTATTGAAAATCTTCTCCAAGAATTCTTGGTAGTACACAAGAAATCTGCCCCCTATCACCCACAAGCTAATGGGCAAGCGGAAAGCACAAATAAGATTCTATGCAATGTGCTTATCAAATTAGTGAATAATAAACGCTCTGATTGGGACAAACAGCTACACCATGCTGTTTGGGCATACCGAGTTGCCTATAAAACGGTACTCCAAGCCACACCCTTTCAGATGGTATTCGGTCAAAATGCAGTGCTACCATTGGACTTCTTGATACCAACATTAAAAGTAGCACAAGAGCATGAGTGGACGGGTCACAAACTCTCTTCGAGAATTTTTTATCTGGAACGACTAGGTGAAACAAGACTAAGAGTGGCAGCAGGAATATATGCAGCTAAGAAAAGACAGAAGGCATACTTTGATGCACACATAAAGGATAAGGGCCTGAAGGCAGGAGACCTAGTATTGGTCTATACTTTGAAGTAACATGCACGGAAATTAGAGAAAAGAGTCTATGGACCTATGATCATAAATAGGATCTCAACTAGCGGAGCAGTTCAATTAGCCACGCTAGAAGGTGATATTCTTCCGAGCTACATCAGCGGGTGCAAAGTTAAATTATATCAAGAACCCCTGACTGAAGAGATGCTAAATCCACTTAACACTGCCAAGAAACGCAAGGAAGAAGAAAAGCGAATTCAAGAAGAGGCGCAAGCAGAAGCTTTAGAACGCATCCAAAGGATGAAGTTGAGAAGGCAGGGTAGAGATCAGCCTAGGGCAGATGACTATGCAGCTCAAGGATATCATATGGCTATGTGCGAAGTTTCAAGTAATAATTCTCATAGAATAATTGATCAACGTCCTTTTGTAACCTTAGAGATAGGACAACGAAAGAGTGCAAGGACTGTAAGGGCCTTGATTGACTCAGGTGCAGCCACTAGTGCTGTTAAATTTTCTTACTGTCAAAAGTTGAAATTAAATGTCAATCCTATAGAAGCATATCTTATAGGATTGGGAAGTGTAGAAACCCCTTGTATGGGCAAGGTGGAGCTTCCCCTCTATATTCCTAATGTTTTACTGACAGTTAAAGTACTAGTGTGTCAAGATGAGGATCTCACCAAACCTCTTGTCTTGGGTCAAGACTGGATCTATGATCATGTAGTCAACCTAAACCTAAGAAGTAGACTTCTTCAGGTATGGGTAAATCAGAGTCGAATTATAGTTGAGTTAGATAATGGAGCACTCAAGGAACTAAGAAAGGCACAGACTCCTGGTCCTTCCAGGGGTACACATGAAGCTGACAATGCTATTCTTGTCCAAAACTATGTGATGCAGAAGGATGATTGTCTCAACAAGCAGAAATCAAACTACAAGCATAAGGGTACAATGGAACTCCCTTCTTTTCCAAAAGCCACAGGGATGCAGCAACCAAAGGCGAATCAAATGCAGAAGAAGCAGCCGACTTATGCTCGAGGCACAAAGAAAATACGATGCACGGTTTCTCAACCACCAAAATAAGTGTGGGTACGGAAAGGCGAGCATCTTATTGCGGTCAAGCCACCACAACTGGCTCAACTTCCTATTAGTGCTCGACAACACGACACTAATAAGAAGTCGTCCAAAAATTCTTCTGTGAAAGTGAGGTTTATCTGGGTACCCAAGAAGTCGACGAAGGCTAGCCCACAATCACAACAAATTTGGGTGCCTAAGGCTTGCTTGCAAGCTCAAATAGCTACACCGAGGCCACACCCTGTACAACATGGTTCATTCACTCGAACATTTGATACCCTTTCTTATACAACACGCACAAACACACATTGGCCCATGAGCACGAGCAGAATCACTTGTAAATGGGTCCCTAAAAGGCCTCATTGCCAAGCAGACACTCTTATAAAGCCCTCCAGAGTCTCCACTAAATCAAGACCACCAGCCATTCCATTTGTTTGGCAGTCCAAAGCGTGTAACAAACCCCCCGACCCCATTTGTAAATTCACCACCACCTACTAACTGCATCATTCTCACACTACATCTCTCCATTTCGCTCCTAGGACAATCCATCCACTAACCACACCCACAATCACCGAGCACTCACTGACTAACTAACATATCACTAAAACCTCTTGTTAATGTTGTAACGGGGACATGTGACCACTTGGTGTCCATTTGCAATGTTAACATTCATTTGTATATTCTCACAGAACCGGTGACCAGTCCCTTCAATATGGTCGAGGCTGCAGGAACTAGCTCCCAGGCAGGCACCAGCCCTCAGATTGTGGACATTGAAAGTCTTCCCATTGAGGAGGAATTGAAGGAATGTCTAGTGGCATTGAGAGCATTACATGCCATACCGGTGTAGAATCCTCCACAGGGGCACACAATGCTAGTCAGCAAAAACTCACATTGGTTCAGTGATGTGGCAGGACCTCTGGGAGAAGGCACTTACCTGTGGGAGGCAGAGATAGAGTTCAACGTGTGCTGGGGCAGGTATCACTTCTTCACCAGGGAATTTGAGAGACTTCAAAATAACGAAGGACTGAAACCGATATGGAAGAGGGCGGGACTGTACGATTACTTCAAAGCCCAATTGCCGAAGCCCGACTTTTTGAGGTGCTCATATTTGATTAGCACCCTCACTCCGAGCAAAGAGAAAAAGGGATACAACACTTTTGTCCTACCATCGCTCACAAGAGGCAATGAGCTGAAGCGGTTCAAATCAACGAACAACTTGGTGAGGGAAGCTCTCAACATGAATGGTATGCACATTCCCACCGAGAAAGAGACTATGGTCCCCGACAACATGAAGAACAGGAATCTGACGAAACTAAAGGATATGGTGGCAATGACACCTAATATTGCCGTTCATCTTCGGATGTGCATGCAGCATTTTGCATTCCCCGCGCAAGAGAGGTTCACAATGCCACCCAAGAAGATATGGTTCAGTCTATATTTAGCAGATGCCTTCGATTTGACAATCAACATGCCTCACTCGATTATTGACCAAATCCACTTGGCTCATCAACGGTGGTATAAGAAGCAAAAGTCAGTACTCTATGGATGTTGTGCTCTCACAAGGATTGTTTACAGATGCTTGGCATATGACGTGCCAGTTCAAAGGGCACTTATTTGGACCAGGGTGCAAGAATTCCAACGTAGACTATCCACCGCAGGGCCTCCATCCAAGAAAATGAAAGGTGCAGTTCAGATGCCCTGTGCACAGGCCCGCGGTGCGACACTGACACCAGAGACAACTCCACGGCTTCCAAGGCGTGTGCAACCCTTCACTATCAGATTACCAAGGCGTAGCACAGATGGACCGAATTTGGTGTTTCCACCTATACCAACTGACTTAGAGTTTCCTCATGGCTTTACATTGGAAGATCTAACTGATGAAGAGGTAGCCAAAATAATCAATGCTACAAATTTAGAAGTGGAGGAAGAGCAGGCAAGCGGGCAGTAGAGAGTCACAGACCAACCCCATCCAGTCCAACCAGACGTAGTCGAAGTGCAGGATGACGAAGAAGACGAGCAAGAGGACGAACAAGAGGGACTATCAGACGAAGAAGAGCAGGAATATAAGCGAGAAATTCTACAAGAACTTGATGGTGCCCCGGCTTATACGAAGCAATTGAAAAAGTTGTATGATACCGTCAACCGAGTTCAAGAACAACACAAACTGTCCCTGACAGCTGGAAAAGCCCTCATGAACCAGATCCTTGAGGAGGAAGGTGTGGACGAGCAATACCGCGCAACCCTTGACATGATAGTTGATGCATTGTGGGTACATGAGATGGTGCATACCGCTCTCGCATATTCACGATGATCGGAACGACGATACGGCAGACGCCCCCCTCGATCAGGAAAACAAATGAATGTATTAGTATCAGAACCACAGGGCACCACATCTACAACTGTTGATATATTTAGGTAGTGATGTGTGTGAACACACTAGGACCGTCGGGGGACTTTTTTCCCTCTTTAGGAGGTTTTTTTCCCCCGGCTTGTATATACGCCTATTGCCCTAATGGGTTATTTATCTTTGTACATTCTCTAGTAATACATTCAGTATTGTGTGTTTGTGCTCCAAGCTTCTTCTTCTTCCTTGTGTTGTTCGCGTGCTTCCGCAGACGTCTAACTCCAACAATTGGTATCAGAGCGGGTTGTCGCTTCATCTAGGGTGCCGTCGACACTCCTCCGTTTGCAGTCTCAGAATCGCATGAATTTTGGTGAGCATACTCAGCGTGTTTCCGAGATCAAAACTGCTTCGCTTTGTGGTGCCGAAATCGCAATCTGAGCTTGTGTCGGCCTCCAAACGCACTATCGCAGCGCTTGTGTAGGCTATTTTGTCTTTTTGTGCCAAAGGTATATACCTGTTTCTGTTCGCCAGTTTAAGCGTCTCGAAGTCTGCTACAAGTCTAGCAGAACTCATCTGGGCAGTTCTGTTCAACTTTTTGAGATACAGTCAATTTTCTGCATCAAGGTATTTTAGTCACCGGCCATGGATGAAAGCAGTGATGTATTCCGTATGTTGGCTGTTGAGGATAAGTTCGATGGTACCAACTACCCATTATGGGCTTATATGATGCGACATGTTTTGGTTGCAAAAGGATTGTGGAACATTGTGCAGGGTGTTGAAAGACGTCGTGTTACACCTGTAATGACAGGTACTACAAATACAGGTGCTGGAGCTGATGAAGATGGTGTCGAAGATAATATTCCACAGATTCATGTCCGTGCTATTGTTTCTGTTGCACCTACTGCAGAGAAAATTCGTTGGGATGGCAGAGATGCCCAGGCACATGCATTGATAGCTTTGTCTGTCAAACGTGCCATTATTCCTCATATTCGCTCTTGCAGAACAGCTAGGGATGCTTGGGATACACTTACCACATTGTACCAAGCTAGGAATGAGGCTCATGTTGCTTACCTCCAAAAACAGTTGGAGAGTGAGCACATGAATGAAGGTGATTCTATGGACAGTTTCCTAACGAAGATCAAAGATTTGAAGGAACAGTTGATTTCTGCTGATGAGGTTATACCAGATAGCTCACTTGTGCAGACCGTTCTGAATGGTCTTCCTGATTCATATCAGAGTTTTGCTTCTACTCTTCAGTTGATGATGAAAGGCAATCCGAATGCCTTATCATTTGAGGAGTTAGTCTATGTTCTATTGCAGGAAGATCAGTCCACGCAGAACAGGTCCATTATGCGTGTTGCAGATCAAGCTTTCCTGGCTAGTCAAAAGGGCAAAGGAAAATGGAGCTCTTCTACTAGTAAGCAGAAATCTGCAAATGCTGCACATTCGAAGAACCAGGATAATGAGAAGAAATCAGAAAAGCAGAAATTGTATTGCAAGTACTGTAAAGGGAATGATCATATCATAAAGAACTGTCCAAAATTGGCTGCAAAAGAGGCAAAGAAAAAGGAGGCTAGAATGGTTGTTGCAGAAGCCTCTACACCAAAAACAGAGTCTGCTAATCTTGTGCAGGAAGAAGAATGGGCGTTTACTACTGTTTGCAGTTTTGACCCATCTTCTCATGAGCAGTGCATGTCTGCAGTGGACTCAGATGTTTGGTACTTTGACAGTGGGGCGACCAAACATATTACCTCGCAGCGCAGTTTCTTCTCTTCACTCGAGCCTGCCTCTACAGGGAATACTATCACATGCGCCAACAACTCCTCTTATCCTGTTATGGGAGTTGGTAAGATCATTCTGACTACTGCTGATGGTAGTTCTTTCACCTTGTCAGATGCTTTATTTGTGCCAGAGATCAAAAAGAACCTGTTATCAGTTTCTACATTAGCCAAGATTGGTTTGGTTGTGAAATTTGTTGATGACAGGTGTACAGTTCATGATCTGTCAAATGGCGATGTGATTATTGCTTCTGGCATTTTATGTCATGCGCTGTATAAGCTCATAGACTATGAAAGATCTGTTAATGATTCGGCATGTGCAGTTCATGATTCTCAGGCTATGTCAGATGCAAAGCTTTGGCATGCACGCTTTGGTCATCTGAATTCTGCTAGTTTGCTACGCATGCAGAAATCTGATATGGTGTCTTCTTTGCCCAAGCTTGAGGCACCCGGAAAACATGTATGTGAAGGTTGTATTTTGGGAAAAACGCAGCATTCCTCCTTTCCAAAAGATGGTTCAGTTCGGGCTACGCAGAAATTGCAGCTTGTACATAGTGATGTTTGTGGTCCTATGGAGACACCCTCTTTTGGAAATTACCTTTACTTCGTGACTTTTGTTGATGATTTTTCCAGGCATGCATGGGTATATCCATTGAAGGCAAAGTCCGAAGTGTTCATGTGCTTTAAACAGTTTTTGGTTTTGGCTGAAAATTTGTCAGCATGTAAAATGAGCACCCTCCGTTCTGATCGAGGGGGGGAATATATGTCTTCTGATTTTAATGCATTTCTGGCTGAACGTGGGATAAAACACCAGTGTACAGTGCCGTATACACCTCAACAGAATGGAGTTGCTGAACGAAAGAATAGGTCACTCATGGAGATGGCAAGGTGCATGGTCAAAAGTCAGGCTTTACCACATAGTTTCTGGCTTGAGGCTGTCATGTGTGCAGCATATGTATTGAACAGGTGTCCCACTAAAGCGTTGCAGTCTATCACTCCATATGAGGCTTGGCATGACCGCAAGCCATCTGTTGCTCATCTGCGTGTTTTTGGTTGTTTGGCATATGCATTAGTGCCTGAACAACATCGCAAAAAATTGGATATAAGGCAATAAAATGTATTTTTGTTGGGTACAGTTCTGAAAGTAAAGGCTATCGTCTATATCATCCACAGACTAAACGCATTCTGGTTAGCCGTGATGTTGTCTTTGTGGAAGATGCTATTCAGCCATTGGTTTCATGTACTAAGGAGACATCTATTAGCTCCAAAGACATGTATGATACGTTGATGCCTCTTTTTACAGGTGGACAGTCTAGTGCTGGTCCTAATGAGGCAACTTCTCAGCCTTTGTGGGTTTCATATGATGATGCAGATCATTCTATTTCTGATGCAGATTTATATGATGCACTTGTTGATGAGAGAGCTAATATTGAGCAGGCAAAAACTATGCCAAAATGGCTGGTGCAGACTTTGCGTGACAGCAAATTAGATGCACCTTTGTCATATCGTACTCGTTCAGGCTCTCATAGTGCTTCCTTTGCATCAGATTGCTATGCTATGGCTGCGTCTAGTCTCTGTGATGAGAATGAGCTTGTTTCTTTTGATGAAGCACAGAATTCAGAAAATTGGATGGCTGCCATGCAATCTGAATATGATGCTATAATGAAGAATGGTACATGGTCTTTATGTGACTTGCCTCCTGGCAAGAAGGCCATTGGCACTAAGTGGGTATACAAGCTGAAGCGTAAACCTGATGGTACAGTTGACAGGTATAAGGCTAGGCTTGTTGCAAAGGGTTATGCGCAAGAAAGAGGCATTGATTTTGATGAGACCTTTGCACCTACATGCCGTATGACTACTGTTCGGAGCATTTGTGCACTTGCAGCCCATCACGGTTGGAATGTACATCAGTTGGACATTAAAACAGCATTTCTGAATGGTGACTTGCATGAAGAAGTGTATGTTTTTCAGCCCGGTGGCTTTGTGCAGAAAGGGCATGAAAACCAGGTGTGCAGGTTAAAGAAGGCATTATATGGTTTAAAGCAAGCACCACGTGCTTGGTATGAGAAGATACATGCCTATCTGGTTGCACATGGTTTTGTGAACAGTCCAACTGAAAATACCTTATATGTTAAGTGTGCTAATGATGTGCTTCTGATCATTGTTGTCTATGTTGATGACATGCTGCTCACTGGTCCTATTGAGAAGCATATTGCTGATTTCAAGGCTGATTTGCATGCCTCATTTGAGATGTCTGATTTGGGGCATTTGCACCACTATTTGGGCATTCAATTTATGCAAGTTGATGGTGGAATGGCTTTGTGTCAAACGAAATATATTGACACATTATTGCAGCGTTTTGGCCTTGAAAACTGTAAGCCTATTGCCACTCCTATGGAGACAGGTTTACGATTGAGTTTTCATGATGTTGGAGATGCATTTGATGTTGTTCTCTATCAGAAGGCTGTTGGATGCTTGATTTACTTATGCATTACTCGGCCAGATATTCAGTTTGCTGTCTCACAGATAAGCAGGTTTATGCATTGCCCAGGAGTCACGCATTGGAAGGCGGTTAAGCGCATCTTTCGCTACCGCCAGATTTGCAAATCTTTTTCTGACTCAGATTGGAAGGCGGTTAAGCATGCAAATCTGGGGATCACTACCGCCAGATTTGCATGCTTTTTCTGACTCAGATTGGGCTGGTTGCTATGACACTCGTGTGTCCACCAGTGGTTTTTGCTTCATGCTTGGTAGCTCATGTATATCTTGGTTGAGCAAGAAGCAGCCTACTGTGGCCACTTCCAGTTGTGAGGCTGAGTATAGGGCAGCCTTCACAGCGATTGTTGAGTGTGTGTGGCTCAGACGCCTTATGGCTGATTTGGGTGTTGGCCAGTCTTCTGCCACCACCATCTTCACTGACAGTCAGAGTGCATTGGCAGTTGCGAGAAACCCTGTGTTCCATGCTCACACTAAGCACATTGAGGTGCATTATCACTATGTCAGGGAGAGGTTCTGTGCTGGGGAGATCAGCTTGGCATATGTGCCCACGCAGGAGAACATTGCATACCTTTTCACGAAGGCTCTGCCTAGGGAGAAGTTTGAAGCTTTCCGCAAAGCTTTGGGATTACTTCCTTTTGTGGAGTGATTTCCACATAGCTTGGCACTTCCTTATACATGAGTGCCAGCTCCTTGTTCACCGCATCACTCCCAGGGGGGATTTGTTGATATATTTAGGTAGTGATGTGTGTGAACACACTAGGACCGTCGGGGCACTTTTTTCCCTCTTTAGGAGGTTTTTTTCCCCCGGCTTGTATATACGCCTATTGCCCTAATGGGCTATTTATCTTTTTACATTCTCTAGTAATACATTCAGTATTGTGTGTTTGTGCTCCAAGCTTCTTCTTATTCCTTGTGTTGTTCGCGTGCTTCCGCAGACGTCTAACTCCAACAACAACCACGGGCATAGCTCATACTATTCATGACACTAAGGAAGCCCACACATCCAGTGCAGCCCCATCACCCCCCTTACCCCCTCTCCCTCCAACTCCACCACCTTCACCCCCCACTACCAATGCAACCACTACTGTCACCGCCCCAGGGTCTACTTCCCATACCGAAGCACAGACCGTTAGTCAACCCACACAACCGACACAACCGATCACCACCTCTCTTGTTTACACTACTACTGGCTCTGTAATTCTAACTGTAGCCATGGAAAACCCCGTTCCCCGATCATGCTTCCTGGCGGTTCATATTCACAACTACACACACCACTTTACACCTTCACCACCATCACCGCACCCACAATTCCCGTATTCACAATCACTCCCATGACTGCATCCACTTTTGATCTCATGGACATATCACCCACCTCCGCACCTCTCCCTCCCCCCATACGTCCACAATCTCCCATTCCCCCACCACCAACTTCACCCTTTTCAAGCACAGCATACACGCTCCCATTCCCTTTTCCCTTCCCTTCTGCATTCAACACTTTTCCCGCATCCACCCCTGTTAATAATGTATTTAATAATATGTACCATTGTATGTCTCAACTGCAACAGCATTACCAGGACCTAGACGCACAGCATACGACCCTCTTCAGAAACCATGAATAGCTCCAAGCAAGATTCATTGATTTAGAGAAGGAGAAGCAGCTATTACAACGGCAGTATACTACATTGCAAGCACAACATGATCAATTAGTTGCCAATCCACCCCAGTCAGATACTAAAGAAAAACAATAGCTCGACGACATGTTACATGCTCAGATCACAGACAATCTCAAGCTTAGACGCAATCTCGCCTTATTACGGAAGCACATGTCTGTAGCACTTGAAGAAAACAAACGACTACAGAAACAGAATGAGGAAAACTTGGAAGCAGCAATGGAGGGTTCACCGCAGGAAATCGACCCGGAGAAATTCAAGGCTATCCCATCTGAAAGTATGCAAATCGTCTTGGAAACCCATGCCGACCTCCTGGAAGCCCATGCAGCATTAGAAAGAGAAAGACATGATCTTCTAAAGCAACTGGCAACTCAGCAGGAGTCACCAAGCAAAGCCACAATCGCAGCCGACACATCTGAAGAAGTCGCAGAACTCATAGCAGAACTAGAAGAACTACGAAGTAAAGTTCTTCAATACAAGTGTCAGCCCTCTCCCCTGGTGGAACCGGAACCTGAAGACTTAGTGCCAATTCAAGTGGAGGACATCTTTGAAGACCCATATGTTCCCACGCCAGCACCCGAAGGCAAGCACACAAAAGAAGGAATGGACACGATTGAGATCGAAGCCCCTGAAATTGGATGCAAAGGTTAGAGAAGGTTGCTACAACCCATGATGAGAGAGTTGGAGTTCAGATAGCGTCTATGTCACGATTTGAGGAATTCGTCATAAAATCGGATTACTTTAGAAACCTCTCCCATCATAGATGGATTGGCACATCCGATGATTTGTATGTTCCATTCTGTGTATTAATTGCAGATTACAATGCTGAAATCAAGCAACACACATCAAAAGAACCAACCTCGGTGACACAGTTTGCACCGGATGACATCCCTGCAAGTGCCAAGCAGGGGAATATACATCAACCTACTTGGAGGATCCGTCTGCTTGAAACCTACCCTGAGATGGTACGCACGTGGAATAACATGCCTCTATATATCAAGTATAATCCCTGCTACTGCTCTGTCTTTTGAAGAAGGTCTTGGCCGGAGTACACCAAAAGAGTTTTGACGGTTAAAGGATGTGAAAAGTGGCTAAATTATGTGTACCTAGCACCTCCTCATGGCCAACCCACAGTCAACTACATGATTTCGACCATCCGACACTCTGCAGTCAGATTCAAGAATATACCAGATATCATGGCACAAATGTGCCTCAAAATTTTTGAGCTCATGCTGGTTACATTCAGGACATTTAAGAATATTCAAAGAACCTCATCTTTCGGCTCTCGTATTTAATGAAGGGAATCAGGACCTTGTCTACGATATGAGCACCACACCATCCATTAACGTAAGTGCAATGGTGTTCTAATGGAGTTAGAGCCATTGAACAAGCGACTGGCTTCAAACATGGCTTGCGCCAATTCTACCATTTTAGCATAAAGTTTTGTTCTCTCTATCTCTAGATTGGCTCTAGGGTAACATTTGTCATGATCTATCATGTTTGGCCCTTATTAGATTCTGGCCTGGTATGCTTTAAGCATCATGTTTAGATCCTCATGAGTGGGATCAGCTAGGACTTATCCTACTCTGGGTGGTGAGTGGGTTATGTGTGGTGGATCAGAAGTTTGGGGAATAGAAGGTGATGGGTTGGAAGGAGAGGGAATGATGGTGGTGGTGTAGTGTGAGAGTGAGTTTGAGGTGTGAGTTCATTTATCTTTGCTTTTGTTTCCCTCAAGCTTTCCTCAAGTTTGCTCATTTTCTGTGACCATTGTCTTTTCATTCTCTCTCGACTATCTCTGGAAGCTCTTGTCCTTTTCTTGGTTATGGTCTCCGTCTCGCTAACCTCATAATTTTTTTCCTGACCTAAACCTTGGTTTTGCTGCAAAGCTTGAGCTCTAGTGACCACATGCACGGGGGCTGTGGAAGTTATACTTCCTGTAGATTCTACTACTAACCCAATAACATTAATAGGAGTGATTTTTGGGGTTCTTTGGGTAGTCTCGTAAGAAATGCTCTTTTCCAAAAACTTGACAAAAGCCCTGGATTGTACTGACTGGGTTTGTGTAGGTGCAGGCATGGGGCAATCACAAATGAAGTGATCTCCCTTACATCGGTAGCATGGTCCTCTAGGAATTGGGGGTCTTAACTGCCTAGGTTGGGGTCTAGAGTTGGGGTTTGCGTACATGACATTTGCATACTCAGGCTCCCAGCTAGGTTCACTCGGATCTTCAGAGTAATATGACTCATTATGCTCTGGTGACTGCATGTAGTAAACATGTGGACTATCCATGTGAGTAGAGTCAAAACTATGATCACTCATGTCACTTTTGGAAAGTAGTGGTGTTACTGGCACTATGGCTCTATTCAGGTTCTCTTCTGCAGCTGCGTACTTTACTGGAATCACATTGGCTTGGGTTGGGGGCTACTGAGCTAACACAGGCTGAGGCATATGTTGGGCTTGGTAGGGTTGTTGATAAGGTTGTTGTGGTCTGCCGTATTGTTGTTGTGGGTACTAATTCTGGTATCTTCCCTGTTGAGGATATGGTTGTGGATAAGGTTGCCTAACCGCTTGCTTATTATATGGGCAATCTTGAGCGGTGTGATTGGTGTACCTCCGTTCTATGGTGCAATACTGGCTACTAGGATTCACTTGGGGTTGGGCCATAATGTGACATACACTCACCAAATGGTCTCCTCCACAGGTATAGCATCGTTTCCCTAGAGCAAATCTTGGAATTTGTTTGCTAGAGACACCTAGTTTCTGGTAATTCTTCATGGACTTGACCAGCTGGGTTTGCCTCAGGGTCCTAGTGTGCTCTCTAGGCCTTGGCAAGGGAAAATCATCAGTATTTCTTTGGTTTCTTGGAGCTCTAGGTCTCTCAGTTTCTTCTCTATCCATTTCTGTTCTCATCCTTTCTCTTCCCAGGGGGTTGGCAAAACTTACTTCTAGCCTGTCTCTACTTCTATCCCTTTGAGCTCCCTCAGCTTGGGAGGTCCCAGCTCCTTGGTGGTTGTAGGACACATTAGATCTTGGTTGGGGAAAAATGAATTCACCCTTCCGAGTGTAGGCATGTCTGCCATACTCGATGACCACGAAGATCCTCTCTGACATATTGTCTAGGTAGGTTACTTTGCCTGGGCTATCAGGGTCTTTAAACTCATAGATTGTGAGAGCTCCCACCTCGTTGGGTTGTTCAAGCTTATACCTCCAAAAAGCCTCTTCGGTCTCGCGGTTTAAAAGCAAATATATGCTCTTATTGTCCTAGGGAACCCACTCTGGAGTAATGATTCTGGTCAGGATGGATTTGCCCCGGGGAGTCCTCGGCTTCCTTCCTAAGTTCCCTTGCTCTATGTCAACCATGTCAGTCTCTGCGGTCACATTGCCAAACTCGTCTGTCCTATCTGGAAGGGTGGTAACCACATAAATCGTTCCTTGTTTATCTAGATATGCTCCATTTTTGAACTTGACTACCGGATGTTCTAGCCCATGGGGCTGATCTTGGTTTTTAATCTGGACCACGGATCTTCTCAAGCCGTCTTTGTAGATGCGAGCACCTAGACAATTGGTCCTGATATATTCCAATTGAGTTTTGTAAGGTCCTTCTAGCTTTTCCAGGTACGCCACTCTGGAACTACCTATGGTCTCTCCATGTTATAGGACATCTCAAAATCGCTTGTTTCTGACCTCGAAGTGTATGGATAATCACTCAACTATTGGGCCCAAGACCTAGCAGTATGATTGATGCTAGCTTCAGAAGATCTGAGGCTTTGTTTGTCTCGGCCTAAGTGTCTTTCTGACCTAAGGTTCATATGCCTCGTTTCTCTACCCCCTTGGTCCCAAGTACAATCTCGTTGCAGGTTAATTTGCACTAATTACTTTGTTCTTTTTAGTTGAATATTGTGTTAAGCCCTTATTTGGAATCACGTCGTCAGGATTACTTAAGAGAATTTTTCACTTGATATTTGATCGATTCAAGTTTACTTTTGTTCCTTAGGATTTTTGCACTTAAGATCTACTTAATGCTTGTACTTAGTTGATTAGTTCTCTCTCAAAAATCAAGCACAAAATTTCCCCAATTCAATTAGTTATTTTACCCCAAAAATTATTCGTAAAGTCGGTATATCGCGCTAGCTCGGGTCGATGTGTCGTGATAATTGGATGTGTCCCAATACACCGAAGTGTCGCGATAGACTGAAGTGTCATGATACACTGAAGTGTCGCGATAGACGGAAGTGTCGCAATACACCCAAGTGTCGCGATAGACCGAAGTGTCCCAATACACCGAAGTGTCGCGATAGACCGAAGTGTCGTGATAGACCGAAGTGTCGTGATACACCAAAGTGTCGCGATAGACCAAAGTGTCGCGATAGACCGAAGTGTTGCTATAGACTGAAGTGTCACGATACACCGAAGTGTCACGATAGATAGAAATATCGTGAATTCTATTGATCAACCTAGTGATCCTGGGAGCACACAGGCTGGGCAGTGTCGTGGTGCATTTAGATTCTCAATAGGGTCAAATTTTTGGTGTGTCGCGATAGCTCAAAGTCGACGCCTTGAGGCTTGCATAGAGAGATTCAGTACCTGTTGAGCTTGTTGGAGATGGTGAGGATGCTGCAACCTGCAAGAGTCATGCAAAAAACACACAAACACAACAATGCACACTCGCTCTCTCTCAAACTGTCACCAAGCAAATGAGGAGAATGAAATGGAAGTGGGAATATGAAAGGAAGATGGAAGTGGAGATGGAGATGGGAGTGGAGATGGAGATGGAGATGGGAATGCAGAAAATGGTGAAAACCAAGAAAATTACTACCACTTCAACGCGTCCTCTCTACGTCTTACCATCACACGCTCATCCTCAAAGCTCATCCCCAGCAACGGCGCCAAAATTTGGTGTAGCTCAGTGATGAGTAGCACTTCCTTTAATGTCAATCGGGGAAGACATGAGGATGGTATGAAGACCTCGAACAAGTGATGGCACAAATGTGTGAGTGAGAAGCACACTAACATGCACACACATACACACACAGGCGCACATAAGGCAAGAACAAAGAGAGAGAGAGACAATGGAATCACTTCTATTGCAAAAGAGTTTTCATACAAGTTCAAATCTGCAACAAGCTAGCTTCAAAAATGAGCCCTCGAGCTCTATTTATAGTTTTTGACTAGCTTTGGTCCTATCAGACCTAGTGTCTGGCCTAGTTAAAAATTAGGTCCCTAAGCTATTTTGGAGGCTCAAACGAGCTCTGAAAATTATGAAACTTGGTAGGCAAATACTACTAAAGCTCCTCAAGCTCCAAGACTCCTCGGCTTGCACAAAATGGAGCTATAAAAAGGTGAAAAGGTATTTACAATGGTTTTCAGTGATGAGACTCACTTTTACAATAATTTAAGGATTGAAGAAATTCAAAGGGTTGCCTTAGTGCTAGATTTGCGTGTATCCTCGTACTTGCTTCTTCTCAGATTCCAACAGAGAACCCATCACAGACCACAAAAGGGGGAGGAAGACACCCCTCAAGCATAACTTGGACAAAGATGCAACAACAACAAAGAAGGAAGTTACTAAAGTGTAGCTCAAGCATAAACACCACCTCCTTTACTTGTCAATCTGCGGAGACATGAGGACCGGCATGAAGACCATGAGCAAGTGAAGGCACAAGTGCGTGAATGAAAGCACACAAATATGCACACACATACACACACATGCGCACAAGATAAGATCAAAGAGAGGAACAATGGAAAGCTTCGATTGCAAAAGAGTTCTCTTATAAAAGCTCTATTCTCTAACAAGCTAACCTCAAAAATGAGCTCTCTAGCTCTTTTTATAGTTTTTGGACTAGTTTTGGCCCTCTCCAGACCTAGTGTCCGGCCTAGTTAAAAATTAGGTTCCAAGGCTTATTTGAGGGCTCAAACAAAGTCTAAAAATTATGAAAATTGGTAGGATGATACTTCTAATACTCCTCAAGATCACTATTTTTGTAGGGGATTCTTCTGAAAATTTGACATGTACTTCTTGGAGATCCCTACTTGCTCCTTCTTTTTGTATGTCCACTTCTTTGATGCGCTTCCATGCTTTGTGTTTGACCTTGAGTTCCAACACTCCCACCCCTCTCGAGTCTGTCGTCCCTGATAGACCCTTGTTGTAATGGTTGTTCCAGGTAGTGCTATGAGAGGTGGTGTCCATTCTGTAGAAATGAGATCCATCTATCTTCCAAATGTGGCAAAATCGATTGGAAAGTTCTTCATTTGTCTCTTTGAGCCTGTGCAAGTGGTAGTCCCGTGATATGTGCTTCATCCTTGGATTCCAGCATGAATGTGTCGTTGTGAGTCTCCATTGATGGCCTCTAGATCTTCCAAAGATGATGTTCATAGGAGTCATGCCAAGTACCTGTAACCCATAATGACTGATAGGTAAGTGTGTTCATGCATAGGTTGAGTAAAGTATGTGCCTTGTGCACGGCCTTGTAATGTAGCCCTATGCATGCTTACTTGAAAAATGCATTGGAAGAAGTATGGTGCAAAAATTGGGGGTCTTGAGCTAAGTGCTCAAGGGTATGCCGATGAAGAGGTTTCCTAATCTATCATGGTTATGGTGTTGCCAGAGTAAAGATACTTACCATGGTGAAGGGTTGATCGATGTTTATCTCTTCGTGTTGTACGCCCGGCATTTGTGATGGAACATTATCGATGAATGTCCATGTTGATGGTCTACCGATGAAATTTTTTGAGTGCCTGGTCCTATCTCCTCTTTGCAAGGAAACATTTGCCAAATACTGAGAATTGAATTTCTTTATATTCCTTGACAAACAACATTGGGTAACCACACCAAGCTTAGTTTCACATATTCTGTTTAGCTCACCATAAGCAGGAGTCTTCTCACCCAGTATACAAACAAGGATTTTCAGGGTACCAAACTACCCTTAGCAGATAGCTCCTTGGATGCTCTCGTACATACAGTAGTTAAGCATCTCTCAAGTTGCAGACCTTCGAGATCTTCCCTCCTACCAAGGTAAGGGGAAACAGTAGTTGTGAATGCCATGCTCATGCCAAGTGCTTGACATCTACTAGGTACGGCAGCAATAATATCATTCTGCTAGCCGAGACACACTTCTATCCAAACTGATAAATGCCCAATAATCAATGGTTCCACTTTCAACTAAGCATGACTCATTCATGTTCCATGAACCAAACCGGGGAACAAGTTCTTTTCTCTCTCTCTCTTTTTCTTTTTTTTTTTTAAGGAACAATGTCACAAAACAAGAAGACAAAAGTTAGTGTCAATAAAAATATTTGACATATGTCAATGTGCTCTTGTGCCTGGGATTCTCAAGTGTGTCTATGCACGGCCGTGTAATATGGCCCTCTATTAATGCATACTTTGGAAATGCATGACCTGATTGGTGCAAAAGACACGGTTGTGCAAGGAGCACATGGTTGTCGCTCGTCAGGGCTTTCGATGTTACTTGCAAATGTTGATGCCGGCTTTGGTGGAGGTATCCATTGGATCTCGAAATGATGTAATCCTCCTTATTGGAATCCATTTTAGAACAGCATTTGTCCCTGTTCATAAATCCAATCTTGACCCAAGACAAGTGGTTTCGTAAGGTCCTCATCTTGACACACTAGCATTTTGACTTTCATTGGAACATCTTGAAGGTAGATGGGAAATTCCACCTCGCCCAAACAAGGGGCTTCCACACCTCCCAATCCTATGAGATAAGCTTCTATGGGATTGATGCTCAACTACAAGTCTTGGCAGTAGGAAAGTCTAACTGCACTAGTTGGTGCACCTGAGTCAGTCAATGCTTTCACAGTTCTTGCACTCTTTCCTTGTCCTATCTCTATGGTCACAAAGGGACGTCGGTCAATGCTTTGAGAAGTAATTATGCCTGATTTTCGGCACATATCCATGTGATATCTTGGGGCTTTTGAGTTGACATCTAGGCCTAGTCGCCTTAGCTTATTTCGCCAAATACGCTCTCTAGCCTCTGCCTGTGCTTCTTCTCTCACCCTTAAGTCTTCTTCTTTTTGCTTCTTAGAAGTGTTGAGTCTCATTAGCATATCCTCAGTAAGAGGTTCTTGATACAGCTTGACTCTACATCCACTAATGTAGTTTGGCAAGATGTCTCCTTCTAAAGTGGCCAATTGAACCGCACCGCTAGTGGAAATTCTTTTAATGATCATGGGTCCATATCCTCGTTTTTCTAACTTGCGGGCATGTTGCTTAAGTGTATAAACTAACACTAGGTCTCCCTCTTTTAGTCCCTTATCCTTGATGTGTGCATCGAAGTATGCCTTTTGCCTTTTCTTTGCAGCATAGATACCCGCTGCCACTCGTAGCGTCGTCTCACCTAAGCATTCTAAATCAAAGATCCTGGATGACAACTCATGTCCATTCCACTCACGCTCTTGTGCTACTTTTAAAGATGGGATTAGGAAATCTAATGGTAGTACAGCATTCTATCCGAAGACCATTTGAAATGGGGTGGCATTGAGTACCATTTTGTAAGCAACTTGATAAGCCCAAACAGCATGATGAAGCTATTTATCCCAATCTGAGCGTTTATTATTTACTAGTTTAGTCAAGACATTACATAGGATCTTGTTTGTGCTCTCAGCTTGTCCGTTAGCTTGTGGATGATAGGGGGCTGACTTCTTATGTATCACCAAGAATTCTTGGAGAAGATTTTCAATGACTTCATTCAAGAAGTGTGTGCCTCTATCGCTCACTAACTCCATTGGTAGTCCATATCTTGTGAACACATTCTCAAATAAGAACCTAGCTGTTGTTTGAGCATCATTCTTTGTTGTGGCTTTTACTTCTACCCACTTGGTAAGGTAATCTGTGGCTACAATAATGTACTCTGCATGGGATTTTCTAGCTGGGGGGTTAATAGGACCTACGAAGTCTATACCCCACTTTGAAAATGCATGACCTCCCATCATTGGCCTCAAAGGCATCTCGTCCTTTCTAACCGGATATTGTGCACGTTGGCATGTGTCACATTTCTTCACATAGGTATGTGCATCCATATGAAGAGTGGGCCACCAAAGTCCTGAGAATAGAATGGTCTTGATTACTCGGTCAAGACCGAAGTGTCTGCCTGCAACACCACTGTGTGCAGTCTCTAAGACTTTCAGATAGTCTGATTCATGAACACATACTCTTAAGTAACCATCTTTGCCTCTTCGGTATAAGTTCTCTCCTACTAAGGCATAGTCTTGAGCCTCTTGCTCCATGCTTTGTCTTCTCGCTAAACTAGCCTCTTTGGCTAATGTTCCCGATCGCATAAATTCTACCAATGGAGTGCGCCAATCTGGAATTAATGACACTTGATAAAGGGTCACATGCTCCACTGGGGGTTTTTCCTGGCACATTGGACAATTCTTAATCCAATCATGAATTTCTTTGTGCATGCTAAGCCAATACACTCCTAAACGTTTTAGATTCTGCAATGTGCGTTGTTTAGAATAGTGATTACCTAGCAATCCTTCATGGGCTTGTTGCAACCAACTAATATGTTCATCATCCTCAACACAACAAGCTAATACACATTCAATATCTTGTTTGTACATGCTTCCTACCAGTATGTGATACTTTTGTGATTTTACAATTTCTTCTTGTGAGGTTTTCACATTCTTATTTGTGGGTCCGAAGGTTAAGACTGGTACCAAATTATTTGCCCATTTAGGAACAACTTCAAAATTGAACAGATAAGTGTCGGGTAGGTCATCTGACACTCCTTGAGGTGACTCTCCTGAAGTAATGCGAGAAAGGTGATCTGCCCGGAGGTGGGTTTTTTCTTTCCTGACAACAACTTCAAAGTCATATTCCATTAGTAAGAGGAACCATCTTACTAAGCGTCCCGTATTGCAAGGTTTATTGACCAAATATAACAAAGCTTGATGATCAGTGAAAAACTTGAACTTGTTGGCCAATAAATAGCATCTAAACTTCTTCACAGCATATACCATGCCTAAGCCTTCTCGCTCGGTTGTGGTATAATTTCTTTCAGCTGGGTTTAGTTGTCTACTAGCATATGCTATGGGAAAATCTAAATTCCCTTCACCTATGGGTTGTGTTAGTACGCATCCGGTGGCATGATTGGAGGCATCTACATGAACATGGAATGGTTTACTCCAATCTGGGGTTGTCAATATTGGTGGTGTGCACAAACGTCTTTTTAGCTCATTGAAGGAGTTCTCGCATTCATCATTCCACTCAAAATTTATCAACAAACCATAAAGAGGTTTAGCTATGATCGCATACATGTGGATAAACCTACCGTAATATCCACAATGGCCCATAAAAGCTTGTACCTCTTTAATGTTTCTTGGCCTTGGTAACTCCGCTATGGCTCTTACTTTGTCCTCATCTATTGAGATTCCGTTCTTAGAAACAATATGACCGAATATTTTACCTTGACGCACCATGAACACACACTTTTCTGGGTTCAGACACACTCGATATTCTCTACACTTGTTGAAGATCTGTCTGAGCTCATGGATGTGGTATCTTCTTTCTTGGGAATAAGCACATAAATCGTCCACATATACTTCTAAGCTCTTTCGCAAAAACTCTTTGAAGACATGACACATGAGCCTTTGGAATGTTGCAGGTGCATTTGTGAGCCCAAATGGCATCACTCAAAATGCAAAGATTCCCCATTCGGTGGCAAAAGCCGTTTTGTGTTGATCTTCGGGGGCAATGGCTACTTGGTTGTAGCCTGAAAATCCATCAAGAAAGCTACAAACTTCCTTGCCTGCAACATGCTCCAATAAATGTTCAGTGATTGGAAGAGGATAGCTATCTCTAATTGTAGCGGCATTAACATTTTTAAGGTTAATACACACTCGCAACTTTCCATTCTTCTTGGGTACCACTACAATGGGGGACACCCATTCAGTATGCTCAATCTCATAGATAAATCTAGCTTCAATCAGCCTATCGATTTCTTCTTTTATCTTGGCCGCATAAGTGTCATTATATGTGTAGGGCTTCTATTTGGTGGGCTTGGCATCGGCAGTCATGGGGATCGTATGAGAGCATATTCTTGGATCTACTCCCTTCAAGTCTCTATAGTGCCACGCAAACACATCCCTATATTCCCTTCATAGAGCTATGAGCTCCATTTCTTCTCTTGCACTTAGGTCATCCCCTATATACGTGCATCGCTCTTTGTTCCCTTCAATGGTTACCACAATTTTTTTGGTCTTTTCTTCATTATCGTATGCTTCTCCTGTAATGGCCTCTCTCTTAGGCATTCGTACCAAAAATTTTCGGTCATCAACTTCATATTTCTTGAAATTTTCTGGTACCTCGGACAATGATTCCTCCTGTTCTTGTTTCACTGCTTTTCTTTTCTTTTTCTTTTGACTAATCTCACTTCCATCCTTTGAATTTACTGTTTTAATGCTTGTGAGAGGTTCTTCTTCTTTCTGGTTAAACACGCCTACATCTTCTAAATAGTGCTTCTCTGAGTTAAAGCAACTATCCATCACAATGGACTCTAGATCATCGTCATTCTCTTCTTCCTCTATGACATGATTAGGGTCACATTCTTCTGGCAAGGGCTGACACATGAACACTGAAATATCATAACCCTCCTCATCACAATGAGGTGTCCATTTTTCTTCATTGACTGCACATCCACGACCTTGCACATCCACAAATGAGTATCTTCATGCAACCAGGATGGATCAGGTGAACTTCCCGAATGCACAGAGATAGAATCTTCTTTCGCTTTGTGGATAGGATTCCACTGTAGGGGTGGTACGTCTCTGAAGGTGTAATCCTTCAAATTGACCTTGGTGGTGACTCCTAAGTGTTGTAAGTACAAGGAGTTGGTTCCCCAATCCTGTACTATTTGCAATTGTCGTAGGAAGGGTCTTCCTAGGATCATCTCATAGATATTATTTTTGTCAAAGTCACATATAGCAAAAGTGTGTTCAAACTCTACACCACAAGTGGTTAGAGTTATCCCTTCGAGCAATCCTAGAGGTCTCTCAAGATGACCGTCTACCATTTGAAGCTTCATTCTAGTTGGTCTTAATGTGGGTTTGCCCCATTGCTTCCACAAGGAGGTGGTCGCAATAGCAACAACAGCACCTGAATCTATGATTGCTTTGGTTGTGTAACCTTGGTAGGTGATTGGAAGATAAGTATTACCTTCTTCACCCTCACACATGTCCCCTATTTTGTCTAGAGGTATCTCTGGTACTTTTTGCTTAGAGCCGCATTTTGGCATATTGGAATCAAGTTCTGGGACCTGATCCTTCACATGGTTCCATAGCTCGGGTTTTGCTTTGAGGAGCTCTTCTATAGTGAGATGACACTGAACCTTAGTGTTCTTCACGACATCAGTGTTTCTTGGAACCACTGAGTCTTCATGTCTTACCATTATTGTGGGAGCTCTGATCTGAAGAGATTCAGATTCCCATGGGCCTGGAAATTGAGGCCGTCCTTCTAAGGTATTAGATTCAAAATCTAATCTTTCATCTTCTTGTTGTTTTGTTTCATCTCCGTAAATAGATGGAATGTCTTGGGGAAATTGATCATGGTCATCAATCTCACGAATAGGAGGGGAATCACCCTTCTCCTTGGCCCATTTCTCCTCTTGTATTTCCCGCAAGAACTCTTGAGAGTGCTCTTGAATTGAAGGAGGTATTCCAGCATCCGTGGAATTAGGAACATACGCTCCCATTGGTGGTGAGCTTCTTCTCTCAATAACTGGTTGAGCCTGTGGAGGTAAAGAAACTTGTGGTTTGTTTACCAATTGCTCTAATCTTTCTAGTAAGCCTTGGAAATGCAAATCCGGTTTGACAGAGTTTGTCTGATTGAACTTTTGACTAGTCTCGAGTATAGCTTGAGCTTGTTCTACCATTTTCATTCGTTCAATCTCTAAATCTGCTCTAGGGTAACTCTTGTCTAGGTTTGAAGCTGTTGGCCCTTCTTGAAGTCGAGCCTGATAGGCCTTGAACATCATGTCCAAGCCTTCTGGGGTTGGATCTGCAAGAACAGACCCTGGTTGTGGTTTATTTATAATGGTTGGTGGGATGGGATGAGGTGGAGTGGATGGAGTTTCGACATGCGAGGGACTTTGAGATGCAATGTCTTCTATCTTTGTTTTTGCTTCTTTCAAGATTTCTTCTAGTTCTGATAACTTTTTATTCCACTTGCGATTGGCTTTCTCCTTGGTATCCTTCCATGTTCTTGTTTTCCTCTTACTAGGCTCTCCTGATTCACTCGACTCCGATTGCTCTATTGGTTTATCTTGTTTTAATGCTTGTGCTCTAGTAATTGTCTGTACAGGAGCCACACTACTGCTACTTTCACTTGAATCCACTACTAAGCCTACCACATTAATGGGTGTAAGCTTGGGTGCACTAGAGGGGTTCCTTGGACAATCTCTAGGGAGATGCTCTTTGCCACACTCAAGACAAAAGGCTTGTATTGTGATGTTTTGTCCTTGTCCCAGAGTTGGTGAGTGGGGATATTCACGAATGAAATGGTCACCCTGGCATCTAAAACATGGTCCTCTAGGGGCTTGTGGTCTCATTTGCCTCAATTGGGGTCTAGGGTTTGGATTTGTGTACATGACATTGGAGTATTCTGGCTCCCAATTTTGTTCCATAAGTGGTGCCTCATATTGATACGAGTGAATCTCACTATGCTCAGGTGACTCTATGTAATAAGCATTTGGACTACCTTCATGGGAGTAGTCTGAGTATGAGCATGAGAGTCATTATCTGGTATCAATGGGGTTAGTGACACCAACGCTCTATTTGGATTTTCCTCTCCCACAGCATACTTGATTGGAATCACGTTGGCAGGAGCTGGTGGTTGGTTTCCCAAGACTGGTTGTGGCCTATAATGTGCCTGATATTGCTGTTGTGGTCAATAATATGGTTGTTGGTATTGGTTATGATACCTACCTTGTTGATAAGGTTGCTGATAAGTTTGTCTAACAGCCTGCCTATTGGAGGGACAATCTTGAGCCGTGTGGTTCGTGTATTTTCTCTCAATAGTGCAATATGGAGCATTCCTTTCTCTAATGTTTTGGTTTTGCATTGGCCATACGTTAGCCATGTGGTCCCCTCCGCAGGTATAACATCGGTTCAATGAGGTGACTCTCTGTGTTTGTCTATTTTGGACTCCTAGCTTCTTGGCAACTTGCTCAGCTATCTCATCTATTTCCGTGGAGATTCTCGAAGTATGACTAATAGAACTATCAGAATCCTTATAGAGTTTGGACAATCCTAACTCCTCACCCAAGTTATCTTCTATGTCAATGCACGTCCGCACACACTCTTCTATGGATCTAGGCTCTTTCAAGTACACATATGATCTTAACTTTGTGCTCACTAACCCATCTAAGAACAAAGCCACTTGTTTGGTTGGTGTGGGTAACTCTGGAGCAGGGCATCTTTCTAGGTATTGTCTGAACCTTCTACCTGCTAGTCGCACTGTTTCTTGGGGTGTCTCCTTGAAGCTGTGGATCAAAGATGATGTGTTATGCCTGATACCACTCTTGGAAAATTCTACAATGAATTCGTCTAGCAGTTGACCTATATCGCGATAGTTGTGACTACTCAGAGGTTGAAACCAAGCTAAGGTAGTGCCCTTAAGAGTCAAACCAAATGCCTCGTACTGGGTGAAAAAATCCTCAACCTGTTCAGCTCTTAACACTTGTTTGAACTCGGCCACATGATCATAAGGATCTCCTATCCCGTCAAAATAATTCTTCATTGCCTTGATCACTTGAGTGGGTCTAAGGATTCTTGGGTGCTCTTGGGGTCTAGGCAATGGAAAATTATGTTCATCTCTTTGTTTCCTATGTGCTTGATGTCTCTCTCTTTCAGGTCTTTCATTTTCAAATATTGATCTATTTCTACCCACAGTGTGTGCAAAACTCACATCAGGTGAAAGATCAATTCACCCTGCCAAGTATATGCGTGTCTATCATGCTCTGATACCAAGACCATTTTCTCCGATGTGTTATCCAGGTAGACAACTTTGCCTGGTATCTCTGGATCCTTGAACTCGTAGATGATGACTATGCCCAATTGGCTAGGTGATCTGGCTTGAATCTCCAAAAGGCTTCTTCTGTTTCTGTATATAAGAATAGTTCTATGCTTTTGTTGTCTTGAGGGATCCAATCTGGAGTGATCACTCTGGTCAAAACTGACTTACCTCTAGGAGTCTGGGGTCCTTGTCCTACATTTCCCTGTTCTAGGTCTCCTATCTCATTCTCAGGAATGATATTACCAAACTCATCAGTCCTATCTGGTAGGTTGGTGACCACACACATGGTTCCTTCCTTATCAATGTATGATCCTTCTTCAAACTTGACTATTGGGTGTTCAAGTCCAAAGGGTTGATCTGGATTTTTGAGTTGGACAACTGATCACCTTAGGCGGTCCTCATAGATGCGAGCACCTAATCGGTTGGTGTTGGAAGCAGTCAGAGGCACAGACGCCACGGAAGCATGTAAAGACAGAGCAGGGAGCCAGACGGATCATTTTTTCAAACAATTATGTTTTTATTACCTCTTCAAATATCCAACAGTGATTTTCATCACTCTTGTAACATATGTAATATAGAGAAAACCCCAATTTTGTAATCCATAGCTCCATTTTGTGCAAGCCGAGGAGTCCTCGAGCTTGAGGAGCTTAGGTAGAATGCGTGTACCAATTTTCGTTATTTTTAGACATCGTTTACCCCTCCAAATAGCATCTAGGACCTATTTTTTAACTAGGCCGGTCACTAGATGTGAAACCGGTCAAAACTAGTCTAGAAACTATAAAAAGAGCTAGAGAGCTCATTTTTGAGGTTGGTTCATTTTGGTTAGTGTGAGCATAGAGCTAATTTGAGCTTGTAAGAGTATTCTTGAGTAATAGAGCTAAACTCCACCTTCCATTGTGTCTTGCTTGTCTCTTCATTGTGTGTGTGTATGTGTGTGTGCATCTTTGTGCTTCTCACCTTCACTCTCACATCTTCTCACATTCACGATCTTCATATCACTCCTACCTCTCCCTCGGATTGACATTAAGGAGGTGAAGCTTCTTAACGTGGTTCTCACCATTGTGCTAGAACAACACCAAATTTGGCGCCGTTGCCGGGGATCGAGTCTAGGACGAATGTGTGATGGTAAGAGTATAGCAAGAAGAGGCGTTGGAAGGTAAAAATTTCAGTTTTTGTTGTTGTTTTTACTTAATTTTTAGTGTTTTCCACCTTCCCCACACTCCATCTTCATCATCGCATCATCATCTCCACTTCCAAAAAAATCAGAAAATTCACCATATCCACCCATTCACCTCATTTCCCCTCATTTGTGCGTGCGAGAGAGCGAGAGAGAGTTTTTGCGCTTGTATGCACTTGTGTTTTCTTGAGTTTTCTTGCAGGTACAGAGCTTCAGAGCATCAGGAAAGCTTCCAAAAGGTAAAAATTTCAGTTTCTGTCAGAAATTTCCGACTGTGTTGGACCATCGCGATGGTCCGCCAAGTTCGGAATTTGGAGAAGGCGACCACACCAGCGTGAAGAGCACACCTGCGCCACTAGGAATCCATACTCGCATCCCAAAAAATTGTCATTTGGTGGACCATCGCGATTGGCTCGGACCATCGCGATTGTGTCGCACCATCGCGATAGGCTCACGCCATCGCGACGGCTCGGCCGGACCATCGCGACGGTTCGCTTTTTCGGACCATCGCGACGGTTCACTTGAGCCATCGCGACAGTCCACTTGGACCATCGCGACGGTTCATTTGAGCCCGGACCATCGCGATTGGCCTATGCCATCGCCACGACAGTGCCACGTGTCACGTTGAACCATCGCGACGGTTCGTTTTTTCGGACCATCGCGACAGCCCAAAATCGGACCATCGCGATTGGCTCAAGCCATCGCATCGCGGACCATCGCGACGGTTCACTTCGGACCATCGCGATTGTCCACCGTTGACCGTTGACCGCGCCATCGCGATTGTCCGCCCGATCACGCCATCGCGACGGTTCATTTTTCGGACCATCGCGACGGTTCGACCTCACGCCATCGCGATTGTTCACTTCGAGCCATCGCGACGGTTCGCTTTTTCGGGCCATCGCGATTGTCCAAATCCCACGCCATCGCGACGGTTCACTTTTTCGCGCCATCGCGATTGTTCGTTTTTTCGGACCATCGCGACGGTCCCAGACCATCGCGATTGCCCACCCCCATCGCAAATTTTGGACTTCAATTTTTGACCAATTTTGAGGGTATTTTTGGAAAATTTTTGGACCATTAGACTCATAGGAGACCCCTTAGCTCATATTTGAAGGAAAATTGGATTATCAGTTTTTACCCCCCAGGGCCTGAACGCTCATAACTTTTTCATCCGAAGTCCGTTTTTTGAGCTTAATAGCTCGTTAGAAAGCTCGTGACGAGTACTACGTGACCTCAACTGTTTTTTTCATAAAGGATACATCTAATTTTGGATAAGCTAAATTGAGGTTCACCTAGTCTGGGACTAGGAAGTCAGGGGGCACACATTGAAAATTTGAGCTTAAAAGGTGAATATACTCAAGTGTTAATCATCTTGTGAATTGGTCTAACATTGGAATTTTCCAGGTCTAGCAAGGGCAATCCAAGGCAAGCAAGCGAGGCAGTGAGGACAGCAAGGCTTGGGAAGCACGGCTTCTTGGGCAACAGGACATCAGAGCAACCAGAAAAGCCGACTCGAGGTTGGAAGATTACTCAACCCCCTCAGTCAATTTTTAGCTTAGGTTAAACGGTAGTTGTGGATTAACGACGATAGGAACGCCTCAAGTTCAAGATACCTAATTCTATCAAGTTTAAGACTTAAAGTAAAGGTGTGTGTGACGCGAAAACCTAAAGAAAAGAACATAAGTCTGACGGAACGAAAACTTAAAACCATCACGAAAGTCGGATTCCTGACGCATAAATTAAGACAAGAATCCAAAGAAAAATTAAAAGGAACCAAGAATTAATCACAAAGGACCATTGACGATCTAAGTGTGTAATCGAGTGAGCAAGGAAGAAAATTAATGAACCTTAGATCAGGCAAACATATAGGTAAGTCGGATAGAAGAAGCCTTAGATCATCAGAGGCGAGTGTAAGAACCACCGCACGATCTTGGGCTCAGCAATTGAACAGTAGTTATCCCTACGAGTTGAGCTCAGAATCAAGTGAATCAGAAATGGCATTTAGCACAGACAGACCAGTAGGAGGGTCTAATGTAGCATACTTAGAAAAACCTGAAGGACCCTATAGAACGCAGTTAGAGTTTCTCCGAACCAACCGACTAGGTGCTCGCATCTATGAGGATGGTTTGCAGAGGCAAGTGGTGCAACTGCACAACCCTGATCAACCCATTGGATTGGAAAGACCAGTGGTGAAATTTGAGAGAGACGCGTACATAGACAAAGAAGGAACCATGTATATCTTGAGTACGCAGCCAAACGATACTAATGAGTTTGGCACAATTCAATTAGAGACAGAAGGGAAATTTCAAGGAAAAGAACCGTTAGAAGAACCTAGAACACCTAGAGGGAAATCCGTATTAACAAGAGTACTCATCCCAGAGTGGATCCCTCAAGATAACAGGAGCACAGAGTTGTTCATAAATAAAGAGACAGATGAAGCCTTTTGGAGGTATAGAAAGGAAAACCCTGGTGAGATAGGCATCATTACAATCTATGAATTCAAGGACCCAGATACACCTGGAAAGGTGGTATACCTGGATGAGACTTCAGAAAGAGTCTTTGTGGTGCCTGAGCGCGCTAAAAACACATACGCTTGGAGAGGCGAATTGATATTCCCTCCATCCCGAACAAACGTGAATACAAATCAACAAGGGGCAGGAACATCCTCAGCCCATGGAAATCACGAGAGACCGGAAGTAAGCTTCATTCACCCCATAGGGAGAGATAGAACAACCACGAACACTAATAAGACGGATAGACAAAGAGAACAGGGAATACCAGGTGGTAGAGATGATTTTCCTCTACCTAGACCACGTGAACATGCAAGAGTATTGAGACCCACGCAGTTAGTAAAATCAATGAAGAATTACTTTGATGGGACAGGAGATCCCTATGACCATGTCGCAGAATTCAAGCAAGTACTAAGAGCAGAACAAGTTGAAGATATGTTCACGCAGTACAATGCATTTGGACTAACGTTAAAGAATACCGCTTTAACTTGGTTCCAACCACTGCAACAAAGGCAATTTAGAGACATCCATCACTTTTTAGAGTCATTCATTACTGAATTCTCTAAAAGTGGGGTTAGACATGACACGTCTTCGTTGATTCATAGTTTTAAACAAACCCCTCAGGAAACAGTAAGACTGGCAGGTCGTAGACTCAGACAATATGTTGAGCGATGTCCAATGCAAGAGCTACCCTCACAAGCCAAACAAGTATCACTGTTCCTAGATGGCTTGTTGAGCGCTAAACTACGCTCTTATGTGTACCTAAAAGAACCCAGAACGCTAGAGGAGTGTGTAAGAATATGTATAGACATCGAGGACAACTTAGGAGATGAATTAGAACTCTCAAAGGTCTATAAGGACTCAGATTGTTCTTCTCTAGCATCCACAAAATTGTCTAATTCGATAGAGGACCTAGCAGAAAAAGTGGCCCAAAAACTAGGAGTTTCTAGCAAACAAGTGCCCAAGCTACCTACAAATGTACGTTGTTACACTTGTGGTGGAAATCATTTGGCAAACATGTGCCCCAATGCACCTCAACCTCAAGCCAACTCTAGTGGCCAATATTGTACAATTGAGAGAAGATACACGAATCATACGGCTCAGGACTGCCCATACAATAAACAAACTGTGAGACAGAACTACCCACAAACATACCAGCAGCCAGGTAGGTATCAAGGCCAATACAATGCTCAGCCTTATTACTATAGGCCTCCTCAGAACTACCCATACCAGGCTCAACAGAGACCTCAACCCGTCTTAGTTCAGCAGCCACCCCCACCAGCGAATGTCATCTCAGTCAAATACGCTGCTGCAGAAGAGAACCTAAGTAGGGCCTTAGTGCCTTCTTCACCCCTAATCACCGAAAGTGACCCGAACTCAAACAGTTTTGACTCTACTCATGTAACTAGTCCACCCGCCTATTACACGGAGTCACCAGAGCATGGGGAGACATATCATTATGATAGTCCACCAATGGAACCTAGTTGGGAGCCAGATTATACTAATGTGTTGTACGCAAACCCAAACCCACGGCCCCAATTGAGACAACAGAGACCACAGGGCCCTAGAGGACCATGCTTTAGGTGCCAAGGAGACCATTTCATAAAGGACTGTCCACATCCCCCAATAGCAAGCCAATCACAGTACTACAGCATCCAAGGCTTTTGCGCCGATTGTGGCAAAGAACACATAATCAAAGATTGTCCTAAGAACCCAGTTAACACATCAAATGTGACATCGATCAACGTGATAGGTATTGTAAACAACGCAGATGGATCCAACCCTACATACGTGCCTATCCAAGCTATAACCAGAGCCCAGACGCTCTTACAAAACCAACAGCTTAATCATGAAAAAGTAGCCGAAATTAGTGAAGTTGCGGAATCGAGTAGTAAAAAGACGAAATCTTGGAAAGATTCCAGAGAAAGGATGAAGAGAAAATGGAGTAAAAAGATAAGTGAGTTGGAAGGAAGTCTAAGAGAATCTAGAGCCAAAATACAAGAATTGGCTTCACAAGAATCAAACCAAGAAATCCCAGCTCAGAAATCGGGATCAGTCTTAGCGGAACCCATACCGGAAGATCTAGACATGATGTTTCGTGCATATCAGGCTAGAATAAAAGAGGGACCCCAAGTCACGGAAATGAGTAAAAACTACCCTCGAGCTGATCTAGAAATTGAGAGAACTAAACTTTGCATGAAGATGGTAGAGTTAGCACAAGCCTTGTTCGAAGCTTCTCGATATCTTAATTGGAATAACATGGCAAAACCGGAACTACACTTTCAAGGACTAATGGAGAGGCTAGAACACTTGATTGAACGCAAAGAGAAAAAGGATCAGTCTAGGAACCCTACTGTCCCAGAGACACAGGAAAGGAATCCACCGTCCCTGTCTCAAGTACCCAATACAGAAAGCCAAGACAATTTGTCCTCCATACATAGGTACTCACATGAATTTTTGAGAGAAATCCAAGAAGAGAAATGGAGAAAAGAACAAGGAACTCATCCTCCTATTCAAGAAATAAACGACTTGCAGGAACAATTTCCCCAAGACATCCCCTCGATATATGATGAGGTAGAGGTGGAAAAACTGAGTGAACCCACAGGATTTGAGTCTAATTCTCTACAAGAATTACCTCAGTTCACAGGGCCTTGGGAAGCTAAGTCTATTAGTATGAGAGCACCCACAATAATAGTGAGGAATGAAGAATCAGTGATCCCTAGGAACACGGAAGTGATCAAGAATACGAAAGTACAGTGTAATCTCACTCTGGAGGAATTGTTAAAGGTAAAACCAGAATTGTGGAAGCACGTAGCAAATCAATTCCCTGAGCTAGCTACCACACCCTCTCAGATAGGATCACATAAGAAGGTACCAGAGATACCCGTGGAAAAGATTGGAGACGTAAGCGAAGGAGAGGAAGGTAACACATATCTTCCAATAACCCATCAAGGCTACACCACGAAAGCCATCTTAGATTCAGGAGCTGGAGTAGCCATCGCTACCACCGCTTTATGGAAACGTTGGGGTAAGCCAGCACTCAGACCCACCAGGATGAAGCTGCAAATGGCTGATGGACACATAGAAAAACCATTAGGCTTACTAGAAGGCATATCTCTCACCACTTGTGGTGTAGAATTTGAGCATACTTTCGCCATTTGTGACTTTGCTAAAAATCATGCGTATGAAATGATATTGGGACGACCATTCATGCGTCAGTTGCAAATTGTACAAGATTGGGGAACTAATTCTTTGTACTTGCAACATTTAGGAGTGACTACCAGAGTCAATCTTAAAGACTATTCACACAGAGATGTACCCCCAATACAATGGAATACCATCCATAAGACACCAGTAGAGACGGAATCCGTGCACTCATTAGAATCAGATCCTTCTTGGTTGCATGAGGATACCCATTTATGGATGTGTAAAGTTGCCAAACAAGAGGAGAAAAGATTAGAAGCCAGGACCCTAGGTGCAGAACAACATCCACGAACCCTTCAAGATCCGGCCTATGCACCTGTAGTATTCCCAGACGAGGAGTTTGAACCCCATGGTTGGGCGGAAATACTAGCAACCATGGATGTAGCCATCAATGAAGAACAATGGACACCCCACTGTGACGAGGATGGCTATGACATTTCAGTTTTCACGATAGAGCCAATCATGTGCGATGCAATTTTAGAAGAGTGCGAACCAGACACTGATGCATTCGAGGACGCAAGCGATTTTGATTTAGAATCAATCATCATGGACCCACCCTTTGCATCAGAGGAAGAATATTTCTACGAAGTAGAGACTCACACTCAGAGTCACGAGGACATCACGAACGAAGTGAGATTAGCCACGGAAGTGACTACCAAGAGTGAAGGCAAGAAGAGAAAGAAGAAAGAAACCATGTCAGAAAAAGAAGAATCTTTGTTTGAAGTACCCGAGAATTTCAAGAAATACGAAATCGAAGATAGAAGAATCATGGTACGAATGCCTAATAGAAAAGAGAATGACGGACAAGTATATGATAACCGAGAGAAAACCAAGAAAGTAATAGTTGCCATAGAAGGAGAAGAAGAAAAATGCACCTACATAGGGCATGATTTGACGACTGAAGAAGAAGAAGAGTTAGTTGACCTATTGCGCGAATATAGAGATGTTTTTGCTTGGAGTTACAAAGATTTGAAAGGAGTAGACCCAGATATATGTTCTCATAGAATCCCTATGACTCCAGATGCAAAACCGACAAAACAGAAACCTTACACGTATAATGATAATTACGCTGCGAAGATTAAAGAGGAGATAGATCGATTGATAGAAGCAGGATTCATTTACGAAATTGAGCATACCGAATGGGTATCCCCCATTGTGGTTGTGCCCAAGAAGAATGGAAAATTGCGTGTGTGTATTAACCTGAAAAAAGTTAATGCCGCCACGATTAGAGATAGTTATCCTCTTCCTATCACGGAACACCTATTGGAAAGAGTTGCGGGCAAGGAAGTGTACAGCTTTCTTGATGGATTCTCAGGCTATAACCAAGTAGCCATTGCTCCAGAAGACCAACACAAGACGGCTTTTGCCACAGAATGGGGCATATTTGCATTTCGAGTAATGCCATTTGGCTTGACAAATGCACCCGCTACTTTCCAGCGACTCATGTGCCATGTTTTTAAGGAATTCTTACGTAAGAGCTTGGAAGTTTACGTCGATGACTTATGTGCTCATTCAATTGTAAGGCAGACACATATCCCAGAGTTAAGACAAATATTTGACAAATGTCGAGAATATCAGGTTTGTTTGAACCCAGAAAAATGCGTTTTCATGGTCAGACAGGGCAAAATTCTTGGACACATTGTGTCAAAAAATGGAATCTCTACGGACGAGGAAAAGGTGAAGGTAATTGCAGAATTACCTAGACCAACTAATGTGAAAGAGGTACAGGCATTTATGGGCCATTGCGGTTATTATAGGAGATTCATACACATGTATGCAATCATAGCCAAGCCTTTGTACTCTCTTTTAACCAATTTTGAGTGGACAGATGAGTGTGAAAATTCATTCAATGAACTTAAACGACGTTTATGCTCAGCACCTATATTGACCACCCCAGATTGGAGTAAGCCATTCCATGTACATGTGGATGCATCCAATTACGCCATAGGATGTGTGTTAGCACAACCCACGAATGAAGGTAACATAGACCTCCCCATAGCTTACGCTAGCAGACAACTGAACGCAGCAGAAAGAAATTACACCACGACGGAAAGAGAGGGATTAGGGATGATCTACGCTGTAAAGAAGTTTAGGCACTACTTGTTGGCCAACAAATTCAAGTTCTTTACAGATCATCAAGCCCTATTATATTTAGTCAACAAACCATGTAACACAGGACGATTGATACGCTGGTTTCTATTACTCATGGAGTATGATTTTGAAGTGGTAGTTAGGAAAGGAAAGACGCATCTTAGAGCTGACCACCTCTCAAGATTAACCTCAGGAGAAGCCCCTCAAGGAGTAGCTGATGATCTACCAGATGCATACTTGTTTAACCTGGAGATAGCACCAGAATGGGCTAAGCCGTTAGTCCCTATTCTGACATACGGACCCAAGAGTCCTAGGATAAAGATCAAAGAAGGAGAGATTACCAAATCTCAGAGATACCAAATAATGGCAGGAAGCATATACAAACAGGATAATCAAAAGATTCTTGCTTGTTGTGTAGATGAATCAGAACATGCGAAATGGTTGCAATTAGCACACGTAGGTGCACTAAAGCAACATCATTCAAAACATAGAACACTACAGACTCTGCATAGATTAGGAGTATTTTGGCCTTCTATGGAAGCAGATGTCCACAAGTTGTGTAAAGAATGTCAAGTGTGTTGTGAAAGACCACCGGTAGAGCATGCGACATTGTATCATGTGTCTCTCACACCAGACTGGAGTGAGCCTTTAGTGACTTACTTGAGGACGAACACATTCCCTCAAGGAATGACCTTAGCTCGACAACGCAGTCTAGAGCAGGAAGCTCAAGACTATTCAATTATTGGCGATAATCTATACAAAAGAGGACGAGATGGATATCTAAGACAATGTGTTCATGAGAGCGATTATCTGAGAATACTAGAGACTGCACACCAAGGTGTTGCAGGAGGTCATTTTGGACCAGATAGGATAATCAAAGCCATCCTCTTTGCAGGATTATGGTGGCCCACTCTTCACATGGATGCACATACCTATGTAAAGAGATGTGACGTGTGCCAAAGAACTCAGTTTCCTACTCGCAGAGACGAAATGCCATTGAAACCCATGATGGGCGGACGTGCATTTTCTAAGTGGGGTATAGACTTTGTAGGACCCATTAACCCCCCTGCAAAAGGTACACATGCGGAATACATTATTGTTGCCACAGATTATTTAACCAAATGGGTAGAGGCAAAGGCTACGAAAAAGAATGATGCACACACGACTGCAAAATTCTTATTTGAAAATGTCTTTACAAGATATGGATTGCCTATAGAGTTAGTGAGCGATCGAGGCACTCACTTTCTAAACCAAGTCATTGAATATTTGTTACAGGATTTTATGGTGATTCACAAGAAATCTGCACCATATCATCCTCAGGCCAATGGTCAGGCTGAAAGCACTAACAAGATACTTTGTACCGTACTGACGAAACTCGTGAACAATAAACGTTCAGATTGGGACAAACAGCTACACCACGCTGTTTGGGCATATCGAGTGGCCTACAAGACCGTACTCAATGCAACTCCCTTTCAGATGGTTTTTGGTCAGAATGCAGTGCTTCCCTTGGACTTCTTGATACCGACCCTTAAGGTTGCACAAGAACATGAGTGGACCGGCCATGAATTATCAGCGAGAATAATGGACTTGGAACGTTTAGGAGAAACAAGGCTGAGGGCAGCAGCAGGAATATACGCAGCGAAGAAGCGACAGAAAGCATATTTTGATGCACATGTGAAAGATAAAGGCCTAAAAGAAGGAGATTTAGTTCTAGTGTATACGCTGAAACAGCACGCACGGAAGTTAGAAAAGCGAGGTTATGGACCTATGATCATTAACAGACTTTCGACTAGTGGAGCAGTACAGTTAGCCACCTTAGAAGGAGATATAATGCCTAATTACATTAGTGGCTGTAGAGTCAGGCTATATCAAGAACCTCTTACTGAGGACATGCTTAGACGACTCATGTTGGCAAAGAAGCGTAAGGAGGAAGAAAATAGAATACGAGCAGAAGCTCAGGCAGAAGCCATAGAACGCATTAAGCGCATGAAGCTAAGAAGACAAGGACTAGGGAGAGAACATTATAACCATCTGGAAACATCACCCAGATATCCCATGGCCATGTGTCAAGTAAAGTCAACCACTCACCCGAGCATAGTGGATAGGAGACCATTCATTACAGTGAGGCTAGAGCACGGTCACCACAGCCAAGAACTCAGGGCTTTAATTGACTCAGGTGCTGCGACTAGTGCGATTAGATGGTCCCACTATAAGGATTCAGGAATAGAAATGCGGCCAATTGAGGCATACCTCATAGGCCTAGGAGGCTTGGAAACCCCTTGCATGGGTGAGGTGGACCTTCCTATCCTCATTAAGGATTTGACGATGACAGCGAAATTACTAGTGTGCCATGACGACGACCTGATAGAACCCCTAATCCTTGGCCAAGATTGGCTATACGATCACTCAGTGGACCTAAATCTTAGACAAGGCTTCTTACAGATTGGAACCTTAGAGCAGAAGCGAGTGATACCGCTTGACTTCCCTAACCGCACTCCGCTTGACGGTTGTGACCCTAGACCCTATGAAACACATGCGACGGAAAACCGGAAGATCTTTAATCCGACCAGTCACGTCACGTCTACACCAACCCACTCTGGCTTGGCTATAGACAGTTGTCAGTCAGAAGGACGACAGGAGATCTTTCCTGGGACTTCCTGCAAACTAGAAGAGACAGTTACCCAACAGCAAGGGCAGAAGGGCACAATCAGAGGTCAGGTGGGTTGCATCAGCGGCCAAATGAGCACGACACCCTACGGTGCTCATCCTTCCAAGCTTGTTGCGGACTGGCCTAGATTAAAGTTACAAAAGGCATCACTTCCTGATGGGCAGGTCACGCAAGTGTTGGAACTCCCTTCTTTTCCAAAGCAGAGTGTCCATCCGACCTCTCAAATCCAGCAACAACAGAGTCGACCACGACAAAGGAACCCAGACCGATTGCAGTATCAGAGGAAACAACAAGGAAAGCAGTTTAGGCCTCCCAAAGGAAGCGGCACCAGACAAATATGGGTGCCAAAAGGACAAAAAGCACCAAAGAACTCCAACCAAGCAGAGATCAACAAACAAAAGGCAGAACAGAAACAGAATCGACATCCACCATCCCCTCGACCTTCTTCTATAGGTCAGACCATTCGACAAATGTGGATCGCCAAGAAGTACCTTACCCATAGACCCACGCCCACGCAGATTTGGGTACCCAAACCATGTATCATAGCTCAAACCATATGCCATGTAATATATAATCCTTACAAACCTTTTCATCCCTCTACACCACCACACCCGATACCACATTTTACCCCTCAGCAGAAACCCACCACCCACTCCAAGATCCTTAGGAAATGGATACCGAAACGTGTCCAACCATCTTCCCCTAACCCATTGCCTAACTACCCCCCGACTAACATACAACCTTGTACTCAATTACTAACCTTTAAACCGTGTATAAATTCACACACCATCATCACACACCACTCGTAATCTCATCTCATCAAGAATTGTATGCATGATCTGAAACATATAGGTGTCTAGAGACCTGCACTAGTGCTGCAAGAAATATTGCATCCATCACATCACGACATTTGGCTACACGGGTTACGCATCAGTTATGGAAAGGGATTGCGGTCTCACGTTAATGGGATCATGATTAATTTCCATGCTAATGTGTTAATCTTTTGTAGCAGATCTTTCTCACTAGCGCACCAGCCACCATGCAAACTGACGAAGGAACATCAGGAGTAGGCCCCAGTGTAGCAGCAGTACCACTCAACGTGCTACGAGCAGAGTCCCACCCTACTGCTCCACCACCGGAATTTCAGGGATTTCCAGGGCCCATGCCTATCGATAACCCCCCTATGGGCTACACCGAAAAGATACACAGGAATTCTCATTGGTTTCAGGGCCTGGCAGGACCCCTCGCGGACGCAGACTTTATCTTTGAATCCTCTCTGACTTTTGATGACCGCACGTGGGGAAAGTACCAGTTTTTCTCCAGAGAATTCGAAGCCCTACAAAACACCCAAGATTTAACTCATGTTTGGGCCAGAGCCGGTTTCACAGAATATTTCAGTGATCCTCTACCCAAACCGGATTTTTATAGGTGCTATTATTTAATCACTACATTGAGGGCATCAGAGAATAAGGACATCCCAGGAACCTTCATCTTGCCTACCCTAGTGGATGATCCACCTTACAAGAGATTTTATCTCTCTAAGGACCTAATCAGAGCAGCCATCAAGATTCATGGAACCCACACTCCCACAGACAGAGAGAGATTGATTCCAGAACCGATGAAACGTGGGGATGTCACGAAGTGGGAAGAGATTTCGGCCATCACACCTGAGTTGTCAAAACCACTAAGAATATGCATGCAACATTTTGCCTTTCCAGCTCAGGACAGGTTTACCATGCCACACAAAAGAATATGGTTTGGATTATATTTGGCATGTACGGGACCTCAAACAGTCGATCTGGCAAGCTGGATCATAGATCAGATGTACCTGGCACAGCACAGATGGGAGCGTAAAAAAGTACTTAACGGATGTTGTGCACTCACAAGAATTGTGTATATGTGTTTGGCTTATGACTTGCCCATCGAGCGTGCATTAACAGGAGAGGAATTGAAGGCATTCAAGAGCACAGCGAAGAAAGCTAAGAAGCCCAGTAGGACACGGGCTGGTAAGCGCATGCGAGGCACCATCCCTTGCCTCCAAGTGCCAGAGTCGCCGTCACCACAACCCTCTCCCGAGCGACCACAGACAGAAGCTGAGCCCACTGTACAACCTATTCGCATACGGTTGTCCAGACCAGTAATTACGGAGGCCACCACGAGTACCGCTGCACCTCAGGCAGCTACCACCACAGAACCCCCAACCACAACCGCAGAAGCTCCCACCACCATTGGTGCGGAAGCGTTTTCTTTCCCGATACCACATATGGAGACCGATCCCATAAACACGACATTTGATTTTGAGATGCCTGATGCATTCTCAAACGAGTTTCAGTATTCAGAAGCACCCCTGTTCTCCCAGGAATATGAACGTCCCAGCTACCCGACTACGCCGCGAGACTTGCCACAGGGACAAGCTGTGTCGGGCTCTGAAGAAGAAAGAACCGAAACAGACGACGATCAAGGCGACGATGAAGCCAGCCAGGACTCACAAGAGGAACAGACAGAGGGCCAAGGCCAACAGACTGACACACACGGCGACACCAGCACATATGAAGATGAAACTTTTGAAGCCGCAGCGTATACATTGGCCATAAAGAAACTATATCGTACCATGGAGAAAGTCTGGGCACGAAAGAAGTTAACTGAAGAGGAGAGCCAGGCATTAATTGAACAGGAACTCATCTCCGGAGGATTCGAAGACGCCTATATCAGAGGGTTCCGAGAGTTAGTCCAATCAGTCGGCTCCCATGAAGCACTCAGATTTTTACAAAGGAAACAACTACCACAATTTGATCCCCGCCGAGTGCGATTACTCTCAAAACCCGGGGAGTATATTCGTGTACCAACAGGAGCCCAATCTTCAGCACAAGCCAGGGAGGCACGCCTCGCCCCCGAACGTTCAGTAACCGCGGAAACCATTCTTGTAGATTCGCCACCCCGTACCACCATTGTACATACCACTACAATCCTCGAAATAACCTCCACCCCTTCGACCCCTCTATCACCTCACCTTTCACCAACCCATTCTGTATCACCCGCACACCCACCTGCTTTCCCCACATCCACACCTGTACAAAGCAATTTAGCCCCAACCCCTTCCTTACCCATTCATACCACCCGGCCCACACCCAGCCCTCTGCATCCCTATGTTAATCCCTTCGCCCCTTCATCCTTCCCAGCGTTTCCCCCACCTCTAAGAACCCCATTTCCCTTCCTAACCCCGCTAACCTTCTCACCCGTCTCACCTCCCCAACCTGCCATAACCCCTATTTCCCCGTTTCACCAAACTATTCCCACCATCCCCCCTGTAAACTACTCTACGTTTGTAAATCCCGTATTCACACCTACGCAACCACCCCCAATCACACCACTGTTCACAGTCACAACATTAAACACGTCCAATGGCATGGACATATCACCACCCACCTCACCACCACCCACTACAGTCACAACACCCTCATATTTAGGCACTTCACAATTTTCCACAATCACCACTGCATCCACAGTCCCAACCCCGATTCCCATTCCCACTGCATCTACCATCACTGCATCCTCATTTAGCACTTCACTACTGCTATCGCCCACCGTAGACACAGCATTTCAACACATGTTCGCATGTATGACGCAAGTCCGAGATGAGTTTGCATCACTCGGCACCAATTATCAACAGCTGCAGAAAACGACGAACGACTTGCAAACGCAGCTTAATTTGTTGTCAATTGAGAACGCCTCACTGAACAGCCGGTACCAGGAGTTACGCGAGGCTTATCACAAGTTAGAAATAGAAAGTGAGGAAAAAAGCAAAGAGGCCACCGCAGATTTAGATAACCTACTTAGAGCCCAGACTGTCCGCAATGCAACGCTTACTAGAAATATGGGCTTATTAAGAAGACATTTAGCCGCAGCTAAAGAGGAGAACCAGCGACTCCAAGAGCAGAACAGAGAAAACCTGGAGGCGGCTTTAGATCATCCAGACAAGCCACTAAGTCCGAGCAGATTCAAGGCCATCCCATCTGAGTCGATGCGGATGTTGCTAGACGACCATGTTAGATTGCTCGAGGACTATGACCGTATGAACGAAGAGTATCAAAAGTTAAAGGAAGATCACAAACAGCTACAACTCAGAGAACCTGCAACACAACAGGTCCCAGTAGCAGCGGAATTACCAGCACCTGTGGACCCTGCACCTGAAATTTTAGAGGAACTCAACGCACTCCGGGCCCAGGTAGTGAATCTTGAATCTCGAATCGCCATCTATGAAGCACCACCAAGGCCAGACTCCCCACCTGAGCAACCAGCTGAGGAAGAAACGGTCACTATCCCGGTGGAGGAGACCTTCGAAGAGGCTTATGAACCGATACCCATCCCAGGCGGACGTGTCACGGCCGAAGGCCAGATGACCTACGAATTACCTACCCCCGCATGGATGAAGACAGTAGAAGAACTCGGAACGACACACTCGGCCAGAGTAGAGGCACAGCTACATGCCATGGCCATAATTGAAGAAAAAATTTTACAATCACCATTCTTTGCTCACATGGCCCCGCGAAGATACATATCCGGGCATGAGCTTCAGTATAAACCATACTTTATGTTAATGGCAGAATATCAATTAACCATAGAGAAAGAAACCGGCAAGAAACCGACGCATGCAACTCAATTCGAGCCAGAGGACTTGCCACCCAGAGCGCAGAGAGGTGAAATCCACCAACCAGACTGGCGCAAAGATTTACTGCAAAATTATCCAGAAATGATGAGCACGTGGGTAAAGGCGCCTCTTCACTTAAAATTCAATCCGTGCTGGGGACCAGTACCACGACGCCGCTCTTGGACTGCCTTCGCCATAAAGCTACAGAACAATAAGCAGTGCCAAGACTGGCTGAACTACCCCTATTTCAAGCCACCAGTCGCGTTACCCACAGTTGGATATATGATGGCGACGATCCGCCACTGGCTCCCTCGATTAAAACCTATGGATGATATAGCCGCGCAAATGAGTGTCAAAATCTTTGACATGATGCAGATGGTCTTTAAAGTCTTCCGGCGCATCAAGGCTCCCCATGTCAACACCCCGGGCTTTGAGCATGGCAATTTGGATTTAGTCTATGATATGAGCACAACGCCATCGCTACGGGTGTGTTACGCCTGGCACTGCAGGATCAAATATCTACCGGCCTGTTACAAGCAAACATTCGAAGAAATGTTCACCACCGGTTTTTGGGAGTACCATTCAGAAGTATTCATAAGCAGGCCGACACATTTATTGCAATTATTCGCCTGTGAACGAATGGTGTACTCCACACACTATCAGCTCCCACCACCAGACGAACCGCAACCTATCGACTGGGAGAAACTCGAGGCTGATCTAGCCCGAGGTATTCGTGTATCAGAGCACACCCTCGCTCAAGACCTCCTACAGAATTACATCCGGTAGACCTCACAACAAGGTTCTGTCAGGGACGACAGAAGCGAGAGGGAGGGGGGTGTTGGAAGCAGTCAGAGGCACAGACGCCACGGAAGCATGTAAAGACAGAGCAGGGAGCCAGACGGATCATTTTTTCAAACAATTATGTTTTTATTACCTCTTCAAATATCCAACAGTGATTTTCATCACTCTTGTAACATATGTAATATAGAGAAAACCCCAATTTTGTAATCCATAGCTCCATTTTGTGCAAGCCGAGGAGTCCTCGAGCTTGAGGAGCTTAGGTAGAATGCGTGTACCAATTTTCGTTATTTTTAGACATCGTTTACCCCTCCAAATAGCATCTAGGACCTATTTTTTAACTAGGCCGGTCACTAGATGTGAAACCGGTCAAAACTAGTCTAGAAACTATAAAAAGAGCTAGAGAGCTCATTTTTGAGGTTGGTTCATTTTGGTTAGTGTGAGCATAGAGCTAATTTGAGCTTGTAAGAGTATTCTTGAGTAATAGAGCTAAACTCCACCTTCCATTGTGTCTTGCTTGTCTCTTCATTGTGTGTGTGTATGTGTGTGTGCATCTTTGTGCTTCTCACCTTCACTCTCACATCTTCTCACATTCACGATCTTCATATCACTCCTACCTCTCCCTCGGATTGACATTAAGGAGGTGAAGCTTCTTAACGTGGTTCTCACCATTGTGCTAGAACAACAGTTGGTCCGAATATATTCCAATTGTGTCTTATATGGACCTTTTGGTGTTTGTAAATAGGAAGTGCCTACGTTACCAGCAGGTTTCCCCGTGCAAAAAGACATTTCTAAATCACTTGTGTCTGAGTTTAGTACGTAAGGATAACCACTTAGTTGTTGTGCCCAAGACTTAGTTGTATGGTTGACACTAGCCTCAGAAGATCTAATGCTTTGTTTATCCTTGCCTAGGTGTCTACTAGATCTCAACTTCATAAGCTTTGGTTAAGAGTCCAAAATTTTCCCTTGGTATTACTCACAATCCTTTGGAGTCCCCTTGGGTTCTTGGTCCCACCTGAGGGTCAACTTCAAATTATCATATCTGAAACGAGCTTTCCAACGAGCTATAGAGCTCAAAAAATGAACTTTGGATGAAAAAATTATGTCAAATCAGGTTCCTAGAGGTCAAAATAGGGAAACGGGGCCTTTTGGAAAAATCACGATTTTGTGTGAAAATCACGATTTTGTGAGGTCAGAAAATCGCGATGCTGAGCTCTGATGAAAATCGTGATCTTGAGGGATGATGAAAATTGCGATGCTGAGCAACCGTGAAAATCACGATTTTGTGAAATCATGAAAATCACGATGCTGAGCACTGATGAAAATCGCGATGCTGAGCATTGATGAAAATCGCGATGCTGAGCAACCGTGAAAATCAAGATTTTGTGAAATCATGAAAATTGCAATGCTGAGCAATCATGAAAATCGCGATGCTGAGCACTGATGAAAATCGCGATTCTGAATGAGTGAGAATCGTGAAAAATGCGATTTTGAGAGTGATCACAAAATCGCAATTTTGAATGAAAAAATCGTGTTTTCTCAAAATCGTGTTTTTGACATGAAAATCACAATTTTGTGAATGACCAAAAAATCACGATTTTGATTGAAAATCGTGTTCTTGAAAATCGTGTTCTGAAAATTGCGATTTTGTACCTTGGATGAAAATCGTGGTTTTGAAAATCACGATTTTGGAGCCACAGAGAATCGTGTTGTCACAAAATCGTGTTTTTGGCTGAAAATCTTGATTTTTGAAAATCGCGATTTTGAGCCCACTGAAAATCGTGTCTTCTCAGAATCATGTTTTTGAGAAATTTAGAGAATCGCGATTTTGAGCACAACCAGAGAATCGTGTTTTTCCCAAAATCGTGTTTTGCTAGAAATCGTGATTTGTGAAAATCGCGATTTTGAGCCCACTGAAAATTGTGTTTTATCAAAGTCGTATTTTTACTTGAAAATCACGATTTTGCCTCAAAATCGTGGTTTTCAGAAATTTAGAGAATCGTGATTTTGAGCACAACCACAAAATCGCGATTCTGAGAATGACCCCAGAATCGTGTTCTTTTCAAAAAGCTTTTAGGCGGGAAATAGAAAATCGTATTTTTTTGAAAAAATTTGAATTTTATGAAAATCGTGATTTTTTGTCACAATCGTGTTTTTTGGCGGGAAATTCAAATTTTTGAGCACCGAGCAATGGCGAGGTCCGTATGTGCAGAAAATCATGAAAAAACACAAGCGTTTGCTCTCTCTTGCACTTCCTAACTCCTCCTCGCACAATAATGCATGAAAGATGGTATGAAAATGGTGAAAATGCACTAAAAAACAAGAAATTTCTATGAAGAAGAAGATGGAAGAAGATGGAGATGGTGATGATGATGAAGATGAAGAAGAAAAATCAAAAAACGAACAAAATGACAATTTTTTTTTTTACCTTCCAACGTCGCAAATCTACGATCTTACCATCACAACGCTCATCCTCGAAGCTCTTTCCCCGGCAACGGTGCCAAAATTTGATGTAGCTCAAGCGTAAGCACCACCTCCTTTAATTGTCAATCCGCGAAGACGTGAGGACCCGTATGAAGACCACGAGCAAGTGAAGGCACAAGTAAATGAGTGAAAGCACACAAATATGCACACACATACACACACACGTGCACAAGATAAGATCAAATATGTATTAATTTCCATGTTAAGGAAGGAATGTATGTTACAGCACACTTCTTGGGGCATAGCTTATCAAGGTACCCTATGAGCATATAGATTAGCTTACAAAGAAGCTACTGGATATTCTCCATTCCAATTGGTTTATGGGATATTGCCTATTGAGCCCTTTGAATTTCTACATGGGTCACCAAAACTAGCATTCATGCAGGGAAAGAAAAATTGTGGTGTCTCTCAGAGGCCCGGAGCACCGCACAAAGTGGAAGAGATATGTCTACATGCTGCAAAACAATTGAAAGATACTCAAATGAAGAGGAAGGAGGCACATGATCGGAATCTATGGAACAATAGCTTACAAATAGGCATTTTAGTTCTTCTCCATAGACCTCAAATCCACACAAAAGTAAGGGGAAAATGGCTTCCAAACTAGGAAGGACCTTATAGAATTAAGACAATGCTAAATTGGGGTGTAGTGGAGTTGGAGACTCTAAAAGGAGAGGTACTACCATTGGTCAATATATCAAGGTTCAAGGCCTATCATCAACACAACTGAAGCTTTCCTCGATCACCTGCAACTTGCAAAATCTGTCCAGGTTATACATAGCCTTCTCATATCATTTTGCTCAAGTTTTAGTAGTTTTTATCCATTTTCATGCTTGTTCCCTGATTTTTATGCAACCTAGAAGCCATTTTACAACCTTTGTATTAGAAAAAAAAAATAGGAGATTTTTGGGAATTTTTAGAATTTTTTTAGCACTTTTTCATGTTTTTCCATGCCATTTTCTTAATTGAATGGAAATATAAAGGAATCTCTCTATGTTTTTGAGTGGGAAAGTGGCTTAGAAATGCTGGGAAATTTTTTGAGAATTTTTCTTGATTTTTTTGCTTTTTTTTTAATTAGCATTTTTGGGTATTTTTAACCAAAAAAAAAGCCCCTAGAGGCTAAATTTATTTTTTCAAAACCCTCTCTCTCTCTCTCTCTCTCTCTCTCTCTCTCTCTCTCTCTCTCTCTCTCTCTCTCTCTCTCTCTCTCTCTCTCTCTCTCTCTCTCTCTCTCTCTCTCTCTCTCTCTCTCTCTCTCTCTCCCCCGCCCCTCGCCCCTCCCCCCTGCCAATAGGGTAGGTTATTAGAAGGCTCTAGGAAGGCTATTAGAAAAACTTATCAGCAACCTTACCAATAGGGTAGGTATCAAAACCAATACCATTAGCCATATTATAGGCCACAATAGCAATATCAACCTCAATACCAACAACAATATTAGATGCCATATAGACCACAACTGATCTTAGGAAACCAAGTGCCAACTCCTACAAATGTGATTCTAGTTCAGTACGCAATGGCAGAGGAGAACCCTAATAGAGCATTGGTGTCGATGACCCCTTTGGTCTCAAAAAATGACCCTCATGGTCAAAGTTCGAACTACACACATGAAGATAGTATACAAGCTTATTACACAGAGTCTCCTGAGCATAGTGAGACTTATCTGTATCAATATGAGGCACTATCTATGGAAGCAAATTGGGAGCGAGAATACTCCAATGTCATGTATACAAATCCTAACCCTAGACCCCAATTGAGACAAATCAGACCATAAGCCCCAAGAGGACCATGTTTTAGATGTCAGGGCAACCATTTCATTCATGAATGTCCCCACCCATTGGCTCCAAGACAAGGATAGAACATCACAATACAAGGCTTTTGTCCTGAGTGCGGTAAAGAACATCTCCCGAGATTTTTTCCAAGGAACCCCTCTATTGCACCCAAGTTTACACAAATTAATGTGGTAGGCTTAGTGTTGGATTCAAGTTCAAGTATCATTAACGTGGCTTCTATACAAGCATTCTCTAGGGCACAAACCTTAAAATAGACTAACCTAGTTGAACAATTAGAGTCAAGTGAATCAAGAGAGCCTAGTAAGAGGAAAAAGGAACATGGAAGGATACCACAAAGAAGGCCAATCGTAAGTGGGATAGAAAGTCATCCGCACTAGAAGAAAGCCTGAGAGACACAAAAATAAAAATAGCATACATTTCACCTCAAAACCCCTCACATGCTAAAAATTCATCCATTCCACTTCATCCCACCCCACCACCCATTGTAAATAGACCACAACTAGGGTCTGTTCTTGCATATCCAACCCCATAAGTTTGGGACATGATGTTCAAGGCCTACTAGGCTCGACTTTAAGAAGAGCCAACAACTCCAAACCTAGACAAGAGTTATCCTAGAGCGGAATTAGAGATTGAATGGACAAATTTTTGCATGAAAATGGTAGATCTAGCTCAAGCTATGCTCGAGACCAATGAATTGTTCAATCACAAAAATTCTATCAAAGTCAGTTTGCATTTCCAAGGCTTATTAGAAAGACTAGAGCAATTTGTAAACAAGCCGCAGGTTTCTTTACCTCCCCACAAGTTCAACTAGCTATTGAAAGAGAAAGCTCACCACGAATGAAATTTTATGTTCTTGATTCCACGGATGGTTGAACACCTCTTTCAATTCAACAGTACTCTCAAGAGTTCTTGCGGGAAATACAAGAAGAGAAATGGGCCAAGGAGATGGGTAATCCCCCTCCTATTCCTAAAATTGATGATCTTCACGATCACTTTCTCCAAGACATTCCATCAATTTATGGAGACCAAGTAGAGCAACAAGAAGATGAAAGATTAAATTTTGAATCTAATTCTCTCCAAGAGGTGCCATGATTCATAGGCCCACGGGAATTTGAATCTCTTAATATTAGAGCTCCCACCATATTGATAAGAAAAAAAAACTCAATGGCTCCAAGAAACACTGAAGTCATTAAGAACATTATAGTCCGGTGTCATCTCACTTTAGAAGAGCTTCTCAAAGTAAAACCTGAGTTGTGGAAACATGTGGTAAATCGGGTTCCAGAACTTGGTTCCAATGTGACAAAAGCAGACTCTAAGCAGAAAGTCCCAAAGATAACACTAGACAAAATAGGAGACATGAGTGAAGGTGAATAAAGTAATACTTATCTTCCAATCACCTATCAAGGTTACACAACCAAAGCTATCTTAGATTTAGGTGCTAGTGTTGCAATTGCAACCATCTCCTTGTGGAAGAAATGGGGCAAGCCCGCATTAAGACCAACTAGAATGAAGCTTCAAATGGTTGAAGACCATATTGAAAGACCTCAAGGATTGCTAGAAGGGATAACTCTAAGCACTTTTGGTGTAGAGTTTGAACACACCTTTGCTATATGTGACCTTGACAAAATAACATCTATGAAATGATCTTAGGAAGACCCTTCCTACATCAAATGCAAATAGTACAAGATTGAGGAACCCACTCCTTGTACTTGCAGCACTTAGGGGTCACAATCAAGGTCAATTTGAAGGATTATACCTTCAGAGATGTACCACCCCTACAGTGGAATCCTATTCACAAGGTGCAAGAAGATTCAACATCTGTGCATTCTGAAAATTCTTCCGATCCATCGTGGATGCATGAAGATACTTGTTTTTGGATGTGCAAGGTCATAGAAGAAGAGGAAAGATGCCTAAAAGCGAGAGAGGAAGGAAATTCTCAAGGAGCCATACCAGTTAGAGACCCAGCCTACACACCAATGGTCTTTCGGGATGAGGAATTAGAGCCTCGTGGTTGGGCAGAAATCTTAGCCAGCATGGACATTATTGTCAATGAAGAATAGTGGAGACATCATTGTGATGAGGAGGGCTATGATATCTCTTTGTTCATGTGTGAACCTTTGCTAGAAGGGTGTGAATCTAATATGTTCAAGATTTTGAAAAAGGTGATTGTAAACCACGAGCTCAAATAAAGCATGCCGAATCTTATACTTCTCTAAAGGGAAGTAAGAAGGAGAGAATATACAATGTACGTAATCTACAACTTTGATAAATGATACTTAAGTCTCGGGAAGGTGAAACTTGTGTTCACCTATTCTTAAAGGGATTTCAAGGGAAATCCAAAAGCATTAGAAGATGCTTAGACTTAAGTAATAAATAAGATTCCTAGAAAACCCTAGGGTAGCTTTTGGAAAAGCTTTGGATAAACAAAGGAATCTAAAAGGAAAGAGTAATCTCTTGTCACTTCAAGTTAGTTAAGAAAGAACTAAGTAGATCTTGAATATGATTCAAGACACTTGGAATCGCACTCAAAACCTTAGAAAGAAAGAATAGATGCTTATTCCATCAGGATGGATATTTATTTCATCAAAAGGTTTAGAGCTTCCAATATGAGTTTAGGAATAATTAGGATCACAAAGTGATCATATGTTGGAAATCTTAGGAACCCAAGCAAGATGGAAACATAGAGGTAATCCCTTGACTTCAGAAGGAATTTGAGCAAAGGGTACTCTATAGTTAGATTAAGTTCTAGATAAATATCATTCACACATCAATGTTGGATATAAAGTATAGTGGTATGGGACATTATCCTTTATATTCACATTAATGTAGAAATGATGGTATGGGACATCAGATCTTAATATGATATGTATCTTTTAGTCTTGGACTCATGAGCTGGAGTGAAACTCCATCCCAATGGAAACTGAAACTTCATAGATAAAAATGAAGTATGGGTTGGTCAAGAATATGACCATATCAAGTAACTAAGAAATTTCGAAGATCGTGAAATGAAATCACTTTCTAGACCTTCATAAATATTTTCAGTAAAGACTGATGTAGTCTCTTTAAGGATGTTGAAGTTCTTTATCAGAAATGCCACATGGATTTCTGGGGAGAGAACTTGGAAAAATCCTTTCAAGAAAGGTAAGTCTGATTGAGTCAATCTCGGATAACACACTTAGTTGACAAATACAACTAAGAAAGTTAATATCTTTTAGAATAAAGATGTATCAAGAGATATTGAAAAATATTGACTTAGTTATTTATGTAATTGGGGTTAGACTAAGTTACTCCAAAACATCTTGTTGATAGTACAACGAGAATCTGATAATCAATCTCTTAAAGTAAGAGATTTATATTAGACTTGGTATTCCAATCTATAGGAGTCTTAAGAGATTGAAAAAGACCAACTTCTTAAGATATTTGAAGCATCATAGTTAGAGAGTAAAATTGAACATCATCAAAACTCGATGGCTCGAGACATCGATGTTTTATACCACTAGAGTTTGGTAAATGGATGATGGTTTAACCTTACTCAAAGGATCTTCTTGAGAATTTAGATTCAATCTCATAAAGATAGAAACAATGCTTCAAAAGTCCTTAAAGTTTTGAGCCTCAAATCATTTTAGTGTTTCAGAAGTTGAACCGGTTACATCGAGTTTTGGTTCTTCCTTCTCGCTTTTAGACCTTGGATTTGACTTGGAAGGAATCTTCAAAGTCACTCCTAGATCAGGATTAGCTAGATGAAATGGATAACCAAATTAAACATCAAAAGATGGATGTTTTGTATAGAACCCTTTCAATTTCAGAAGACACTTAAGTTTAAGAGAATTCATTCATCCATCTAATATTGCTTTAAGATCAATGGATTAAGAATCTAAAAAGTTCTCTTAAAAGAGTTTGAAGAAAAACTCTTAGGAATCGTTTATAGATTCTAACAGTTCCAAATAAATCAAGGCTTTTGAGAAAGACTTGGGAAAATCATTTTGAGGTTGGATGCCCAAAGAATGGAATCACTTCTTTCCTACATTCTACCTTGACTCTAAAGTACAATAGGACATAGTAGTTCTGTATCGATAAAAAGGATCAGTAGATGTTGGTTAAGAAGTAGAAAATAGTCAGAAACATCTTATTTAGATGTTTTGATCAACCTCAATTTAAGGAGACTTCTCAAAGCCTTGAACTAATAAGAGATCCATCTATTTGGCTAGGAGCACACCCGAGTGGTGCATAGAAATGAACTTGCATAGCAAATTAGTTGGAGACTATTACAATCCACCTACTTCATATGTTTGTACTATGGATGTAGAGTTCAGACATAGGGAAACATTGAATTAGGCAGGGATGTTTTAATCCACCCTTATCATTCTATCCATACTTAGCATTTGATTTAGTATTTCACATGAAAATATAAGTAATATTAGAATGATTTGGGCAAGGATTAGCCCCACAAGTGGATCTCCTTCTTTTCAGATCTAGTATGAGATAGAATCTCCTTCTGAAGAAGAAGCGAATCAGAGAGATGAAAAACCATGATCTATCTAAATGATCATGAGGCATGGGGGAATACTCCACATAATATACCCACACACATTTTTGAGGATGATAATGTGAAAGGGGGGAAGAATGTTGTATACCTATGGGTCAAAGTGGCCAAAGACATGGGTTTTGAGGGTCCAAAACCACTAGGAGAACCCTTGGATTCTATTGGGAAACCCTTGGGAAAGTGTCTCCAAGAGTGTGGTTTGAACTCTTGAATTATTTGGATTTATTTACTCCCAATTGAAGGGCTTTGACCCTTAGGATTGATATTTCCTAAGGGTATGGTATTTAACCCTTAGGGAAGCCTCTCAAGCTTTGAGACTTGTACGTACAAGCTTGGGAGAAGTCCTTTTAAGAATCCATGTGAAGGTCATGTGATTTCCAAGGTTAGAAAGCCTTGGATTAGAATCCATGTGGAGAGGACACTTGGCAAGCTCTCCTCACATTTTCCCTCTTGGCCTTGAGGTATATATATGGGTGGAGTTGGTTGGGTGGATACATACATCTCTCACCCCTTGTGGGTTTGATTTGACTTAGAATTCTTTAGATTGACCTCTCTTAGAGTAGTTTTTGTTGTTTATACAACAGTTACCAATAGTGATAAAGGTACGCACTTCTTGAACAAAGTCATTGAAAACCTTCTCCAAGAATTCTTGGTGATACATAAGAAGTATGCCCCCTATCATCCACAAGCTAACGGACAAGCTGAGAGCACAAATAAGATCCTATGTAATGTATTGACAAAATTGGTAAATAATAAATGCTATGCTTGGGATAAACAACTTCATCATGCAGTTTGGGCTTACCAAGTTTCCTATAAAATGGTACTCAATGCCACCCTATTCCAGATGGTCTTCGGACAAAATGTTGTGTTACCATTAGACTTCTTGATCCCAACCTTAAAAGTAGCACAAGAGCACGAGTGGAATGGACATGAGTCGTCCTCCAAAATATTTGATCTAGAATGCTTAGGTGAGACTAGGTTACAAGTAGCAGCAGGCATCTGTGCTATAAAGAAAAGACAAAAGGCATACTTCGATGCGCACACCAAGGATAAAGGATTGAAAGACGGAGACCTAGTGTTGGTTTATACACTAAAGCAGCATGCCCATAAACTGGAAAAATGAGGATATGGACCCATGATGATTAATAGAATCTCCACTAGTGGTGCGATTCAATTGGCCACTCTAGAAGGTGACATCTTTCCAAGCTATATTAGTGGATTCGAGTCAAGCTATATCAAGAACCTCTTACAAAGCATATGCTAATGTGACTCAACATTGCTAAGAAGCAAAAAGAAGAAGAGTTAAGGGTTAGAGAAGAAGCATAGGTAGAGGCTAGAGAGCACCTTAGGCAAAATAAGTTAAGGTGACAACACCTAGATGTCAATCCCAATGCTCCAAGATATCACATGTCCATGTGCCAAAAATTGGGTGTAATTGCTCCTCAAATAATTGATCGACATCCCTTTGTGACCATAGAGGTAGGGCAAGGAAAGAGTGTAAGGACTGTGAGAGCCTTGATTGACTCAGGTGTATCAACTAGTGTAGTTGGATTCTCATATTGCAAAGATCTACAATTGAACATGAATTTCATAGAATCCTATCTCATAGGATTGGGGGGTGTGGAAACCCCTTGTTTGGGCAAGGTAGAACTTCCCATCTACCTTCAAGTTGTCCCAATAATAGTCAAAATGCTAGTGTGCCAAGATGAGGACCTTATGGAACCACTTCTCTTGGGTAAAGATTGGATCTATGACCATGTAGTCAACTTGAACCTAAGAATTTTAATTCTTTAAGTTTGAGTACATGAACAATGCATTACATTAGAATTAGAGAATTGCATGATCACAGATCTAGGTATCACACATTCTCTTAGTTCTTCTAAGATTAATCTTATAGAAGAAGATGTATGTGTCAAAAGCTCTATGATGCAAAAGGCATCAATCATGGAAGAACATGCTCAAGGTGAGTTTATCTCTCTTCCTTTTCAAAGAATAATGGAGCCATATTAGTTCAACCACAGAGGCAAGCAAAACAGTACAAGATAACTGCTATATCAAATAGATAAATAGAATTCAAGAAGAAAGTAGTTCACAGCATGTAGTAGATCTGGGTATGAAAGGGAGAGCAATCAATCACACAATTGCAGTTGAACTCGTTACCAAAGAAGTAGCGGAGAAAGCCAAGGAAACAAGTACCAAAACAAAGAAGATCTCTATCTCAAAGAATTCTCCAAATTTGTGTACCAAAGCAATCGATGAAGGCTGACCACAAAAACGTACAACTTTGGGTGCCAACAAATTAGTTGCTGCTCAAAAAGGGCGATTACACATGTGGGTACCCAAGGAACTCCTACATACACAAAAACCTATGCCCTCCTACCCAAGAAAAGTATCAACAAAGAAGCCAAGGAGAAGCAAGGGTCAGAACCAAGCACATATATCAAACAAAGATCAACTCACTTCTTCGGAAATAGTAAGAAGACAATAAAAAATGGTATGGGTTTGAAAGCCAAAAGCACTAGTAGCCAACACAAAACCAAAGGACCAACCACAAGGGATACAAAACCATCCAAAGATGTAGAGGCCAAAAGTGATCTTTATGCGGTCAAACATTGTTCTAAAGTGGATCCCTATAAGGAGGAATGATTAGTTGTCATTCAATCATCAATTGATTGCATCATTTCAAGATCCAATGGATACATCCAAAAAAAGATTGCATCAACATCTACAAGTAATATCGGAAGCCTCAACGTGCAAAAACCATGTGCCCTTGGCATAACCCCTTCGTTTGCACCATTCAGGTCATGCATTTCCACAGTATGCATTAATATAGGGCCACATTACAAGGCCATGCACAGACACACTTGAGAATCCTAGGCACATGAAACACATTTGACATATGTAAGATATTTTATTGATACTAACCTCTTTCTTCTTGTTTCATGACACTGTTCCAAAAAAAAAAAAGAGGAACAAAGAAAAAAGAAAAAAGAAAAAAAAACAAGAGAGAAGGGACATGACCATGCACTCGAAGAATCTCATCAGTGAACCATCAACAAGGACATCCCTCAACAACAAAAGACAAACCAATGGTCAATCACCATGATGGGAGTACAAAACGAAGGGACGAATATCAACTGACCTTTTTGTCACCATACCCTCTTTGTCACCAGAACAATGATAGATTAGGAAACCTCTTTGTCACCATACCCTTGAGTGCTTAAGTCAAGAATCAATTTTTTGCACCATAATTCTTACAATGCATTCCCCAAATAAGCATGCAAAGGGCCATATTACAAGGCCATGCACAAGGCATGTATTTTCTTCAATCCGTGCACTAACACACTTACCCATCATTCATTATGGGTTACGAGTACTTGGCATGATAAATGTGAAACCCATGTTTGAAAGATCCACAGGACATCCACGTTACAACATGAGTACCTATGAAACATTTCACAACCGACAACTGCTCAACATCAACAATGACAACCTCTTTTGAGCAACTAACAGTTTTTGAAAGCTCACAAATACACCATGATGTTGGAATCTAGGGAAGAAGTACATACAAAGGGACTAAAACTTTCAAAGGCTAGTGATGACAAAATGAAGAGCAGGACAACCCACCCCACTACATGTGGGCGACCAACTACTCTTGTTGATACATGATGGACACTACCTCTCAAAGTACTACGTGGAACACCCACTCCAACAAGGGTCTATCACCGATGATAGAATCAAGAGGGGAGGAGTGTTAGCACTCAAGGTCAAGCACAAGGCATGGGAAAGCGTCAAATAAATGGACACACAAGAAGAGGGAGCATGTAGGGAGCTCCAAGAAGTATATGTCAAATTTTCAGAAGAAAACCCTATAAAAACAGTGATTTTGATTACTAAAAATCATTGTAAATATCATTTCATATTTTTGCAACTCCATTTTTTTCAAGATGAGAGGTCCTCAAGCTTGAGGACTATAAGAAGTATCTGTACCAATTTTTCATAATTGTTGCACTCCGTTTGAGCCCTCAAATAAGCCTTAAAACCTAATTTTTTAACTAGGCCAAACACTAGGTTTGGAGAGGGCCAAAACTAGTCAAAAAACTATAAAAATATCTAGAGAGCTCATTTTTTAGGTTAGTCAGTTGAGGTTAGAATTTTTGAGGTTAGCTAGTTAGAGAGAGAGCTTCTTGAAGAGTGTAATTGAGTTATTGAGAAACAAAGCTTCCATTGTTCCTATCTTTGTTATCTTGCCTTGTGTTTGTGTGTGTGTGTGTGTGTGTGTTAGTGTGTGTGTGTGTGTGTGTGTGTGCATGTGTGTGCTTGTCACTCACATTTACTCACCACAATATCTCATGATCTTCATATCCTCCTCACATCTCTGCGGGTTGACAAGTAAAGGAGGTGATGCTCATGCTTGGGCTACAGTAGTCTCAAATGACCTTCCTCTATTGTCCTACAAGTGGGTTTCTTCATTACCTAGAATACCACCAATAAATTCTTCAATTTAGGCCTTTTGCTTGATTTTTCTGAATCAAATATTTCCCAATAAGCATTTCCTACCTCATCCTTAAATTTTGGAATTCACATAGTCACGCTCTTACTTGGTGGGGTTCTAGATCTATTGGTCCAAAACTATTTACGACTGAGTTTGTCTATGTATATATATTTCCATGAGGGGATAGATTGACACCAAGTAATTCTAAAGGCATTGAAAAGGGTCATTCCAAATATACGTATGGAAGGAGCTTCAAGGAGTCCACCCTCATCATCACTAGAGTCGTAATCTATCTCGATTTCACCCATGTTCTTGGTATGGTCAAGGTCAAGCAAAAGTACATAAACACTATCCTCTTTGTCTTCATGGTCATTGTTAGAACATCAATCTTTCACCATGCTTGTAAGAATAACTTGTTATAGACCAAGTTCATGCTTGGAGCGAACAATAGTCTTATGGTGGTTCATGAGATTTTCTATCTTAGTAAAACATCCATGATTATTTATGGATTTTGGACTTCTCTGTGTCATCTTCTCCAAATCAACAAGATTGGAGAGTTTAGTTCTCACAGCTCCGAAGTCCAATCTTCATGAATAAGGACTCATTGGAAAGTTATTAGTGTCTTCTTGCATTAAAGTTTTGTATCATTTGAACTCTCCTTCTGAGTGCTAGAGTAATTTCTTTGGCTCAGGGTTTAATCTTGGTATTCCCTGAAAAGTCGGGGATGACCCTCTGATGATCCAAAGCTCTTAATCAAAGCATGCTTTGTCTATTGTTCCATTTCTTGTGCACAATAGTGAGTTATCAGATAATATCCTCTAATAGGAATTAGATGATTTGTAATCAAGCTAAGAAAATTGAGTGTTTGAACTCAAACTTTCCTTCCATAAATAAGGGTTTCCTCACAGTCACTTGTCAACTTGATAATCTATTTTGCATCAACTTATTCTTTGTGATGATTCAAAGTATGTAGGCTGTTTTATTGCAATATGTCAAAGTTTATAAGGTAAATCAAGAGGTTCAAAGTGATAATAGGCTGATTTTATACTGGTGAGATGAATCAAATCTCATCACTCAAATTTGCACATTGCATCCATCATTCTTCTCTCAAGCACTTTCAGTGGTATCAAAGTACTCCCCTTCAACATGGGTGATGGGTTTCCTTCCATAATCAAGAATCTTGATAGGAATAACTATGGTGCTTGAACAATCAAGATGAAAGCTTATTTTCAAGGAAGAAACCTTTATGGAGTAGTAAAGGGTGATGAAGGCATGCCTACACCAAGATCCAAAGGAGGACCTACACAAGAAAAGACTAAGAAGCTCACATTATGGTGTGCAAGAGATTCTCAAGCCAAGTCTTATATCTTAAACTCTATCTCTGATTTCACGCTTCCACACATTAGAAGTTGCAAAACATCACAAGAAACATGGGATACATTGGAAATATTCTTTTCTACTAGCACTATGGCTAGGAAGAATCACTTATGGAATGAGTTCAACCAAATGAAGAAGACACCCAAACAATCAGAGATTATTTACCAAATTCAAGGAGGTTGCAGATCAATTAGCCTCAAGTGGGGAATTGATTGAAGATCCAGACATTATGAAGAAAGTCTTGAATGAAATAAGGAATGATAGGTAATGGCAATCATTCATGACTACCTATGACCTCATCATGACACATATCAGTTTTTCATTTCTCTAACATGTATAGTGGTCATGTTGATATATGTCAAGGATACTTTAGTGAGATTTACTAGATTTATCTAAAGGGAGTGATGGCACTTTGTTTCTCACTATCTCACTCATTCCCGAAAATTAAGATTTTTTTTATGTATTGTTCTTTATATATTGCACTAGTTGTATTGTTGTTTCAATTCATTCTTGTATATTCCTTTTATGTAATAAAAGAAGAAGAAGAAGATCATTCTTCCTTGCCTCAATCTGTGTGTGCTTTTCTTGAGTGTGAGAGTGTGTGAGTTAGCTCTCTTCCATATATCCTTTCTCTTGAAATGATATCAAAGCCAATGTGGCTATAAAGAGCTCGTGGAGAAGGTTAATAGTGAAGAGTACGTGAGAAGGCATGGAGAAAGTGTGATTCACAGATGACCTGAGATTGCTATGGAATTTGGTGTGAAGGTAGAAGGTGTCAAAATATTTTTGAGAGTGTTATTTCCATGTTGTAAATTGCTGCACGAATGAAAAATGATGATGGAATGAGTCGACTCATGAGTGACATGTTGGACGAAAACAACTTCACTCTTGGAAATTTAGAATGATAAATTTCTTGATGGGAAAAGGCTATTGGAAGTACATTGCAAGAGAGAATGAAAATGCTCTACAATTACTAGAGATGAATCGGATCGTGGACCAGCTACGAGCATATGAAGAATGGAATCAAGGAGCATGAAAGGTAATGTATTGGTTGTCTGTTAGCATACAAGATAGCATGATTGAGCACATACAAGATGCCAAGATTTCAAAAGAGGCTTGGAATAGTTTGGTCACATTGTATGAGACCAATACAAAGGCACAGAAATTGCAACTTAAGGACGAGTTGTATACACTAGAGAAAAGGGGAATTTCAATAAGTGACTACACCTTGAAAATCAAAAGCATATGTGAGTCACTTGCATCTATTGGTGTGAATGTAGATGATGATGATGATAAGGTGGAAGTGTGCCTTCGTGGTTTAGGAGGTACATATATGCAGTTCAGAAGTTCTATTCAAACTAAGGAAAATATTCTTAATTTTGTTGGTTTAGTGTCTATGCTGATTTTGAAGAAAAGGATTTTGTCAAGGACTCAAACTCCCAAGGAAAACCTAGTTCTGAGCACGTACTCTACTCTCACAGAGGTAGAGGCTTCGAAAGTGGAAGAGGAAACAATAACCAAGACCAAGGTCAACAACAGAATCATGGAGTAGGTAGAGGACAGTTTTGAGGCAGGGGTGACCAAAAAGGCTACATAATTTTCCAAAGAAATGATTGAGGTAATGACAAATAATGATGTTGGATTGTGGTAAACCCCGACACTTTGAACATGATTGCAGGTTGAAGAATCAAAATAATAGAAGACAGTAAAACAACTTTGCATCCACAAGTGCAAATGATTCTGAGAAGTTTTTCATAGTCCAACATCATATGATGAATACGATGTTTGTTAATGTTTTGAAATTGAATAGTAATTTCTGGTATATTGATTTGGGTGCTTAAAATCACATGACCAATCATGCAGAATGGTTTACTATTTTGCAAAAATTGCCAGTTCTTCGCACTATTTATGGAGGACCAAAAGGTAAAACATCTTGTTGATGTGCTCCATGTTCCGAATATAACAAATAATCTGGTTTCTATTGGACAAATGGTTGACCAAGGATTACAAGTCAAGTACAATGCCGATGGAATATATGTAGAAGATTACAAACAGGATGGAAGATTGGTCGTCAAAGGAAACAAAGTGGGTAGGATGTTCACCTTAAATGTGAAAGTTCTTGAAATGAATGCAACCATGTTTGCAAAAGGCACACGTGTTATTATTGATATAGAGATTTGGCACAAGCGAATTGGACATGAAAATTTGCAGAGGTTAAAATTAATGCAATCAAAGGATCTTGTCAATGGACTACCAAATTTCAAGGTTGCAAAAATTCGAAAGGTATGTGCAACATGTCAATTTCCTAAACAATCAAGGGCATCATTTCTACATGACAACCATGTTAGTAAGAATGTGCTAGAGATAGTACATACAAATGTTTGGGGTCTTGCAAAGACCACATCCATGGGAGGATGCAAGTTTTATATCCCCTTCATTGATGACCATAAACAAAAAGTATGGGTTTACTTCATGAAAGAGAAGCGTGAAGTGTTTACTCACTTTCAAAATTTTAAGGCGATGGTGGAAAAGACGACAAAGAAGTATATTCATACATTAAGATCTAATGGAGGAGGTGAATACATGTCAAATGAACTCAGTAGCTTTCTAAAAAGTCATGGCATTCGACAACACTTTTCATGCAGGAACACACCACAACAAAATGGCATTGTTGAATGCAAAAATAGACATATTGCAAAAATAGCAAGGGCCTTGATGGGTTAGAAGAATATGCCTCATTGTTATTGGGCAAAATTTATGCACACAGCTTTATACATCATGAACACAACTCCGACTACTGTTGTACATCAAGTTACACCTAAAGAGAAGTTTACAGGTACAAATCCAAACTTATCACATATGAAAGTGTTTGATTTTGTTGCATATGTATATGTTCTAGATGAGCCGAGGACAAAGCTTGAACCAAAAGCACAAAAAAAAGGTATTTTTATTGGCTACATACCTACCTACATACGTATGTTCGTACATACGTATGTTCGTACATACGTACGTACCTGCCTGCATACATATGTATGTATGTTACATACATACATACATACATATAAACATACATACATACATACATACATACATACATAAATACATACATACATACACCCATGCATGCATACATGCATACATACATACATACATACATACATACATACATACATACATACATACATACATACATACATACATACATACATACATACATACATACATACATACATGCATGCATGCATGCATACATACATACATACATACATACATAT
>CM035416.1:1008555-1333555 GCA_020310875.1 Ceratopteris richardii | reverse complement strand
ACATGTATGCTTTTGTGCATAACGATCCTAATAGTATCAACACCTTCTTGCAGTGTCTAAATTTTTCTGTGTTGCGCCCAGTTCTAAAATAAATCACTCCAAAACTGCTTTCAAGGCTATCTTGAGACCCTCAATGCAGTTCTTGACTAACCAAGGTTGTAAAGAAATAAGTAGTGGACAGATCTTTTGGCTCCTCGATATCCCGATGGGTTTTGAAGTATCTATTAGCCAATGTTGGAATTGGGTTCTAAACAAACTGGATACTAAATTTGCCTATTGGAAGGGCATGCAGCTCAACCTAGCGGGATGGGCTATGGTGATCAATACCTTCCTCACCTCATCTATTATCTATTTTCTTGCTTTTTGGAGACCCAAAGACAAAGAATTAGTGAAGCTTGAAAGTATTTGTAAAAATTTCCTCTAGACCAGTGATCCCAACATGAGGGGTGTACCCAAGATCAAGTGGGCCTTGCATGCTACCCAAAAAGAGTGGGTGGTGGTTTGGGCATTCTTAATGTGGGTGGTGGTTTGGGCATTCTTAATATGGGTGGTATGGCAGATAAATTGGTTGCCAAATGGCTTCTCAAAGCTTGGTGCAATGTGGAAGCTTCTTGGTCAAAACTGATTCTTAGAGACAAATCCTCCCTTATGCTTCAAGGGATCCCTAGGTGGAAGGATCTTGATCTTCTCACCTTGTTGTTTTCCCAATAGCTAGTGACTCCGAATTAAGGCTCTGACCTGGTTCGCTTCTTTTGGAAGAGTTGGAACGAGATGAAACTGCACATCAAGATTAATGAAGACTGGAAATGGGCAGTCGGGAGTGGAAACATCTTTGGAACCATGATAGAGGTCACTGGATAAGGTTTGAGGAGATAGACTATGTTCGGAGAATTGACTTTGATGATTGGTGCCTTCTCAGGGAGAGAATCAACTCTTGGGGCAACTCAAAGACTCGTCTCCTTCTTGCAAATGACCCCACCCCCCACATTGAAGGGTTAAGATGGACCAATGATAAAATTAGACAAAATTATGAGGATACATGAGCACTTTGACTTGCATATCTTCCTTAATAGGGGATCGTATCAGAAATGGTCTAGTATCAGATGGCAAGTCGTGTGTGGGGACCTGTGGAACCCTCTCATTGGAAACAAAAAATATGTTCTTATGTGGCAAATCCTCCATCATGGAATCTGGACCAATGCCAAAGCTAATAAAATCTATGGGGTCCCTCAGTGGTGTAAGTGTTGCATCCATGGCAGAGAGGACCTTGGTCATCTTTTCTTCTCGTGCCCTAGAAGCATCCCGATTTGGTAGTCCCTCGCCAAGATCTTAAGCTTAACAAGACAAATTAGTTGGAATCAAGCACTATTTGGCATCTCTTTTGCTATGTGGAATGTTATTAGAGGGGAAGCACTCTCGAAGATATGGAAAGAATGATGTGCGATCAACTTTGATGGCCATCAAAAAGAGTGGTCAATTGAAAAATGTATATACGTGTTAGATAGAAGAATATGTAATTGTAAAAAGTCTCCACCTTTGAGACACCATAGAATGTTTGTCTTGGAAAATAATAAGTAAGTGGGTCGCGCATGAAAGCTATGAAAAAATAATTAAACTTCTCAGCAATTCTCTTTAAAACATTCGTTTCCCGTCGAATCCTAGTTATCCTACCGGTTCTAGTGTGTCACCCCTACTTCGTGGGATACAGGGATCCCAAGGGCACTAAGCCCATTCATTATATATTTGTTATTTTATTAATTCAAGCATGAGAGAGTAGGCTTTGGTTGAACTTCCCTTTTTTTTTAAGTATTGTTGGCTCAGTGAGTATATAGCCATTTGTTCTTGACAGCACTCTAAGCGTTGTTGGGTCAGTATCTAGCCATTTGTTCTTGATAGTTGTTGTCAAGATCTTATCTCACGCACATACAGAGATTACAAACGCAGGAAACACACAAAGAAAATAGAGACAACAACAGACGAGACTGAACGCAGTATTGGGTGCAATCTCCCCCCATGCACTCTGATGGACGAGTCTCTCAAAGTGCACGTATTTATAGGTTTAATTCTATTACGTCCTAAAAATAGAAGTTACATGAGGGCCATCGCTTTTAAAAGCGTCTTTTTAGGTAAAACTACTTTATTTACAAAAGGCATCGCTTTCTAAAGCGAACCACTACTTTTACAACAAGATAAACCTAAATATAACTATTCTAGAAGTATTCAATTTAGTCTTCAAATTTATTTATTTATGCGCATCCACTTGTATCCACGCCATGCTTCTTCACCTGCTAGATCAGACACAACCACATTAAAACCTTCTGGACATTTAAAACATTAAAAATCCATTTAACCTTCCATGATTCCATAATATACAACATGCCTCCCAGTTGACAAGCAACTGACCTCAGTTGATAAAATAATAAACATGGATGGCCAGTCACATGTTTCATCACTGAATAAAAATAAGCATGGTCCATGTAAAAACACATGCATGGAATCGGAAACCTGATAGTTTTAATGTAATTGGGAATGATATGCAAAAATTAAATGATCATAATGAGGTGATAATTGTGTTTTATATAAGTCAATATTCTAATTCATTTTCAAAAGTATATCTAAAGTATCTTTAAAGTATAATCCTACATACTAAATTCTATGTAAATGCATTACATATAATCAAAGAAAATTAGGCGAGCAAAAAGATTGTTGTTGTTGATGTGGCTACTGCAAACGGATCCTCTTGATAAGCAATTGGTACTCATTCTCCGCATCTTGAGCAAAGGCAATGGCTTCATGAAGCGATGTAAGCTGGCATGAACGAAGCTTTGCTTTAACCTCCTTATCTATCCCATCATCATACTTCTTCTTCATAGTATCATTGGAAACATCTTCAAGCAAACGAAGAGTTACTAAGTATTGGTAGAACCGGTCCGTATAGGTTGTCAATGTATCACCTTCCATCCATGTAAAGTTAGCCCACAATTGTCAAACATGTAGGTTGAACTGTAAGGGTAGAAAAGAATCCTTAAACTCTTCTTGAAAAGCCTTCCATGTGCATGGACAATCTGCACTACGACAAAGATCATTCCACCATAGTTGAGCTCTTCCTACCAAATAATTAGTAGCAAACTTGACTTTCTTATTTTCTTAATATGAATCATCAGAATAGAAATCATCAAATAAAGAAAGCCATGACAAGACAAATCGACCATCCTTTCGTCCATCGAATTGAAGCATGGCATAGCGTTCTTGTATAGATTGTTGAAGTGCTTGAAGTTCTTGGTGCATAATCTCTAACTGTTGCTTGAATGAGACTCCAGGTAAAGGTGAATTGCCAAAATCCTCCATCGTTGCTCTTGGACCCTTAAACTAGTGCTTTCCTCTCGGGATGTACCCTCAAGAAATATACCCTAGCAGAATGTACCCTGATGTACCCTAACAAGATGTACCCTGTCTGGATGTACCCTGTGTACCCTGAGAAGTGTACCCTGAGAAGTGTACCCTAACAAGATGTACCCTGAGACGTGCTGCATTGCGTCACACCGTGCCGCCTTGAAAAGTAAGAAAAACTGCAAGTTATGTTAAACATAAGAGGAGAGAACTAGAGTGATAACTCCAAGAAAGAGTGTAGTGGTAAAAGTACTTCCCTTGTAAGTAGGAGGTTGTGGGTTCAAATCCTCCTACGTATGAGAATCTAAAACTCTCTATTGCCACTCAAAATTAAAATTGCCTCGCGCGTAGCCAACGGCTGCCAACGGTCGCCAAGGGAGCCTTGGGTGCCAATGTATTGCCTAAGTTATTGCCTAAGTTCTTTGCCTTAGTCGACGCCTTGGAGTAAGCCGAAGGAGTCAACGTAGGTGTAAACATAGGTGAAAACGTTCTGGAACTGGAACAGAAACAGAAACTAGGACTGGAACTCGAACAGGAACCGGAACCGGAGACAAAGACGGAGACAGAATCGGAATCAGAATCGCGAACAAAGATCAGAGAACAACACCCTCCGTATTGATGTGTGCAGAGCTCTGATACCACTGTTGTTAGGATCTTATCTCACACGCATACAGAGATTACGAACGCACGAAACACACAGAGAAAATAGAGACAACAACAGACGAGACTGAACGCAGTATTGGGTGCAATCTTCCCCCATGCACTCTGATGGATGAGTCTCTCAGAGTACACGTATTTATAGGTTTAATTCTATTACGTCCTGAAAATAGAAGTTACATGAGGTCCGTCGCTTTTAAAAGCGTGTTTTTAGGTAAAACTACTTTATTTACAAAAGGGGTCGCTGTCTAAAGCAAACCACTACTTTTACAACAAGATAAACCTAAATATAACTATTCTAGAAGTCTTAGATTTAGTATTCAAATTTATTTATTTATGCGCATCCACTTGTATCCATGCCCTCATGCTTCTTCACCTTCTAGATCAGACACAACCACATTAAAATCTTCTGGACATTTAAAACATTAAAAATCCATTTAACCTTCCATGATTCCATAATATACAATATGCGCACTCTAAGCATTAGCATATAACTTCTCACATCTAAAAAATTTATGTGCCTCGCTTGAAAATAAATGTGGACAGGGATTAGAGCTAGTCAGCGCTTCATCTAGGATGTCATTAACACCTCCCAGTCACAGTCTTAGAATTGCTTGAAAATTAGTGAGCATACTCAAGCTTATAAGGATTTCAAAATAGCTTCGCTATGTAGTGTCGAAATCATGATCTGAGCTCATTTTGGCCTTCGAACGTACTATTGCAATGCGTATTTAGGCAATTTCATCTTTTTGTGCCAAACATATATACAAGTTTTGGTTCGCTAGTATAAGCACCTCAAAGTTTGCTACAAGTTTAGCAGAACTCAATAGGGTAGTCCTGTTTAAATTTTTGAGATACAATCATTTTTCTACATCTTGGTATTTTAGTCAATGGCCATGGCTAAAAGTAGTGATGTATTTTGTATGTTGGCTATTGAGGATAAGTTGGATGGTACTAGTTATCCATTATGAGAAATATATGATGCATCATGTATTGGTTGCAAAAGGAGTGTAGAAGATTGTGCAAGGTATTGAAAAACATTCTATTACAACTGCAAATATAGTTACTGAAGGTGATGCAAATGGCATTGAAGATGATGACCTTTAGATTCTTGTTCGTATTGCGGTTCTTGCTGCACCTACTATAGAGCAACTTCATTGGGATGGAAGAGATGCTCAGGCACATGCATTGATAGCCTTGTCTGTCGAGCGTGCCATTATTCCTCACATTTGTTCCTACAAAATAGCAAAAGATGCTTGGGATACACTTACCACTTTATACGAGGCAAGGAATGAGGGTCGCGTTGCTTACCTCTAAAAACAGTTGGAGAGTGAGCACATGAATAAAGGAAATTCCATGGATAATTTTTTGACAAAGATCAAATATTTGAAGGAGCAGTTGATTTTTGCTGATGAAGTCTTGCCTGACAGTTCACTTGTGTAGACTGTTTTGAATGGTCATCTAGATTCATATCAGATTTTTGTGATGAAAGGCAATCCAAATGCCTTAACATTTGAGGAGTTAGTCTTTGTTCTATTGCAGGAAGATCCTTCTAGGCAGAACAGGTCCATTATGTGTGTTGTAGATCAAGCTTCCTTTGCTAGTCAGAAGGGCAAAGTTAAATGCAGCTCATCTACTAGTAAGCAAAAATCTGTTAATTCTTCACAATAAAAAAAAGATGAGAAAGACAAGAAGAAAATAGAAAAGCAAAATTTCTTTTGCAAATACAGTAAAAGGAAATGATCATGTCATAAAGAATTGTCCAAAACTAGCTACAAAAGGGGCAAAGAAGAAAGAGGCTGGAGGGGTTGTTGCAAAGGCCTCTACACCCAAAATATTGTCTGCTAATCTTGTGCAGAATGAAGAATGGGCATTTACTATTGTTTGTAGTTATGACTCATCTACTCATGAACAGTGTATGTCTGTATTAGACTCAAATGTTTGGTACTTTGATAGTGGGGCAACCAAACATATTACCTCGGAGTGTAGTTTCTTTAGTTCACTTGAGCCTACCCCTACAGTGAATATTATCACATGTGCAAACAACTCCTCTTATCCTATCATGGGAGTTGGTAAGATCATTTTGACTATTGTTGATGGTAGTTCTTTTACATTATTGAATGCTTTATTTGTGCCAAGGATCAATAAAACTATGTTATCAGTTTCAGCATTAGGCAAGATCGGCTTGGTTGTGAAATTTGTTGACAATAGATGTATATTTCATGATCTATCAAATGGAGACGTCATTATTGCTTTTGGCATTTTATGTCGTGGGCTGTATAAGCTCATAGATTACGCAAAATCTGTGAATGATTCAGCATGTGCAGTTCAAGTTTCTCAAGCTATGTAAGATGCCAAGATTTGGCATGCACGCTTAATTACTCTACAAGCTATGTAAGATGCCAAGATTTGGCATGCATTTTCTTCTCTACTTAATTACTCTACAAGCTTTTAATTATGTTACACACATGAGACTTCCTCTCTCTTACAACACAATTTCTCTCTAGTTCTCACATGGCATATAATGCCATGTGGCTACAAAGTTTTTGGCAACATTTCCCCAAGAAAATGAACCGTAAAAAAAAAAGACCACGGTACAATGATAGGCATCAGCCTAGTGGTGGAAAAACCACTTTCTTTACTCCAGAGACTTGCAAAAAGCTTTTCCAATATGTATTGTTGCGCACAACCCACCCTCATAACAATGTCTTTTCTCGCTTCAATACCTGCAAGAAGATCTTAAAACACACAAAGATAACCTGGGCATGCTTTTATGAACCAACATAAGTAATTAAATTTCGTGTGGAGAGATGAAGTCATATCAAAACTAGCTTTGGTGCACATTCCGATGTTAGTTTCATAAAATTGAAAGCAAAAATAATGCAAAATTATACATTATGATGCAAAAGTATCCAAATGAATGTATTTGAGAGCATAAATATGATTCAAAGCTATATAATTTTAGTGCATTCCTATCCCAAATTGTGTCGAATGTGATTAGGAACTCCTAATTATCATAATTGGACACTCAATTTACTCAAAAAGAGTTTCTTGCTTGTCAACAACCATCTAAAAGCTTGTGTAGAGATGGCTTCCAATGGTCAAAAGTGGCATCTAACCATTCAAAAGAAAGGGCTTGAATTCTAAAATCTATAGCAATTTTTAATTTCTTGATTTGGATATTCCATGAGGAAGTTATGGCCAAAACAATGGAGCTAGGTGGATGGGCAACATCTCTCCTTGAAGAAGTATGCAGAGAATCAAATACTTTGTATAAATGATTTTTAATGACCAATCATGGCTTCCAACCATTCATTGGAAGATTTGTGAAGGCTACTATCTATAGCAAATAAATCATCCAATTGGGATGAGAATTGAGAAAGTTATGATGAAAAGAGTGTGGATAGGTGCTCTAGGAAAACTCCCTATAAAGAGAATATGAAAGTTTGATGGATTCCACATAGAGATAGCTCCTAGAATGTCGCATGTGTGACTCTCTTCATCCCAAATATGTGGTTCTGGCGTAAAAGTAAGTGGTTTACAAAGAACACCTTACCTCATTAGCTTCCATCATAAGGAGAAGGAAAGAAGAACCTTCCTCCATGGGTGTCCAAACACTCATGCAGAGTGGGCAGACAGATGCACGTTCATGGGTAGTAGTAGGCACTTTTCTCCTCCTCTGAGTGTTGTCACGTGGTTGTCCTTCAGAGATCTTTAGAGGGGGCTCCAACTTTGAATTCTTTTGTTGTAGACTCAGAGCATTGTCCATGGGATCTCCATAGCTTGCTCCATCATGAGCACGAAGAAGAAGGAGATCAACCCAAAAAATGTCCACGTGGCCTTCATTTCTTTAGCCCCAAATAGTAGAAGAATCTCTCTCTCTCTCTCTCTCTCACACACACACATGATCCTAAACTAATGCTCTGAAACCAAATGTGAGACTCTTCTCACAAAAGAGACTTGAAAAATGACATGTGTGCTACTCTCCTCAAATCCTATTTATCATCTTGCTCCAAGATGTGACATGTGGCCATCATGCACACTCACTCTACTTTCTAATGTGGAACCTTAGGATAACCCTGGAGCTAGGAACCTTAGAAACTCAAGCTCTTTTTCCAACACACACTAATATATGATCCAAGTTGAATCTATCTCTAATGTGAGACTCTTGTCACAAAAGAGACTTGAAAAATGACATGTGTTCTACTCTCCTCCCAACCTATTTATCCTCTTGCTCTAAGATTAGAAAGCTTCTAGAGTGATCTAGTGTGACATGTGGCCATCATGCACACTTACTCTACTTTCTAAGGTGGAACCTTAGGATAACCCCCGAGGGAGGAACTTTCGCAACTCATGCTCTTGTATGCTCTTGGATCTATGTCTAACAATATGTATGTCGAATCGCAAAATGTTGTTGGGTTGACCATGAGCCAAGTACAAAGATGGGAGACCCTAAGGGATGGCTAAAACTCTCATAGGAAAATTCCAAGCTTCCTCAAGACTTTATATGAAACCTAAGAATGCCGTTTCTTCAAAAATAGTATATGTAAATATTTTTTAAAGCTCATCAACAATTCCCTCTCTCTAATTTTGACATGAAAATGAAGGTCAACGTAAAACTTACTTTTCATAGTGTGAGTGAAGCCCATCATGCAATTTGGAACGATTGAATCCTTTTTTGGAACAAGTTTGCTCATGTAACATGTATGGCCATTTACTAACGTTGACTCACCCACATCTTCCTCTTAAAATTTAGTAACGCATGTATTGGAACACTCTACCATCTCTATTGTGAAGGAGCACATGGGGCCTAGCTTGAGTGGTTGTCGGATGCGATGTTTCTTGGGTACCTCATCGAGTCCCTTTGAACAATCATGCCATATCTATGGATTGTCAATAGGCATAGTTAGATGTGGCTTATGATGGGTGAGCCATGTTGACACACTATCCATACTCATGAACAAATGATATAGCTCAAAATCCCATGCCTCAAACGTTTTTGCTTCTTGTGTGTGAGTGCCTTCATCTACTCTCTAGACTCTCTATCTATCTTTCATTTCTCATAGGGCTTGCCGTGCATAAAGGCATTGGTATAACTTTGTGCACTCATCATTGTACCAAAAATTTAGGGCATAGCCCCAAGGGGAGGGATGGGTCTTGTATGGGTGGTGTACGAAAAAAGTCTAATGGTTGAAGTTTCGAGGACATAGGACATATGCATTGTGAGCATTAGTAGTGGCATGGATGGGTAAAGGAGGCATAATCATGCTCAAACTATGTTGAGTAAAGCGAGGCTAGCTCATGTGTGAAATGGATGGTAGTATGTGGGATGCGTGTTGTGGAGCTGTGTGGGATGGTGTCTTCGGTGATGGTGAGAGAGAGGTATATATGGTCTGTTTGATGGGTATGGGTGGAATGGGGAACGATGTGCTAAAGGAATGGTCTCTTTGTGTCATAAAATATAGTCAATTGTGCTCTCCCCCTTCTTTCATAACTCCATGTGGCCTATAAGTCAAGCAACAGTGAGGTGGGCCACATGAAGTTGCAGAGGGAAGGGGGAGCATACTCGATCAAAGTAGATGTCCTCTATAAGTTGTGACTAGAGCTCTGTCTGTTAGAGCTCTCAAAGTAGCCTTCTCATAAAGAGTGTGTAGTACCTTTGGGTCCTCACGTTCATATGCCTTACGTTGCTCACTGCATAAACAAGCATTGAAGTCTCTTGATTAAGAGTAGAATATACCTTCCTTGATTGTACCCTTTAGATTTTTGAGTACCCTTTTAGTTGCATCCATATGAGGCTTTCTCGGAGAGTGCATAAATTGGCTAAGCACTCCAACACTATAAGAAGTGTTTGCTTTTGTATGTGTAGCATAAATTAAACTACCTAGAAGGATTTGATATTTCTTTATATCTTCAATATGTTCACCTTCATATAAACACTAAGTTAATGATTCATTTCCATAGGTGTTCCTATAGATTTGACATTCTCCATGTTGAAATTCAAGAGTAGATCCTGAATATACCTTCTTTGAGTCAAGTACATTCCTTGATCTCTATAAATTACCTACATCCCTAAGAAAAATGTGAGTTCTCCAAGATCACTCATCTTGAATTCCTTCAATTCCAACTTTGTTTCCCCCTCAATGGAGATCACAAATTTAGGGTATTTTCTAATATTTGAGGAGGTCTCTGTGCTTGTGCATGGTGGTCATAGGAAGTTCCTTTTCCATCCACTTCTTTACCAAGATTTTACCTTGGCCTTCAGGATGCTTGGTGTCGGTCAATGCCTTCGCCCTCATCACTAGTTGAGGGAAAGATTATCGTGTCTTGAGACATAAATCTTTCATTCATCAAGAACCCTAAAACCTAAACCCTAAACCCGTAATGGTTGCTTTTGTTAAGTATTTCATATATGTGTGTTGCTCATGTAGGAAATATATTGATAAGTGATAAGGATATCGCATAGGCGGCATGCAGGAAGGGATTTTGCTAAGAAAAGTATCGCTAGTTGTAGCTAGAAGACACAATCGGGCTTCTACACTTATTAATTACCTGAACCTTGAACACCATGTTTTAAAGTGATATTATATGAATTCATTGATCAATGAGATGGAACATTCTTTATGCATATCTTTTGTTTTACCGTTGTCTTATTGTTCATCTTAATCGTGTAAGTTGCATTCTTTATGAGATGGAACATTCTTTATGCATATCTTTTGTTTTACCATTGTCTTATTGTTCATCTTAACGATGTCAATTGCATATTTGATAGTTCTTAGGTGAGTTTTGTACTTATTGTTCGGTGTTATAGAGCTCTATAATATGAAAATTTAATTTTGTAAGCCGTATTATATTACAAGCACAGTTTATATCATTTCATTGTTGACCATGGTATAGCTTAAGTATTATATTACAAGCACATTTTATATCATTTCATTGCTGGCCATGGTATAGTTTAATTTCATTAAATAATTTATCTATTAGAGGGTTGATCACATATCTAGATACATCTAGATACATTATGTGTGATTTCATGTGAGTGGTTATATGGCAATATATAGCAATTACAATGATTAAATTTGATGAATAAGGAACTAAACAATAGCTTACTAAGTTGCAATGTTCCCAAGAACATTTGATCTTGAAGTATGCTTGTTGTCCCAAAACTCCAGAAGTTTGAAGATCAGCCCTTGCCTAAGAAATCAAGATTTTTCTTTAAATATACTAGTCCACACACTTCAAAGTTGTGAAATTGTCAATGCTTGGAGGGATCCTAGAGATGGTTCGATGTTCACATGCACTTTGAGATCATATCAGGTGGAAGATTATATAAGCTTGTGGAGATCACCTACTTTTGGTTGCTTACATGTGCTTCTTGAGGACCATTCCTAAATTAACTTACTCATGCTTTGGGGATCGTACAGATCCCTTTTGCCAATCGGTTGTACATCTCTTTCATCAATTAGTTTTAAGAATTCCTTGTAAAGAAAAATGCTTATACAACTGCAAGTCTCTCTTTTCTTTTATGTTTATGCATATTTACACCCCCATGGCATCGATGTGCATTATAATTGTATTCTACTTGGATTCTTCTGTAATTTTGTTTGCCCACCATTATACCCTCTGTCGACTCTTCACTTCCTGCATCCTCTTCTTACGTAATTAGGGATGTATATTTACACTCGGCCTTCATCTCTTTTATGATCTCCTCACCTCGATATCCAATGTGTTTGTCTCATACAATCTCTCTCTCTCTCTGTGCATCCTCTTATGCACGGTACTGTGCTTTTGTTGAAAGAGTATCCTGTAATGGTAACGCCATCAAGAGGAGCCTTCGGTGTGTGTTGTTCTCTCTAATTTCAAGAAGAAAAGCAAACCCAAGACCGAAGCCCAAAGAAAAAAGCGATATGGGGTTTAGTGACCCACATAGAAGTGATGGTTTCCTTTTCAAAACGTGGGGATGGTGTCAAACGTACACGTATGTGCGTTGTTGCTTTACGTCGGCGACCGCCACAACAACAGCACTTGTAATCATCGCCATACGTCGTACGTCCATCTACTTATTCGTTGCAAGCCCATGACCCTTTTTTTCCCCTCACTGATGACGTACGTTACCGTACATCAACTTTCTGTACGTACGTTACCGTGCGTCAACTTTCGCCACACCAACGTTTTGTCTGCAAATGTGAATCGTTAGTAAGCTGTTTGTCTTTTTTTTTTTTTTGGAGAGTACAATGAATTGGAAATACACACTCACACATCCAATCTCTTATCATAGAGGCATCCCATCATGAGAATCTCATAGACATGTTCAGAACTCAAGACTTGCTCCACAGCTTCAAGCTTTGACACCTGTTCGTTTGTTATTAAGTTTCCTAAAAACATGATCCGTGACGTATTCGCATACGTCCTACTACCTTATCGCATTCAACTTCACCTCCACGTTTCTGATAGAGACAAGAATATTCTCTCTCAGAGACACACACAGACGCATACATGAAACAGACTCACACCCATGCATACATGACTAAGAATATACCTCCATGACGTATGGGCATACGTCTTACTATCTTGTTGCATTCAATTTCATCTCTGCGTGTCTGATAGAGAGAAGATTATTCTCTCTCTCTCACACACACACATGAATAAGAATATGTCGCTTTCCTGTACAACGTAAGTTTGGGTTGAAAATTTTGTTTTCCGTGCTTGATATGACACACTTGACATTGATATTTCGTGTGAGAAGCTCATAAACATATGGAAGCTCGACTCACAATGTTATCACGATAAATATATGGGAACCTCGTCTCACAATGTTATCATAATGATGTGTAAATTCCCTACCATTGTAAAAGAAGTTCATAATAGTAGTTTAAGCCGAGAGCTACTAATCATTTCAAATTTCCCACGGATCATTCAAACGTTTAGATAAGGCAGAAAGAATGTGAGCATAGTGGAGATACTGATACTTTCTTAACGATTAAATGATAATTTTTTTGATTTCTAGTACATAATACATTTTAAGTGTGGTACATAATACACACACACACACACACATGCAAAAACATATCTACATGCACATGCACATACACATACACACATACATACACATACACACATACTTATACATGTACACATAGACATGCACATATACACACATACATATATACATACACAAGCACAAACATATCTACATGCACATGCATGCACATGGGAGATGCATGCACATTTACATACACATACACACATACACACATGCACATACACATACACATACAGATGCACATACACGCACATACATATATACATGCACATGCACACACATACACATATACATATAGATGCACATGCACATGCATGCACATACACAATCCTTTTCCTATCACTTTATCTAGAACCATTTTGCATGATGTTCATGCTTCTCTATATCCTTTGAGAATATCATGATATCATCTACGTATATGACTACAAAATCATCTAAATATTCTTGAAAGATATCGTTCATCATATGTTTAAAAATTGTTGGAACATTTGTGAGACCTAATGGCATAACTACATATTCAAAATGTCCATACCTTGTACAAAATAGTCTCTTTTATTTGTCTCCTTCTCTAATGAGGGTCCTTGAAGATCAATCTTTGTGAAGATTTTTGACTTTCCAATTCGTTCCAAGAGCTCTATTACAAGTGCGGTAGGGGGTTGGATATCTATTTTATTTTTAATCTTATTTAGGCCAAGATAATCTACACACATTCAAAGGGTTCCATCATTCTTTACAAATAGAATAAGGAATGTTGGAGGGAACTTTGAATGTCTAATAAACCACTTGGCTAGATTTTGACCCACCTATCGACTCCTGGCTCTTTGTGGCTTGTAGTGACTTCATCCAAGGCTCCTGACTAAGATGGTGACCAAGACATACATTTTCATCTTATTCACCAAAGCCACCGGCGAAGTACTAGCACTTATTGGGATCGCTTAATAAAAGGTTTAATTCCTACCACTAAGCCCTGGTTGCTTGGTGATTGTAGGAGTGAAGATACTTGAGGTTAACTATGTTTTGGAGCCTTCAAAGTGTCTTCTTGGTCTCTCCACATCTATTTCTAGAGAGTTTTATTGGGTACAAAATTGGGGAAAATTAAAAGGTGATTTTGCAACTTGGGGGCAGTTTTGGTAGTTCACACAGCTTTATTGCTGAAATTTCAAGTTTTGGGTCTCCCTATAGGTTTCTTGGAAGGTTTTCAATTGTGGTGGAAGCAACCATCACAAGTTTATGCAAGTTTTTTGGGTGTAAAGAACATAATTGACAGACACTTGTAGGTGCTTTTGATTGGTGTTTGGGCTGTAAATTTAGTCTTTTAGTTTTGTTTTAATGTATATACTAAGTGCATACACACTATGTACACTTCTATGGATAGCACTTATGTACATTCATATGTTCATTAATATAGTGGTTATGTTTTTGCATAAAGCCTTTGATGTTGATAAAGAGGGTTGTGGTGAGATTTTTTTAACTGGGAAACACCCAAATGTTGGGATCGCTTTGGTGATGTATGTAAAAGACTTACCCAACCTTCACATAGGAGATGTATGCTAGTTGCTCATAGGTGCTTGAGAAGCCTCGTTGGCTTCTTTCCATTAAGTCGTTATATTTAGTGGAGTCAGCGATTGAGTATGCAGGTTTATGTGTGAGTACTTACAATTTTATGAGTTTTTGACATTGGACATATGCTCATTTTGCAATTGAGAATCTGGAAAGATTTTCTTGATTTTATTTTTTCAATGATAGAGTGGTTGAATATCTTGACACAGTACTTAGTTTGTGTGAGCACATATATTCTCACATAATCTCTTTGGTTGGTCATTTTTGTTCATTGATCTATTTTTTTGGGAAGACTCTATCAAAATTATCCTAGGATCCAACACTTGGTCACTGCTTTTTAGCTTTAGTGGTGTTTGAACTATTCTAGTTGCATTATCATTCTAGTTATTTCTCTATCATCATGGCATTAGATGTCTCAATCACATCTCGTGGATTAGGGTCTTATGCTAGTGTTCCCAGGAGGAACTATAGTTTGTAGCAAAGAACATTTTAAGATCCAAAAAATAAATGGCATCAAATTTTCTCTATGGAAGAATCGGATTGAAGATGTGTTGATTCAGAGGAGGCAATGGAAGCCAATAAATTGAATCTCAAAGAAGCATTTTGAGATGGATTATTATGATTGGGATGAAATGGATAGGTTTACCTTTGCACTACACCTAGTAAATGTGAAGAGAGATGGTGGATGCAATCTGAAGATGAGTTGGTGTTGCAACCACTAGCTTCACACCAGCCAACTGAGACTTCAGAGTTGATTACTAGACCCTTTGAGCTTCCTAAATCCACCAAAATATCAGCCAAGTACTTTGGAACATGTATCTCAAAAGTTTAAGTCAAGACAGACTAGTTGCAAAATGACTAGCTCCCAAAACTTGCTATTTTTGAACATACACTTGCTGGAAAAAATGAATAGTGCTCTAAATCTGGTAGGAATTAGATAAATTACTTTTGGGCAAGCAAATAGACTTAGGTAGCTTGCTAATACAAGTTAAAACACTTCAAATGATCAGTTGAGCACTGAGAACGAGATTCCTCAACATCACAAACACTCCTGCCATTTTCGGGCCTCTGCAAAGATAGACTAGTGAGCAATAAAATGTAGATTTATCCCAAATTGTAAATCCAATGACCATGAAATTTTGTATGCAAAAACTAGACTTTGAGAGAAATTCAACAAACATTAAAAATCTGAAAAACGGTCAATATAGCACGAGATATGAGCTTCTGAAGTTATTGATCTGAGTGAGTATATCAAAGAACAAAATAGAGAAGTAGAGAATGATAAATGTATAGATTCACATATGGTTACAACCACATTGGCAATGAATACTTGCACAATGAGAGTAGAATGATAGAGCTATGGAGTAAGCTCTTCAATCTCTACAGAATGACATGAAATGCTCATGTACAAGGCTTGCTAATCACCACTTCCTTCTTGCTCTTTTTATAGCTACTTTGGAGGGAGTTTTCAATTCGAATTTGAATGGCTCCACCTAAAAGTGATCCCCAAAGTTAGGAAATATTCCCTCAGCTCACTAGTTTGTGGTTTTAGGTAGTTAGAGCCATGAATTCGCTTTTTACATCATGGATGAGGTAAGCCATTCTTTTTCTTTTTCTTTTTCACAATTACAAGAGATAAAATGTACTCTTTTACAAGAGGTGTTCACATGACTACACATATGAACATAAATCAAATAATATCAAGCATGTAGGCTTGGGTAAAATGCACCAAAAGCTCCCCCTCAAGCCTAACATGCTTGGCCTCCAAATATATCTTAAACTGTCCTTGATTTCCTGCAAGCCAATCATCAACTTGAATCTACTTAACTTTGTACCATCAAGAGATTTAGTCAACATGTCTACACATTGCATATCTGTGGAGACATAGGATAGTTGAATATCCTTGCTCATTAACTTCTCCCTTACATAATGGTAGTGAACTTCAATATGCTTGGTTCTAGCATGGTATACTGGATTAGCTGCAAGATGTAGTGAGCATGTGTTGTCACAAAAAATGTGAGGTGTTGAAGAATGAAGTCCAAGATCTGTATACAAAGATTTTAACCACATGATTTCTTGAGTTGCATTAGCCAAACCTCTATATTTGGCTTCAATAGAAGATAATGCCATGGTTGGTTGCTTCTTGGATGACCAAGAAATTATTTTTGAACCTGCAAATGATACATACCCGGATGTGCTTCTTCTATCATCTCTGAATCTGGCCCAATCTACATTTGAGTAGACCTTTAGCTCAATATCTAAAGTAAATGGATAAAGAAAACCTTTATTCATAGTCCCCTTTAGGTACTTGAGGACTCTCTTGGCCGCTTCCATATGTGGTCTTCTCGGCTTATGCATAAACTGACTCAATATGCTAACACTATAGCATATATCCACCCTTGTGAGTGTTGCATAGTTCAAACTTCCAACCAAGTTTTGATAGCTTGTGATGTCTTCAATTGGCTCTCCTTCATAAGCCTTAAGCTTATGATTTTGCTCCATAGGTGTACCTGCGCACTTGGTGTTGTCCATCTTGAACTTGATGAGCATGTCATGCACATACTTCCTTTGTGTGATGTATGTACATGAACCTGTGTAGATTAACTCCAATCCAAGAAAATAAGTGAGTGGTCCGAGGTCACTTATTTTGAACTCCTCCTTCATCTGAGTCTTTACCAGTTTGATTCCTTCAAGATCATTGCCTGTGATAATAATATCATCAACATACACACATAAATAGATCACTTCAGATCCATTCCTCTTTATGAACAAAAAGGTATCCACATTGCTAGCTTTGAATCCTTGGTCCTGCAAATATGTCACCAATCTGAAATTCCAAGCTCTTGGAGCTTGCTTCAATCCATACAAGGCTTTCTTTAATTTGCATACATAGTTAGGATGATGTGCATCCTCATATCCAGGAGGTTGTTCCATATACACTTCCTCAAAAATCCATTCATTTAAGAAAGCAATTTTTACATCAAGTTGATAGAGCTTCCAATTTCTAGATGCAGCAAGACTAATGAGAACCATAATGGTAGGCATTTTTGCAACAAGAGAGAAAGTCTCCTCATAACTAATACCATGGGTTTGAGCAAACCCTTTAGCAACTAACCTTACTTTATGTCTAGTTATACTTCCATTTGGATTCCTCTTGATTTTGTATATCCACCGAGATCCAATTACCTTCATAGATGGCTTGTTAGGTACAAACTCCCAAGTATCATTCTCCTTCAAGGCTTCTATTTCTTCATCCATTGCATCTCTCCAAGCTTTCTTGCTTTGTGCTTCGTCAAATGTGGTAGGTTCTTCATTGGTTGAATCCTTTGGAATGTAGATTGAGTGCTTGGTGACCAAAAAAGTATCATAATCATACCTCTCTGGTTTCTTCTTCTCTCTTGAAGACCTTCTAAGTGGTTGATGTGAGCTCTCGGGTCCATATGTAGCATCTTGCATCTTTTCTTTACATTTTCTCTTCCATAGCTTTAGTCTTTCCAAGTCTTCTAGGTCAATCTCTGAATCACTTTCTTTAATTTTCTTTGGCTCCTTTGGTTGAAGTGATGGAAAATCTTCATCCAAGTCATAAGGTAGCTTCACTTTCCTGTCATCATCAAACCATGATTTGTTCTCATCAAAAATTACATCTCTACTCACAAAAAATCCTTTATTGGTTGGATTGTAATATCTATATCCTTTTTAGTTTTGATCATAACCAATAAATATGCACTTCTATGCCTTGGGATCCAATTTCCCTCTTACTTGAGAAGGAATGTGAGCATAGGCTAAGCATCCAAAGATTTTACAATGCTCTAGATTAGGTCTTCTTCCATTCCACACTTCATATGGAGTGGTTCCATCTAGTGACTTAGATGGAAGTCTATTTATGAGATATGTGGCTATAGACACAACCTCTGCCCATAGGTAGTTTGGCAATCCCTCTTCATTGAGCATGGACCTTGCAGCTTCAACAATAGCTCTGTTTCTCCTCTCCGCTACACCATTGAGTTCGGGTGTATACCTTGTACTGACTTCCCTTTTAATGCCTCTTTCATGCAAGAAGGCATCAAATTCATAAGAGAAGTATTCTCCGCCACCATCTGATCTGAGTCTTTTCAAAGACCTACCTGTTTGGTTTTCACCAAGAGCAACATACTTCTTAAATCAATTAAAAACTTCATCCTTGTGCTTCATGAAAAACAGAATGGTCTACCTGCTAAAATCATCTATGAAAGACACATAATATCTTGAGCCTCATATAGATGGCTCCTTACTTGGACCCCACACATCCGTGTGCACTAGATCCAAAGGATTTTGATACACATATCCCTTCTTATTGAAAGGTTGTCTATGAGCCTTGTCGAGTTAATAAGCTTCACACTTATAAATCATGTGTTGCCTTGTGATATTAGGCAAACCAAGTACACTTTGGTCCCTGCAAATTTGTTTGAGTGTCCTCTCACCAATGTGAGCAAGCCTTTTGTGCCATACCTCCAACTATGTGAGAGTTTGAGATCCATATCTAAACAAAGCTATGTTCTTTGTATCTTCCACTTCAAAAGTGAAAAGCCTTCCTGTCTTTTCTCCTTTGGCAATCCTTCTAAAGCCTTGCCTTGGGCCTTCAACATATGCTCCAAATCTGTTGAATCTAAGCTGCAATCCTTTTTCAAGAATGTGTCCAACACTTATTAAATTTTTGGCAATTGTAGGGACATACAAGACTTTGCTTAAGAGGTTCATATTCCCATCTGATGTCTTCACATTACCTATCTTATCCACTGAGTGCTTTGTGTCATCTCCTGTTTGCACTTCATGCTTGTTATGAGGATCTTCCAAATCAGAAAGTAAAGTCACATTTCCTGCTACATGATTTGAGCATCCTGAATCAATGTAAAAGATGTGATCATAATCCTTACTCTTATTCACTGATAGATTCATAATCAATCATGAATCTTCTTGACTTTGTTCCTCTGCATAGTTATTGTAGTGTCTTCTTCCTCTATGGCCACTTTGATAGCTATTGTTGTTGTAACTATTGTTGTAGTAGTTAGTTGTTGTAGCCTCCATTGTATCTGCCTCTATTTGATCCATAGCCACCTCTATTGAATCATCTTTTTCTTGAGTTCCTCGGGTTCCTGAAACATTATTAAGTAGTATGATTAGATAAGCCACATATATTGCAAGGTTGAGATGATTGGAATCTCACCCTGCCTTGCTTTCCACCTCTGCCTCTTCCTCTAGCTCTTGCTCTACCTGCAAAGTTTTCTTGGAAAGAGCTACCTTCATCTTCATTCTTCCTATTCTTTGACTTGTCCTTGACCCTAGCTTTATCGGAATATAAGGCATAAGTTTGATTATCCCTTGAGGACTCACCACCTTTGCTAATCTTTGCTTCAAGAGTGAAGAGTTGGCCCATGAGTGTGTTGAGGTCGGGTACATGCATATCCATGTATAAATCCATGGCTCTTGTGAATGACTCCCACTTGTCATCTGCTTTGATTCCATTTCTGATTTGTCTAATGATTTGCTCCTCTTCAATTACCTCTCCAATGCTTCCAAGTTGATTGGAAAGCTCATTCATCTTTTGTGACATAATCAATCACACTTTGCTTCGGGCTTTTCTTCATTGTTGTGAACTCCATCCACAATTGGTTCTTCCTTACTCGAGTGTTGGAGGAGAAGAAAGAAGCAAGTGCATTCCAAGTCTCTCTTGATGTCTTGCATCTCTTGACATGGGGTAAAAGAAAATCAGAAATTGAGTTTAGAATATAGGACCTTGCAAGTGCATCCTTTGAACACCAATTTGAAAGTCTTTCTTCTTCTTCATGTGATGGTTGCCCTTTGTTCCTCATGGTTGGCATTGCTTCATCTCAAGATATGAATCCATATAGATTCCTCCCTTGAAGGTAAGCCTCCATTCCTAGAGACCATGTTGGGTAGCTGTTTCGATCCAATTTGTCAATTGTTGATGGGAATCCATCTCCCATGTTGCTTGACTATGCTCTGATACCACTGTGAAGAGAGATGGTGGATGCAATCCGAGCATGAGTTGGTGTTGCTACAACCATCTTCACACCAGCCAATTTAGACTGAGTTGATTAGTAGACCCTTTGAGCTTCCTAAATCCACCAAAATATCAGCCAAGTACTTTGGAACATGTATCTCAAAAGTTTAAGTCAAGACAGACTAGTTGCAAAATGACTAGCTCCCAAAACTTGCTATTTTTGAACATACACTTGCTGGAAAAAATGAACAGTGCTCTCAAACTGGTAGGAATTAGTTTCCTTTTGACAATAGCAAATAGACCTAGGTAGCTTGCTAATCCAACTTAAAACACTTCAAATGAACAACTGAGCTTTGAGAACCAGATTCATCAACATCACGAACACTCCCACCATTTTTGGGGCTCTGAAAAGATAGACCAGTGGGCAATGCAATGCAAATTTCTCCCACATTATAAATCCAATGACTACGAAAACTTGTATTCAGATTGTAGACTCAAAAAGAAATCCAAAGCATGATAAAAATATGAAAAAAGCCGAGTATAGCTTGAGATATGAGCTTCTGAATTTACTACTCTAAGTGAGTATATCAGAGAACAAAACAGAGAAGTAGAGAATGATGAATGTATAGATTCACATATGATTACAACCACATTGGCAATGAATATTTGCACAATGGGAGTAGAATGATGGAGCTATGGAGTAAGCTCTTCAATCTCTACAAAATGACATGAAATGGTCACATACAAGGCTTGCTAATCACCACTTCCTTCTTGCTCTTTTTATAGCTACTTTTGGAGGGAGTTTTGAATTCAAATTCAAATGGCTCCACTTAAAAGTTATCCCCAAAATTAGCAAATATTCCCTCAGCTCACTAGTTCGTGGTTTTAGGTAGTTAGAGCCATGAATTTTCTTTTTACATCATGGATGAGGTAAGCCATTCTTTTTCTTTTTCTTTTTTACAACTACAAGAGATAAAGTGTACTCTTTTACAAGAGGTGTTCACATGACTACACATATGAACATAAATCAAATAATATCAAGCATGTAGGTGTGGGTAAAATGCACCAACAATAAATAATTTCTACTTTAGAGTATTGCATAGGGAAAGTGTAGAGGAACTTTGGAAGAAGTAATGCAATACACATGAAAAAGAAATGCATCAAATAAAGTGTATCTCATGAGAAAGTTAAATGATTCTCATTTAAAGTGTCTTGCATGAAAGAAATAAATAGTATTGATGCTCATTTAAATGAGTTTGATGCTATATTTTCTCAGTTACAAGCTTAGAAAATGGATATAGATAACAAAATGAAAGTAGTCTTAATGCTATGCACCATCATCATGGGATGTGTTTTGCATAGTTAATAGCAATAGTACATCTAGTGTTAAATTGGTCTACAATGACATATGTGGAGCACTCTTGACTGAAGAAATCTGTAGAAAGTCTATGGTTGGCACTCAAAGTGGAGATGCATTTTATGTTTGTGATTCTTACCAAGGAAAGAATCAACAAGGTGGCAAGAGCAAGAACAAGGAAAAGAATGGTCAACGGAATAAGAGTAGAAGTAAATCAAGGAAGAGGGATATTGAGTGTTGTTATTGTCATAAGAAATGACATATAATGAAAGATTGTGATGCATTAAAGAATGCTAAAGGTAAAGCACAAAATGTTGATGGACATGTTAACTAGCTACTTGCACCGTTTGCTTAGACTATGAAGATAGGAGAAATCAATGTTATTTTTTATTATGTTGATCTATTGACACTGAATAGTAATGTGCCTATTGAGGCTCTTATGGCTCATTCTCATTCCCACACATGGATGCTAGATTCTAGTGCTTGTTTCCATGTGACACCACATAGAGAATGGTTCTCTGCTTATGCAACAAAGGCTCTTGGTACAATAAGACTTGATGACTCTTACTAGTGTGATGTTATTGGGATTGGAGATCTGGTTGTGCAGTTCATTGATGGTTTGAAATTTTCTATGCACAATGTACCCCTTGTGCCTGAGTTATCATGCAATTTGATGTTAGTTGGTGAATTTGATGACCTTGGTTACAAAGTGGTTTTCTATGCTCAATCCTTTTGCATATCAAAAGGCAATATTTTTATGGCAAAAGGAAGCGAATTTTTCTCACTTTATCCTTTATTTGTATCACAAAAAGAATGTTTTTTAGCTATTACTGAACAGCCTATGACTTGTATTTGGCATGGATATTTGGGCCACATATCTCATAGTAGAATGGAAAATCTTTATCATTTTGGCTACTTATTTATGCTATCTTTCTCTGGTTTTTCATTTTGTGAGCATTATCAATATGGAAAGCAAACTCAGAATGTGCATAAGATGCACATTTACTCTTTAATTCCCCCTTTACATCTCGGTCATAAAGATGTGTGTGGTCCTATGTCCACAAGGTCATTAAGTGATTCTCTTTACTTTTTCGCTTTCATGGATGATGCTACTAGAAAATTTTGGGTATATCCTATCGAATTGAAGGATGAGGTATTCTGTACTTTTAGAAAATGGCTTGCTTCATTAGAGACTAAAAAGGAAACTAACCTCAAGGCTTTACACTCTGACAGTGGAGATGAGTCACATGAATTCATCCTTTTTTATTGTTCTAGAGGAATTTGTAGAGAGTTTATAGCTCCTTATACACTAGTACATAATGGCATAGCTGAGAGGATGATTAGAACTATTCAAGATATAGAAGTTTCTATGTTGCATCATGCAAATCTTTCACAAGGCATTTGGGTAGAATAAGTTTTGGAAATTCCCTTCTTGCATGGAGATCTTACAGATGAGATCTATATGGAACAATCACAAGGTTATGTAGCTCTTGGCAAAGAGAGTCTAGTTTTTTTAAATAGTCCCCTAGATAATGGTACCAAAATTTTGATGCTTCTATGAAGTCTCAAGGTTATCCTCGAAGTAATGAGGATCATTGTCTCTATACTAAGAGATGCTCAGATGGCAGCTTGATATGCTTGATACTTTATATCGATGAAATATTGAATGTTGGGAAGTCCTATGATGACTTCTCATTGCCAAAAAAGAAGTTGATTGAGACACTTGATATGAAGGATTTGGGGGATGCCAAGCATATTCTCGGCATGTGCATTACCTGTGATAGGATTAAAAGATGCATATACTTGTCTCAAAGTGAGAACATATCCAAAGTACTTCACAAGTTCAATATGCAGGATGGCAAGGCATTGAATACACCTTTACCTATGTGTGTGAAAATAAACAAGGATAATTTCCCCAAATCAGATAATGAAAAGGAATTCATGACCAAAATTCATTATCATTTTGTTGTCCATAGTCCCATGTATGCTATGGTAGCTATGAGATGAGACATTGTATTTGCAGTGGGAGTTGTGAGAAAATATAAGTATAATCCTAGCAATAAGCATTGAGAAGTAGTCAAGATGATTTTGAAATATCTGAGTGGCACTAAGGACAAGTCTTTGTTTTGATAGAGGAGCTATCCATTATTGGCTACACAAATTCTAATTATGCTGGTCATATAGACAATCAAAAGTCTACATCAGGGTACATTTTTCACTTTGTTGGAAATGCTATCTCTTGGAGATCTCATCTTCAAGGATCTACAATTGTTTCCACTAGAAAAGCAAAGTATGTTGAAGCAATTGAGGCATGTAAGGAAGCATTGTGGTTTTTGCGTCTTTCTTGTAATATGGATATAGCTTAGCATGTACCTTGTTGCTTAATGATAATCAGAGTGACATCACTTTGGCTAAGAAGCTGATCTATCATGTAAAGACCAAGCACATTGAGGTGAGGTATCACTTCATTAGATATTTCTTAGGCAGTGAGTGCATTATTCTTGAGAAGGTTCATACTTGAGATAATGTTGTAGATGATTTGACTAAAGCTCTACCTTAGGATAGCTTTCAGCACAATTGTCACTTGATGGGGGTTACTTGATTCATTTTCTTGCACAGTATGTAAATTGGTAATATGCCCATCATGTGGGAGGTATAGTTTGTATACTTACACTCAAGTATCCTTGATCATTCTTCATTTTTTCTCCCATACTTCACTTTAGCCATATTGGAATTTAGTGGGAGATTGTTACTATTAGTGTCCATGTGAAAGGCCAAATGGTTGTCAGAAACTTTGTAGAGAGTACATGTGGAAGCAAAATGAAAAGAAGGGAGTACTCACAAAATGAAAGAGTGTGAGACTCAAAAGTGAGTAGACCATGAAATGGGAAAACTCATATGGATTAGAGTGAGCTTGCCAATAGCATGGAGTAGAATCATCAAGCTTCTAACCAAGTATAAATGGGGGCAAAGGCCCTCCTTACATAGAGTTGGATGGGTCTCTCCAAAGTACATCATATGTGGGATAATTCCCCTTGAAGGAGAATGAATACATAGGTAGAAGCAAATGGCAAGGTACCCAAATACAAAGAGATATAGTATAAAATGGAAATGAACTTGAAATGGAAATGGAGTGTCTCCTAGATACAAAAGGGAGATGCACTCTCATATTCTCAATATCCCCTCTATAGCTCCATTTTGTAGAGTATGGAGACTACTAGGGTATGAGAGAAAGGTTCACCATGAGTGTAGCAGCAACAATGCAAGCACCAATGAGGAAACTCTCCATGTCAAAATCCATAGCCTCCAAGTGGGATTGACCATGTGTGATCACCAAGTACTCCATAAGATGTCCACCAAATGGATCAAGTGGATGCTTCATAGGTACACGACCAAGGAGGCACATGAAAGGAACAAGGTCTTGATGGATGAGATTGTCTCCATGCAAGAGATATAGGATGACTCCATGTGGTATGTTGGAACCTCAAAATCTTTGACAATATCAACCATAAGATGTGTATCACCAAGAAGTGGATCCTACAAGAATGAAATATAAAACATGAAGCATAAAATCATAATCACATTGTAGTAAATCTATATGTTTTGGTCCTCCATGGAATGTATAAAGTCTTGATGTATGTCGGCAATTCCATGGAGGCCCCATCAGATTCCAGAAGATGGCTCAGAAAAGGATCCAACTGAGTGATGTATCCGAGTAGATGCAAGAGTATCTTGGAGAGATGGGGGACTCCATAAATGGAACATTGTATGCTCAAAATGTTGTTATAGACGAGATAAGTGGACTTTAGAAGATATGGATGGAGAATGAAAAGTCACTCATCCTAGAGTAAAGCCCAATTGAAGCTGATGGGAAATGAAAACCTTTGATAGTATGATGGGAGGTGTATCCATCTGAAGTGGAAACTGAGACTGTATCTTTGAGTCCTCATGCTTCAAAAATGTACCATGATCTGGAAAGTCATGTACAAAGAGAGCATGATCCACATAGTGTGACTGTCTGAAACTAGAATGCTATACCTCTAAAGAGGAAATGGGAGGATCCGAATCCTAAGAAGAATCCAAAAGGGATGAACACTTAGAGTATCGAAAGTGTAGCCTCTATTAATTATAATTGAGTGACTCTTTGGGTCATAGAGTTTGTATGCCTTCTGAAAGTCATTTTAATCAATGAAAATGTATTGCTTAGGCCTATCATTAGGGCCTTGAGCATAGGCATCACTACCAAAGAATTTAAAACAACTCACACTTGGTTTCTATTGAAAGTAAGCCTTGAATGGAGTTTGGTTCTTCAAAACATGTGAGAACCCTTTGTTCAAAATATGTACTACTGTATGTACAGCTTCATCCCAAAACTTTAGTGGAAGTTGCTTTTGATGTAACATATTCTTGGCCATCTGGATCACACTTTGAATCTTGTGTAAATCAATACCTTGCTAAGTATCTTGCTTTTCTTGATACTTAATACCATGTTGCTTCAAGTAATTCGAGAAATTATGGTTGAAAAAGCCACTATGTCCATGTAATTTGAGGATCTTTAAAGAACTTGGAAAGTATCTTGACTTGTTTGTGTCCACTCCTTGAACTTGGAAAGTGCATCATCTTTATGTTTATGTAAATAATGTACCTAGTGAAGTCATTTACTATCAAGAAGAAGTAAATCACCCCACCTAGAGAAGGTGTATGCATAAGTCCACAAAGATTGGCATGGACCCAATGCTAAGGGTTTAGATGAGGAAATGGATGCTTCTATAGCAAAGGGGTAAATTTCTATTGAGCACATGCTTACCAGTTCGATTCCGCTTGTGTGATCCTGGGTAAACCCTTGATAAGATCAATTGGAGAGATCTTAGCTAGGTAAGAGGTGTGTCCAGACTTGAAATGCCACAAGCTAAATCTTGAAACTTTAGCCATGAAAATTGAAAGCTTATAGAGACATTTGCCTTTGAATCCTTGAGCTACAACTTCTTTGGATGTTAGTAATGGCTTCATTGAGGGAAGGTTCTTACAAAGGCTTGGTATATAAAGAACATCTTTGAGTGACTTGGTCTCTAAAGCATAAATCTTTGAAGAATTTTTATCTCCATATAGACTTGCTAGAGACTCCCAGACTAGCCCGTTGTACACCATGATATCCTTAGAGTAATCTTGTGAATTTAAGAAAGTTCATGGGTGGACTTAGACTAGACTCCAACCCACAAATTTGCACACACTCAAAGTCTTTCTTATATTTCTTATGGTTACAAGATGGGGGCACTTTGCCAAATGATGTCCTTGACAGATAAGGTTCATACCCTTTGGACATATAATAAAACCTCTATTTGGAGTACCAAGTTGGGTGTCAAAAATATGCCCCTTGAATGTTACAAAGTGAATGGCACTTAGTGCCAAATGTAGACAAATGTGTGCAAAATTGGAGGGCTAAAACCCTTGGAAAATATGAGCTAACTCTTTTTGGAGAGTGCCAAAAAAATTCTAAGCTAGAACCTTGGAGAAATACAAAGTATCCTTGGAGTTCCAAATGATATGCCGTAAAGAGGGTTGATACCCCTCAAATATTTAAGATCCAAAAATGTAGCTAAAAACCTTTTCAATAAATGTCTAAATTAGTGTCTCTTCTCCTTGTATGAAGGTCTTGAATTCCTTAGAGACTGAGAATTTGTATAAGGAATTTTGATATATTAAAAATAAACAGAGAGGCATAGGAATTCGAATATGTTGCTATATCATGTAGAATATAAATCTAGAAAACCTTAAGATGAGGTGTGGATCTTTCCAACAGTGGGAGATTTAAATCTAGAAAGACAACATGGATAATGTCATGGAGCAAAATGTGCTAACGCATTGAACATGCTCCATGTCACACATATTCGAGGTTGAAAGTTGAGACACTAGGTGCAACTTAATTTTGCTATGTATAGAACCGATTCAAAGACCACAAATCATGCCAATTATGCCATGTGTATGGTACTCGCAAGATGAGTCCACTAAAGAGGTTGTTGCATGCTAGATATCTCCCTCTAAATCTCTCTCTCTCTCTATCTATCTATCTATCTCTCCCCCCTCTCTCTCTATTGACCCGATCATTGCTATTGCACTCTGTTTCTCTTGTCAAACTCACTCAGAGGTGTCCTCCCTTGATCATCATGCTAATTATCAACACAAGGTAGGGATGTGAATGGATAGAAGCTTGTTTGTTTTCCCAATGTTTGTTTCTAAGTAAGGGAAAGCTTTGAAGAGTGTGATTCTCCACTCTATATATGTGGTCCTCCATTCTATGGGACATGTCATTAGCCAGACCTCATCCTAGTTTCAGACAATGTCATGAATCGGTCATCCCAGCTCAAACTATGGAGGAGATGGGCCTAGATGGACAGATTACCTTATTGATTCCACTAGCCATGAGACTTGGGAGCTCTCCAATGCTTACCTCTCCAGGGCCATCTCCATGATTGATGGGAATACCTCACTTCTCCCCTACTTCTATTGGATGTTCCTCTCACATACAACGCCCTCCCTCATCTTTTTCTTTCTCTCGCTGGACCAAATAATCCCGAGGATGTTGGATTGTTCCAAGGAGTTTTTAGAAGTTTGAATAAGTCTAAAACAAAGAAGTTTTCGACCTTCAGAAGGTACCAAGTAAAAAGAGCTAGAGAACTCATTTTTGAGGTTAGCTTGTTGTAGATTTGAGATTTTGTAAGAGAACTCTTTTGTAATCGAAGTCCTTCCATTTTTCCACTCTGTGCTCTTACGTTGTCCGCATGTGTGTGTATGTGTGTGCATGCTTGTGTGCTTTCACTCATACACTTGTGCCTTCACTTGCTCATGGTCTTCATACCAGTCCTCACCTCTCCACAAATTGACATTTATGAGGTGAATCTCATGTTGGTACTTACCATTGTGCTAGAGTGACACCAAGGGAGAGAGCTTGGAGGATGAACATGTGATGGTAAGACATAGAGTAGCAACATTGGAAGGTAATAAAATCACCATTTTCAATTTACTTTCTGAGTTTTTCTTTATCTTCATCTTTGCCATCACCACCATTTCCTCCCACCTTTATCTTCCCACATTTTTTATTGTACATTCACTTTGTTTTCACTTGTGGCTACGAGCAAGAAGCCCAGAGGGGATGCAAAGCTGAAACGCTAAAGACACCAAAAAACTGAGTAACAATCATGCGACATGAGAGGACCTGTGTCTGGTATCACGAGTGCAATATCATGGAATAGATGAGAGTTTTTGCATCTACAGAACATAAAAGTGACAAGAAGGGCATAAGGTACACATATCCACAAAAAATTTTGAATTTGGGTGTTAAAAACTCCCAAGTATCATGTCCGATTGAGTTCAGGTATCACGATACCAGAACTCCCATGTATCAAGATACTTGTCGAGTATCGTATTACCTCCTTAAGGTATCATGATACCATCAAGGTATCATGTATCATCAGGTTGAGGTATAGTGATTGCATTTAAGTGGTATCGTATCGTGCACCTTGTGGTATCATATCACGTAGTAGGAGGTATTGTATCGTGTCGATTTAGTGGTATCGTATCACGTAGCACAAGTAGTATCATATCACGATTGGAGTGGTATCATATCGTGAGCCAGTGGTATCATATCATGATCACCTAGAAGATATCCTATCGTGAGAAGTGAGGTATCATCCAACTAGAGGTATTGTATCACGAGGTGACTTGGTATTGTATCATGCCTTAGATCTCCTGGCATCGTATCGTCTTGATAGTAGTATCGTATCCCGGAAGTTGGTATCACCTTGGCAGTATTGTATCGCCTGAGGTGGTATCGTCCATAGTGGTATCGTGTATCGTGGAAAACAGAGGTATCATATCATGAAAATCCGGTATCGTGTATCATGGTGGTATCAAGTATCATATTGTGGAATTCCACGTATCGCCAACCACAAGTATCATATCGTCAGACCCAGTATCGTGTATCGCCTATTCTGAAGCAATCCTAGAGAGGTCTTATTTTCCTGTTTTAACTCCCTGAACCCTGAACTAGCATAAGTTTCTCATACGAAATCTGTTTGTTGTGATTTTGGGACTAGGAAACCAAGGGGGTTCCAAAGGATTTGGAGCGTTAGAAGGGGAAAATTGGGACGATAAGACAAGGCTTATGAACCTGAGATCTGGTAGACATCTAACCAAGGATAGAGAAAGCATTAGATCATCTGAGTTCAGTGTCAACCATACAACTAGGTTGTGGGCACAAGAACTTAGTGATTGTCCCTACACGCTAAGTTCAAACACAATTGACTCAGAAATGTCTTTTAGCATGGAAAGACCCATGCGTACCTCAGGTATTACCTATTTACAAACACCAAAATGTCCCTATAAAACACAATTGGAATATATTCAGACCAACCGATTAGGTGCTTGCATCTATGAGGATGGCCTGAGGCGATCAGTGGTCCAACTCAAAAATCCAAATCAACCCTTTGGACTTGAACACCTAGTGGTCAAGTTTGAAGAGGGCTCGTACATTGATAAGGAAGGAACCATGTATGTGGTCACTAACTTACCAGACAGGATAGATGAGTTTGGAAATGTCATTTCTAAGAATGAGATAGGAGACCTAGAGTAAGGAGACCTAGGACGAGAACACAAGACTCCTCGAGGAAAATCTATCTTGACCAGAGTAATTACTCCAGAGTGGATCCCCAACACTTGATGTTTGACACATGGCCATGTGGCATCTTGGGGCCTCAAGATTGATATCTAGGCCTAGGCGTCTTAACTTATTTCTCCTAATGCATTCTCTAGCCTCTACCTGTGCTTCTTCTCTAACCCTTAACTCTTCTTCTTTGCGTTTCTTAACAGTGTTGAGTCTCTTTAGCATATCCTCTGTAAGAGGTTCTTGATATAGCTTGACTCGACAACCACTAATATAGCTCGGCAAGACATCGCCTTCTAGTGTGGCCAATTGAACAACACCGCTAGTGGAAATTTCTATAATGATCATGGGTCCGTATCCTCTTTTTTCCAATTTACGAGCATGTTGCTTTAGTGTATAAACCAACACTAGGTCTACCTCTTTCAAGTATTTATCTTTGATATGTGCATCGAAGTATGCCTTTTGTCTTTTCTTTGCAGCATAGATGCCTGCAGCCGCTTGTAGCCTTGTCTCACCTAATCGTTCTAAATCAAAGATCCTCGAGGAGAACGCGTGTCCATTCCAGTCATGCGCTTGTGCTACTTTTAAAGTTGGGATTAGGAAGTCCAAAGGTAGCACAACATTCTGTCCAAAGACCATCTGAAAGGGGGTGGCATTGAGTACCGTTTTGTAGGCAACTCGGTAAGCCCAAACAGCATGATGAAGTTGTTTGTCCCAATTAGAGCGTTTGTTATTTACTAGTTTTGTCAGTACATTACATAGGATCTTGTTTGTGCTCTCAGCTTGTCCATTAGCTTGTGGATGATAGGGGGCAGACTTCTTATGTATCACCAAGAATTCTTGGAGAAGAGTTTCAATGACTTCATTCAAGAAGTGTGTGCCTTTATCACTTACTAACTCTATTGGTAATCCATATCTCGTGAACACATTCTCAAATAAGAACTTGGCCATTGTTTGAGCATCATTCTTCTTTGTGGCTTTGACTTCTACCCACTTTGTAAGGTAGTCTGTGGCTACAATAATGTACTTTGCATGGGGGTTTCTAGTTGGGGGGTTAATAGGACCTACAAAGTCTATACCCCATTTCGAAAATGCACGTCCTCCCATCATTGGTCTCAAAGGCATCTCATCTTTTCTACTTGGGTACTGGGCACGTTGGCATGTGTCACATTTCTTCACATAGGTATGTGCATCCATATGAAGAGTGGGCCACCAAAGTCTTGAGAATAGAATAGTCTTAATTAATCGGTCAGGACCAAAATGTCCACTTGCAACACTGCTATAGGCAGTTTCTAAGATTTTCAAATAGTCCGATTCATGAACGCACATTCTTAAGTAACCATCTTTGCCTCTCCGATATAGGTTGTCTCCTACTAAGGCATAGTTTAGAGCCACTTGTTCCATGCTTCGTTTTCTTACAAGACTAGCCTCGCTAGGTAATTTTCCTGATCTCATAAATTCTACCAAAGGAGCACTCCAATCTCGAATTAATGATACATGATAGAGAGTAGCATGCTCCACTGTGGGTCTCTTCTGGCACACTAGACAATTCTTAATCCACTCATGTATTTATTTGTCCATGCTAGGCCAATACACTCCTAAACGTTTCAGATTTTGCAGTGTTCGTAGGTTAGAATAGTGATTCCCGAGAAATCCTTCATGGGCTTGTTGCAACCAACTACTATGTTCATCATCCTCGACACAAAAAGCTAATACACCCTCCATATCTTGTTTGTACATGCTTCCTGCCAATATTTGATAGTTTTGTGATCGTACAATGTCATCCTTGTTTGTCTTCACATTCTTATTGGCAGGTCCAAAGGTTGGGACTGATAACAACTTATTTGCCCATTTAGGAACAACTTCTAGATTGAACAGATAAGTGTCGGGCAATTCATCAGACACTCCTTGCGGTGACTCTTCTGAAGTGATGCGAGAAAGGTGATCCGCTCTGAGGTGAGCCTTACCTTTCCTGACAACCACTTCAAAGTCATATTCCATTAGTAAGAAGAACCATCTTACTAATCGTCCGGTATTGCAAGGTTTATTGACCAAATATAATAAGGCTTGATGATCAGTGAAAAACTTAAACTTGTTGGCCAATAGATAGTGTCTAAACTTCTTTACAACATATACCATGCCTAAATCTCATCTCTCATTTGTTGCATAATTTCGTTCTGCATCCTTTAGTTGTCTGCTCGCATATGCTATAGGCAAATCTAGATTTCCTTCACGTATGGGTTGTGATAACACACATCCTATTGCATAATTGGATGCATCCACATGTACATGGAATGTCTTATTCCAATCAAGAGTGTTCAGTATTGGTGTTGTGCACAAGCATCTCTTCAGCTCATTGAAGGATTTCTCGCATTCGTCATTCCACTCAAATTTTGTCAACAAGGCCCCTTTACCCGCCAATCCATCTTCTTCCATTCCCAACCTTTCAATACACCACCCTTAACCCACCCACCACCCAGAGTAGGATCAGTCCTAGCCGATCCCACTCCTGAAGATCTAGACATGATGCTTAAAGCATATCAGGCCAGAATCCAAGAAGGGCCCAATGTAACAGATCATGAGAAATGTTACCCTAGAGCCGATCTAGAGATAGAGCGAACAAAGCTTTGTGCTAAAATGGTCGAATTGGTGCAAGCCATGTTTGAAGCCAGTCGCTTGTTCAATGGCTCTAACCCCATAAGAACACCATTGCACTTTGATGGTCTATTGGATAGATTGGAGAGGTTACTTGCAAAGTCTGGAAAAGGAGCCACCTCCCAGGCTAAGGAGAGGGCAAGTGATAGAATAAGCATTCCTCCCTAGGGAGCTTATGTGCCTAACTCCATTGAACCAGACACCTCTTCTTCTATGAATAGGTATTCACCAGAGTTCCTGAGAGAGATTCAAGAAGAGAAGTGGGCAAAGGAGAGTGAAGTCCCTCCTCCCATTGAACTTGTGGATGACGCACATGATCAGTTCCCATAGGACATCCCTTCTATTTATGAAGAACAGGAAAGTGCCCACTCTCATGAGAGGTTAGACTTTGAGTCTAATTCCTTGCAAGGGTTACCACATTTTGCAGGCCCATGGGAAACCAAGTCTACTTGCCTGAGAGCGCCCACAGTCATGATAAGAAACAAAGATTCAATCATACCTAGGAATACAGAGGTAGTAAAGAACACTAAAGTGCAGTGTAATCTCACTTTAGAAGAGCTACTCAAAGTTAAGCCAGAAGTCTGGAAACACGTAGCCAAACAAGTGCCAGACATAGCGAAATCGCGTTCCCAGGTAGGATCTCATAGAACAGTGCCTGAAATACCATTGGATAAGATAGGAGACATGAGTGAAGGAGAAGAAGGAAATACCTATCTCCCAGTTACCCATCAGGGATACACAACCAAGGCAATTTTGGACTCAGGTGCAGGAGTTGCAATTGCTAAAACTTCCCTATGGAAGCGTTGAGGCAAGCCAGCACTCCGACCGACGAGAACGAAATTGCAGATGGCCGATGGCCATATTGAGAGGCCCTTGGGATTGCTAGAAGGCATAACTCTCACTACATGTGGTGTTGACTTCGAACATACTTTTGCTATATGCGACTTTAGCAGAAATCAAGCCTACGAGATGATTTTGGGAAGGTCATTTATGCGGCAATTGCAAGTAGTACAGGACTGGGGAACCAATTCCTTATACTTGCAACACTTAGGTGTTACAACCAAAGTCAATCTCAAGGATTACTCTCATAGAGACATACCGCCCATTCAATGGAATCCCATCCATAGAGCCAAGGATGACATGGAGTCAGTGCATTCCATAGGATCAGGATCCTCATGGATGCATGAAGACACCCACTTATGGATGTGCAAAGTGGCAGTAGAAGAAGAGAAAAGAGAAAAAGCCAGAGAGGTAGGTGCCAAAGAGACACATAGACCAATTCAAGACCCAGCCTATGCACCTGTAGTATTTCCCGATGAAGAGTTTGAACCTCACGGCTGGGAAGAAATTTTAGCAACAATGGATGTAGTCATCAATGAAGAGCAGTGGACACCCCACTGTGATGAGGATGGCTATGACATTTCAGTCTTCTCAATAAAGCCAATCATGGGAGATGCAGTTTTAGAGGAATTCCTAAACGTGAGGCACAATCAAGAGAGGCCTATGATAGCAAGGAAACTACCAAGAAAATTGTTGTAGCCTTAGAAGAAGGAGAAGAAAGGTGCACCTATATTGGGCATGACCTGTCGGAAGAAGAAGAGCGAGAGTTGATAGCCTTGCTAAGAGAATACAGAGATGTATTCGCTTGGAGTTACAAGGACTTGAAAGGGGTCGACCCAGACATATGCTCACACACGATTCCCATGACCTCAGATGCCAGACCATCTAAGTAGAAGCCCTACACATACAATGATAACTATGCTACTAAGATCAAGGAGGAGATAGATAGACTGGTAGAAGCTGGATTTATCTATGAGATTGAGCACACTGAATGGGTATCCCCCATTGTGGTTGTGCCCAAAAAGAATGGTGTAGCTCAAGCGTAAGCACCACCTCCTTTACTTGTCAATCCGCGGAGACGTGAGGACCGGTATGAAGACCACGAGCAAGTGAAGGCACAAGTGCGTGAGTGAAAGCACACAAACATGCACACACATACACACACACGCGCACAAAGTAAGATCAAAGAGAGGAACAATGGAAAGCTTAGATTGCAAAAGAGTTCTCTTCCAAAAGTTCTATTCTCTAACAAGCTAACCTCAAAAATGAGCTCTCTAGCTCTTTTTATAGTTTTTTGACTAGTTTTGGCCCTGTCCAGACCTAGTGTCCGGCCTAGTTAAAAATTAGGTTCCAGGGCTTATTTGAGGGCTCAAACGAAGTCTAAAAATTATGAAAATTGGTACGATGGTACTTCTAATACTCCTCAAGCTCGAGGACTCCTCAGCTTGAACAAAATGGAGTTACTAAAAATAGATAATGGTATTTACAATGGTTTCTAGTGATGAAAATCACTATTTTTGTAGGGGATTCTTCTGAAAATTTGACATACACTTCTTGGAGCTCCCTACTTGCTCCCTTTCCTCATGTGTCCACCTTTTGATGTGCTTCCATGCTTTGTCCTTGACTTTGAGCTTCAACACTCCCCCCCCTCTCGAGTCTGTCGTCCCTGACAGACCCTTGTTGGAAGGGCTGTTCTGTGTAGTGCTTTGAGAGGTGGTGTCCATCCGTTGTATGAGCTGGTTCCTTGGATTCCAGCAAGAATGTGTCGTTGTGAGCTTTCAAAACTGCAAGTTGCTCAGAAGAGGTTGTCAAGAGTGATTTGGAGCAACTACTGGCTTCAATTTGCTTCCGAGATATGGATGTTGTTCCCATGATGTCTGCTAGCTCTTTTAAAGATGATGTTGAGAGCATTCATGCCAACTACTCATAACCCATAATGAATGATGGGTAAGTGTGTTCGTGCCTGGGTTGAAAAAAGTATGTGCCTTGTGCACGGCCTTGTAATGTAGCCCTACGCATGCTTACTTGGAAAATGCATTGGAAGAAGTATGGTGCAAAAATTGCGGGTCTTGAGCTAAGTGCTCAAGGGTTTGCTGACGAAGAGGTTTCCTAAACTATCATGGTTATGGTGTTTCCAGAGTAAAGATACTTACCATGGCGAAGGTTGATGGATGTTTGGCTCTTCGTGTTGTACACTCGGCCTTTGGGATGGAACCTTGTTGATGAATGTCCATGTTGATTGTCCACTGATGAGATCTTTTGAGTGGTGGATCCCCTCTCCTCTTTTCAAAGCAACATTTGTCACTAACAATGTGCATTTCTGAGCTTGGGCTCATGCACGTTCACTTCCCTATATTGACACTCAGAGGAATATTGGATACGTGCCGGTTTCTAAGAGATTACCATGCTGATTGACATAGCCCATTCACCAGTGCTACTGTTCCATACTGGTTCAGGAAATACTGAGAATTGAATTGCTTTATATTCTTTGGCAAGCAACATCGGGTAACTACACCAAGCTGAGTTTCACATATGCTCTTTAGCTCACCATATGCAGGAGTCTTCTCCTCCAAAACTACCTTTTGCAGATATCTCCTTGGATGCTCTTGTACATACAGTAGTTAAGCATCACTCAAGTTGTGGACCTTCAAGCTCGTCACTCCTACCATAGTAAGAGGAAACCATAGTTGTGGATGCCCTGCTCATGCTAAGTTCTTGACATCTATGAGACAAGGCAGCAATTAAATCATCTGCTAGCCAAGACACACTTCTATCCAAATTGATAAATGCCCAGTAATCGATGGTTCAATCTTCAACTAAGCATGACTCATTCATGTTCCATGAGCGAAACCTGGGAACAAGTTCTTCCTCGTTTTTTTTTTTTTTTTTTTTGTAACAATATCACAAAACAAGAAGACAGATTTTAGTATCAATCAATAAAAATCTTTGACATATGTAAATGTGCTCTTGTGCCTGGGATTCTCAAGTGTGTCTATGCACGGCCGTGTAATGTGGCCCTATATTAATGCATACTTGGGAAATGCATGACCTAAATGGTGCAAAAGACAGGGTTGTGCCAGGAGCACATGGTTGTTGCGCGTTCGAGGCTTTCGATGTTATTTGTGGAGGTTGATGCCGACCTTGGTGGAGGTATCCATTGAGTCTCGAACTGATGTAATCCTCCTTATTGGAGTCCATTTTAGAACATCATTTGGCACTGTAGAGATCACTTCAGGCGTCTTCCTCTTTGGATGCGTTCTGAATGGTGGTATCCAGTGTGGTTGGCGCTTTGGTTCGATGGAGGCTGCTTGTACTTTTGGCTTCCAAACCCATATCGTTTTTGCACGTCTTCCTACTTTTCTTGAAGAGCTGATTTGATCTTCTTTCGGTCTCTGTACGTGGTTCTTACCCTCTTCTCTTTTTGGCTTCTTGGGTGAGACCTTTCGCATGTGGGAGAACATAGGTTGTTGTGGATGTAAGAGCTTCTTAGGTACCCACATCTATAATTGCCCTTGTTGAGCTGCAGCTAACTTCTTAGGCACCCAAACTTGTTGGATACCTTGTGATTGAGCTTGTCTGAGCTGCTTCCTTCGTCTTCTGGCTTTGTTGGTGTGCATGGATGGGATTTGTGGGGGCAAGGCTGGTGGTTGCTCTCCTTTGCGTACCCATATCTGCTTCATGCTCGGAACTGCTTTTTTATCGAATGGTGTCTTTCTATTTGATGTAGCAGTTGTCGTGAACGGTTGTGTTTGCTTGTGTGGTGGACTCACTACTGTGGCTACTTGATTCTTTGGAGAAGAAGAAAGATCCACCCGCCTTCGAACCTGGTCTTCCACGATTGACTCCTTCTGCATCATAGAGCTTTTGACACATACAACATCTTCTTTCATATGATTAGTCTTGGAAGAACTAAGAGAGTGTGTGGTGCCATGATCTAGGAGCATGCAGTTCTCTAATTCTAATGTAATGCATTGTTCATGTACCCAAACTTGAAGAATTTGACTTCTTAGGTTTAAGTTAACTGCATGGTCATAGATCCAATCTTGACCCAAGACAAGTGGTTCTGTAAGGTTCTCATCTTGACATACTAGCGCTTTGACTTTCATTGGAACATCTTGAAGGTAGATGGGAAGTTCCACCTCGCCCAAACAAGGGGTTTCCACACCTCCCAATCCTATGAGATAAGCTTCTATGGGATTGATGTTCAACCCCAAGTCTTGGCAGTAGGAAAGTCTAACTGCACTACTTGCTGCACCTGAGTCAATCAATGCTTTCACCGTCCTTGCACCCTTCCCTTGTCCTATCTCTATGGTCACAAAGGGTCTTCGGTCAATGACCTGAGAAGTCGCTATGTCTGACTTTTGACACATATCCATGTGATATTTTGGGGCTTTTGAGTTGACTTCTAGGCCTAATCGCCTTAACTTATTTCGCCTAATATGCTCTCTGGCCTCTACCTGTGCTTCTTCTCTCACTCTTAACTCTTCTTCTTTTCGCTTCTTCGCAGTGTTGAGTCTCATTAGCATATCCTCAGTAAGAGGTTCTTGATATAGCTTGACTCTACAGCCACTAATATAGTTTGGCAAGATATCTCCTTCTAGAGTGGCCAACTGAACTGCACCACTAGTGGAAATTCTATTAATGATCATGGGTCCATATCCTCTTTTTTCCAACTTACGGGCATGTTGTTTTAGTGTGTATACCAACACTAGATCTCCCTCTTTCAATCCCTTATCCTTGATGTGTGCATCAAAGTATGCCTTTTGCCTCTTCTTTGCAGCGTAGATGCCTGCTGCCGCTCGTAGCCTCGTTTCACCCAAGCGTTCGAGATCAAAGATCCTAGAGGACAATTCATGCCCATTCCACTCATACTCTTGTGCTACTTTTAAGGCAGGGATTAAGAAATCTAATGGTAGCACAGCGTTCTGTCCGAAGACCATCTGAAATGGGGTGGCGTTGAGTACCGTTTTGTAGGCAACTCGATAAGCCCAAACAGCATGATGAAGTTGTTTGTCCCAATCAGAGCGTTTATTATTTACCAATTTTGTCAATACGTTACAGAGGATCTTATTGGTACTCTCGGCTTGTCCGTTGGCTTGTGGATGATAGGGGGCGGATTTCTTATGTATCACCAAGAATTCTTGGAGAAGATTTTCAATGACTTCATTCAAGAAGTGTGTGCCTCTATCGCTCACCAACTCTATTGGTAGTCCATATCTCGTGAACACATTCTCGAATAAGAACTTAGCCGTAGTCTGAGCATCATTCTTTGTTGTGGCTTTGACTTCTACCCACTTGGTAAGGTAATCTGTGGCTACAATAATATACTCTGCATGGGAGTTTCTAGCAGGGGGATTAATAGGACCTATGAAGTCTATGCCCCACTTGGAAAATGCACGCCCTCCCATCATTGGCCTCAAAGGCATCTCGTCTTTTCTAACTGGATATTGTGCACGTTGGCATATGTCACATTTCTTCACATAGGTATGTGCATCCATATGAAGAGTGGGCCACCAAAGTCCTGAGAATAGAATGGTCTTAATCACTCGGTCAGGACCAAAATGTCCACCTGCAACACCACTGTGTGCAGTCTCTAAGACCCTTAAATAGTCTGATTCATGAACGCACAGTCTTAAGTAACCATCTTTACCTCTCCGGTATAGGTTCTCTCCTACTAAGGCATAGCCTTGAGCCTCTTGCTCCATATTTCGTCTTCTTGCTAGACTGGCCTCTTTGGGTAATCTTCCCGATCTCATAAACTCTACCAATGGAGCACTCCAATCTGGAATTAATGATACTTGATAAAGGGTCGCATGCTCCACTGGTGGTCTCTCTCTGCACATTGGACAATTCTTGATCCACTCATTGATTTCTTTGTCCATGCTAGGCCAATACACTCCTAAACGTTTCAAATTCTGCAATGTTCGTTGTTTAGAATAGTGATTTCCTAGCAATCCCTCATGAGCTTGCTGCAACCAACTACTATGTTCATCATCCTCGACACAACAAGCTAATACACCCTCAGTATCTTGTTTGTACATGCTTCCTGCCAATATGTGATATTTTTGTGATTTTACAATTTCTTCTTGTGATGTTTTCACATTCTTATTTGCAGGGCCGAAGGTTAGGACTGGTACCAACTTATTTGCCCATTTAGGAACAACTTCCAAATTGAACAGATAAGCATCAGGTAGTTCATCAGACACTCCTTGTGGTGACTCTCCTGAAGTAATGCGAGAAAGGTGATCTGCCCGAAGGTGGGTTCTACCTTTCCTGACACACAACTTCAAAGTCATACTCCATTAGTAAGAGGAACCATCTTACTAAGCGTCCAGTATTGCAAGGTTTATTGACCAAATATAACAAAGCTTGATGATCAGTGAAAAACTTGAACTTGTTGGCCAATAAATAGTGTCTAAACTTCTTTACAGCATATACCATGCCTAACCCTTCTCGCTCGGTTGTGGTATAATTTCTTTCGGCTGGGTTTAGTTGTCTACTAGCATATGCTATGGGCAAATCTAAATTCCCTTCACCTGTGGGTTGTGCTAGCACACATCCTATGGCATGATTGGATGCATCCACATGGACATGGAATGGCTTATTCCAATCAGGAGTGGTCAATATTGGTGCTGTGCACAAACGTTTCTTCAGTTCATTGAAAGAATTCTCGCATTCATCGTTCCACTCAAAATTAGACAACAAGGCATAAAGGGGTCTAGCTATGATCGCGTACATGTGGATAAACCTACGGTAATATCCACAATGGCCCATAAAGGCTTGTACCTCTTTAACATTCCTTGGCCTTGGCAGCTCCGCTATGGCTCGTACCTTATCTTCATCCGTTGAGATTCCATTCTTAGAAACAATATGACCGAGGATTTTACCTTGACGCACCATGAACACACACTTTTCTGGGTTCAGACACACTCGATATTCTCTACACTTGTTGAAGATCTGTCTGAGCTCAGGGATGTGAAATCTTCTTTCTTGGGAATGAGCACATAAATCATCCACATACACTTCTAAGCTCTTTCGTAAGAACTCTTTGAAGACATGACACATGAGCCTTTGGAATGTTGCAGGTGCATTGGTGAGCCCAAATGGCATCACACGAAATGCAAAGATTCCCCATTCGGTGGCAAAAGCCGTCTTGTGTTGATCTTCTGGGGCAATGGCTACTTGGTTGTAACCTGAAAATCCATCAAGAAAGCTATAAACTTCCTTGCCTGCAACACGCTCCAATAGGTGTTCTGTGATTGGAAGTGGATAACTATCTCTAATCGTAGCGGCATTAACTTTTTTAAGGTTAATACACACTCGCAACTTCCCGTTCTTCTTGGGTACCACAACAATGGGGGACACCCATTCAGTATGCTCAATCTCATAGATGAATCCAGCTTCAATCAACCTATCAATTTCTTCTTTTATTTTGGCTGCATAGGTATCATTATATGTGTAGGGCTTCTGTTTGGTGGGCTTGGCATCAGCAGTCATGGGGATAGTATGAGAGCAAATTCTTGGATCTACCCCTTTCAAGTCTCTATAGTGCCATGCAAACACATCCCTATATTCCCTTAATAGAGCTACAAGCTCCATTTCTTCTCTTACACTTAGGTCATCTCCTATATATGTGCATCTCTCTTCGTTCTCTTCAATGGTCACTACAACCTTCTTGGTCTTTTCTTTATTATCATATGATTCTCCTATGATGGCCTCTCTCTTAGGCATTCGTACCAAAATTTTGCGGTCGTCAACTTCATATTTCTTGAAATTATCTGGTACTTCAAACAATGATTCTTCCTCTTCTTGTTTCACTGCTTTTCTTTTCTTTTTCTTTTGACCTCCTTCACTTCCTTCCTTTGAATTTACCATTTTGATACTCGTGAGGGGTTCTTCTTCTTTTTGGGTTAACACTCCTGTGTCCTCTAAATAGTGTTCCTCTGAGTCAAAGTAAGTGTCCATCACAATGGATTCTAGATCATCGTCATTCTCTTCTTCTTCTATGAACTCACTAGGATCACACTCTTCCAACAGGGGCTGACACATGAACACTGAAATATCATAACCCTCCTCATCACAATGAGGTGTCCATTGTTCTTCATTGACTGCTATGTCCATGGTAGCTAAGATTTCTGCCCAACCATGAGGCTCAAATTCCTCATCTGGAAATATCATCGGTGTATAGGCTGGGTCTTTTATTGGTCTATCTCCTGGGGGAGTTCCTTCTTCTCTCGCTTTTAGGCGCTTTTCCTCTTCCTCTGCGACCTTGCACATCCACAAGTGAGTATCTTCATGCAGCCAGGATGGATCAGGTGAACTTCCCGAATGCACAGAGATAGAATCTTCTTTCGCTTTGTGGATAGGATTCCACTGTAGGGGGGGTACATCTCTGAAGGTGTAATCCTTCAGATTGACCTTGGTTGTGACCCCTAAGTGCTGTAAGTACAAGGAGTTAGTTCCCCAATCCTGTACTATTTGCAATTGTCGTAGGAAGGGTCTTCCTAGGATCATCTCAAAGACATTATTTTTCTCAAAGTCACATATAGCAAATGTGTGCTCAAACTCTACACCACAAGTGGTTAGAGTGATCCCTTCTAGCAATCCTAGAGGTCTTTCAAAATGACCATCAGCCATTTGAAGCTTCATTCTAGTTGGTCTTAATGTGGGTTTGCCCCATTGCTTCCACAAAGAGGTGGTCGCAATAGCAACACCAGCACCTGAATCTATGATTGCTTTGGTTGTGTAACCTTGGTAGGTGATTGGAAGATAAGTATTACCTTCTTCACCCTCACACATGTCCCCTATTTTGTCTAGAGGTATCTCTGGTACCCTTTGCTTAGAGCCTGCTTTTGGCATATTGGACTCAAGTTCTGGGACCTGATCCTTCACATGATTCCATAACTCAGGTTTTGCTTTGAGCAACTCTTCTACAGTGAGATGACACTGAACCTTAGTGTTCTTCACGACATCCGTGTTCCTTGGAACCACTGAGTCTTCATTTCTTACTAGTATTGTGGGAGCTCTAATCTGGAGTGATTCAGATTCCCATGGGCCTGGAAATTGAGGCAGTTCTTCTAAGGTATTAGATTCAAAATCTAACCTTTCATCTTCTTGTTGTTCTGCTTCATCTTCGTAAATAGATGGGATGTCTTGGGGAAATTGATCATGAAGATCATCAATCTCAGGAATAGGAGGGGAATTACCCTTCTCCTTGGCCCATTTCTCTTCTTGTATTTCCCGCAAGAATTCTTGAGAGTACTGTTGAATTGAAGGAGGTATTCCTGGATCCGTGGAATTAGGAACATAAGCTCCCATTGGTGGTGAGCTTCCTCTTTCAATAACTAGTTGAGCCTGTGGAGGTAAAGAAACTTGTGGTTTGTTTACCAATTGCTCTAATCTTTCTAGTAAGCCCTGGAAATGCAAATCTGATTTGATAGAGTTTGTCTGATTGAACTTTTGACTAGTCTCAAGTATGGCTTGAGCTTGTTCTACCATTTTCATGCACATTTTCATCCGTTCGATCTCTAAATCTGCTCTGGGGTAACTCTTGTCTAGGTTTGCCGTTGTAGGCCCTTCTTGAAGTCGAGCCTGGTAGGCCTTGAACATCATGTCCAAGCCTTCTGGGGTTGGATCTGCCAGAACAGACCCTGGTTGCGGTCTATTTACAATGGGTGGTGGGGTGGGATGAGGTGGACTGGATGGAGTTTCGGCATGCGAGGGGTTATGAGATGCAATGTCTTCTATTTTTGTTTTTGCATCTTTCAAGCTTTCTTCTAGTTCCGATAACTTTTTATTCCACTTACGATTGGCCTTTTCTCTGGTATCCTTCCATGTTCTTGTTTTCCTCTTACTAGGCTCTCCTGATTCACTCGACCCCGATTGTTCTGCTGGTTTATCTTGTTTTAATGCTTGTGCCCTAGTAACTGCCTGTACAGGTGCCACGTTACTGCTACTGGCACTTGATTCTGCCACTAAGCCTACCACATTAATGGGAGTAATCTTGGGTGCACTGGAGGGGTTTCTTGGACAATCTCTAGGGAGATGGTCTTTGCCACAATCAGGACAAAAAGCTTGTATTGTGATAGCATGTCCTTGACTCGGAGATGGTGGGTGGGGACAGTCACGAATGAAATGATCACCTTGACATCTAAAACAAGATCCTCTAGGGGCTTGTGGTCTCATTTGTCTCAACTGGGGCCTAGGGTTAGGATTTGTGTACATGACATTGGAGTATTCTGGCTCCCAATTTTGCTCCATAGGTGGTGCCTCATATTGATACGAGTAAATCTCACTATGTTCAGGTGACTCTGTGTAATAAGCATGTGGACTACCTTCATGGGAGTAGTCTGAACTATGGGCATGAGAGTCATTATCTGGTATCAATGGGGTTAGTGGCACCAATGCTCTATTTGGATTTTCCTCTCCCACAGCATATTTGACTAGAATCACGTTGGCAAGAGCTGGTGGTTGGTTTCCCAAGACAGGTTGTGGCCTATATGGTGCTTGATATTGCTGTTGTGGTCTATAATATGGCTGTTCGTATTGGTTCTGATACCTACCTTGTGGGTAAGGTTGCTGATAATTCTGTCTAACAGCCTGCCTATTGTAGGGACAATCTTGAGCCGTGTGGTTCGTATATTTTCTCTCAATAGTGCAATATGGAGCATTCCTTTCTCTCACGTTCTGGTTGTGCAATGGGCATACATTAGCCATGTGGTCCCCTCCGCAAGTATAACACCGATTCACTAGAGTGACTCTCTGTGTTTGTTTATTTTGGACTCCCAGCTTCTTGGCAACTTGCTCAGCTATCTCCTCTATTTCCGTGGAGATTTTTGAAGCATGACTAGTAGAACTATGTGAATCCTTATAGAGTTTGGATAATCCTAATTCCTCACCCAGGTTATCTTCTATGTCAATGCATGTCCGCACGCACTCTTCTATGGATCTAGGCTCTTTCAAGTATACATAGGATCTTAACTTTGTGCTCAGTAAGCCATCTAAAAACAAAGCCACTTGTTTGGCTGGTGTGGGTAGCTCTGGAGCAGGGCATCTTTCTAGGTACTGTCTAAACCTTTTACCTGCTAGTCGCACTGTTTCTTGGGGTGTCTGCTTGAAGCTGTGGATCAAGGATGAAGTGTTATGCCTGATACCACTCTTGGAAAATTCTACAATGAATTCGTCTAGCAGTTGACCTATATTGCGATAGTTGCGACTACTCAATGGTTGAAACCAAGCTAAGGCAGTGCCCTTAAGAGTCAGACCAAATGCCTCGTACTGGGTGAACAAATCCTCAACCTGTTCAGCTCTTAACACTTGTTTGAACTCAGCCACATGATCATAAGGATCTCCTGACCCGTCAAAATAATTCTTCATTGCCTTGATCACTTGAGTGGGTCTGAGGGTTCTTGGGTGCTCTCGGGTTCTAGGCAATGGAAATTCATGTTCATTTCTTTGTTGCCTATGTGCTTGATATCTCTCTCTTTCAGGTCTTTCATTTTCAAATCCTGACCTATTCCTGCCCACTGTGTGTGCAAAACTTACCTCCGGTCTCTCTCTAGTTCTTTCTCTCTGGGCTTCATGAGCGTGGGAAGACCCTATTCCTTGGAGGCCATGGGAAACATTGGATCTTGGTGGGGGGAAAATCAATTCATTCTTCCAAGTATATGCATGTCTATCATGTTCTGTTACCAAGAAAATTTTCTCTGACGTGTTATCTAGGTAGACAACTTTGCCTGGTATCTCTGGATCCTTGAACTCATAGATGATGACTATGCCCAATTGGCTAGGTTGTTCTGGCTTGAATCTCCAAAAGGCTTCCTCTGTTTCTCTATTCAAAAATAGTTCTATGCTTTTGTTGTCTTGAGGGATCCAGTCTGGAGTGATCACTCGGGTCAAAACTGACTTGCCTCTAGGAGTCTGGGGTCCTTGTCCTATATTTCCTTGTTCTAGGTCTCCTATCTCATTCTCATGAATGATATTTCCAAACTCATCGGTCCTATCTGGTTGGTTGGTAACCACATACATGGTTCCTTCCTTATCAATGTAGGAACCCTCTTCGAACTTGACCACCGGGTGTTCAAGTCCAAAGGATTGATCTGGATTTTTGAGTTGGACCACTGATCGCCTCAGACCATCCTCATAGATGCGAGCACCTAATTGGTTGGTCCGAATATATTCCAACTGTGTCTTATAGGGACCTTTCGGTGTTTGTAGATGGGCAGTCCCTGAGCCACCTGCAGGTTTTCCCATACTAAAAGACATTTCTGAATCACTTGTGTCTGATCTGAGTAAAAGATGACCACTTAGTTGTTGTGCCCAAGACTTGGATGTATGGTTGACACTAGCCTCAGAAGATCTAATGCTTTGTTTATCCTTGCCTAAGTGTCTACCAGATCTCAGGTTCATAAGCTTTAGTCAAGAGTCCAAATTTTCCCTTTGGTATGGTTCAAAATTCTTTAGAGCCCCCTTGGTTCCCTAGTCCCACCTGAGGGTCAACTTCAAATTATCCTATCTCAAAATCAACGCATTATTCTTGAAAAAAACAGTTGAGATCGTGTAGGATTTGAAACGAGCTTTCCAACAAGCTATAGAGCTCAAAAAATGGACTTTGGATGAAAAAGTTATGCCAATTCAGGCTCCTACGGGTCAAAACAGGCAAACAGGGCCTTTGGAGAAAATCGCGATTTTGTGAACTTTCAGAGAATCGCGATTTTGTGAACTCAGAAAATCGCGATGTTGAGCAGAAAATCGTGATTTGAAAATCGCGATGTTGATCACAAAATCGTGTTTTGAAAATCGCGATGTTGATCACAAAATCGTGTTTTTGAAAATCGCGATTTTGAGCAGAAAATCGTGATTTGAAAATCGTGATTTTGATCACAAAATCGTGTTTCTGAAAATCGCGATTTTGATCACAAAATCGTGTTTCTGAAAATCGTGTTTTTTGACATGAAAATCGTGTTTTCTCAGAATCGTGTTTTTGACATGAAAATCGCGATGTTTAGCACAAAATCGTGTTTTTGAAAATCGCGATGTTGATCACAAAATCGTGTTTCTGAAAATCGCGATTTTGATCACAAAATCGTGTTTCTGAAAATCGCGATTTTGATCACAAAATCGTGTTTCTGAAAATCACGATGTTGATCACAAAATCGTGTTTTAGAGAATCGCGATTTTGACTCAGAGAATCGTGATTCACAAAATCGTGTTTTTGACTGAAAATCGTGTTTTCTCAGAATCGTATTTTTCACATGAAAATCGCGATGTTGAGCACAAAATCGTGTTTTTGAAAATCGCGATTTTGAGCTAAAATTCGTGTTTTCAGAGAATCGCCTTTTTCACAAAATCGTGTTTTTGGCATGAAAATCGCGATTTTGTCATAGAGAATCGTGTTTTTCTCAAAATCGTATTTTTCGCTGAAAATCGTGATTTGTGAGAATCGCGATTTTGAGTAGAAAGTCGTGTTTTTCACAAAATCGTGTTTTTGCTGAAAATCGTGATTTGTGAGAATCGCGATTTTGAGCAGAAAGTCGTGTTTTTCACAAAATCGTGTTTTTGCTGAAAATCGTGATTGGTGAGAATCGCGATTTTGAGCAGAGAATCGTGTTTTTTTGAAAATCGCGATTTTGAGCAGAGAATCGTGTTTTTTTTTTTTTTTTTTTTTTTTTGAGAAAAAACACAGAATCGCGATTCTTTTCAACCAACTTTTAGGCGGGAAAACTGAAAATCGTGATTTTTCAAAAAATTTTGAATTTTCACAGAATCGCGATTTTCATCACAGAATCGCGTTTTTTGGCGGGAAATTCAAATTTCTGAGCGCCGGCTATGGCGAGCTCCGTATGAGCAGAAAATCATGAAAAAAACACAACGCTTGCTCTCCCTTGCACCTCCTAACTCCTTCCCACACAATAATGCATGAAAAATGGTATGAAAATGGTGAAAATGCACTAAAAAACAAGAAATTTCTATGAAGAAGAAGATGGAAGAAGGTGGAGATGATGATGATGATGAAGATGAAGAGGAAAAAACAGAAAATGAACTGAAATGATAGTTTTTTTTACCTTCCAACGTCGCAAATCTACGATCTTACCATCACAACGCTCGTCCTCGAAGCTCTCTCCCCGGCAACGGCGCCAAAATTTGGTGTAGCTCAAGCGTAAGCACCACCTCCTTTACTTGTCAATCCGCGGAGACGTGAGGACCGGTATGAAGACCACGAGCAAGTGAAGGCACAAGTGCGTGAGTGAAAGCACACAAACATGCACACACATACACACACACGTGCACAAAGTAAGATCAAAGAGAGGAACAATGGAAAGCTTAGATTGCAAAAGAGTTCTCTTCCAAAAGTTCTATTCTCTAACAAGCTAACCTCAAAAATGAGCTCTCTAGCTCTTTTTATAGTTTTTTGACTAGTTTTGGCCCTGTCAGACCTAGTGTCCGGCCTAGTTAAAAATTAGGTTCCAGGGCTTATTTGAGGGCTCAAACGAAGTCTAAAAATTATGAAAATTGGTACGATGGTACTTCTAATACTCCTCAAGCTCGAGGACTCCTCAGCTTGAACAAAATGGAGTTACTAAAAATAGATAATGGTATTTACAATGGTTTCTAGTGATGAAAATCACTATTTTTGTAGGGGATTCTTCTGAAAATTTGACATACACTTCTTGGAGCTCCCTACTTGCTCCCTTTCCTCATGTGTCCACCTTTTGATGTGCTTCCATGCTTTGTCCTTGACTTTGAGCTTCAACAAATGGCAAATTACGTGTATGCATTAACTTGAAGAAAGTTAATGCCGCCACTATTAGAGACAGTTATCCGCTTCCTATCACTGAGCATCTATTAGAAAGGGTAGCAGGCAAGGAAGTGTACAGCTTCCTGGATGGGTTCTCTGGCTACAATTAGGTAGCCATTGCACCAGAAGATCAGCATAAGACGGCTTTTGCCATAGAGTGGGGCATATTTGCCTTTCGGGTAATGCCATTCGGGCTTACCAATGCACCTGCTACCTTTCAAAGATTGATGTGTCACGTGTTTAAAGAGTTCTTGAGGAAGAATTTGGAAGTCTATGTTGATGATCTTTGCGCTCATTCCAACATTAGACAGACCCATATACCTGAACTCAGACAAATCTTTGATAAATGCAGAGAATATCAAGTCTGCCTGAACCCAGAAAAGTGTGTTTTCATGGTCAGGCAAGGCAAAATTCTAGGATACATAGTGTCAAAGAACGGCATATCCACTGACGAAGAGAAAGTGAGAGCCATCACAGAACTACCTAGGCCAAAGAACGTCAAGGAAGTACAAGCTTTCATGGGGCATTGTGGTTACTACCGCCGGTTCATTCACATGTATGCTGTCATTGCAAAGCCCATGTACGGACTTCTGACTAACTTTGAGTGGATTGATGAATGTGAGAATTCCTTCAATGAGCTTAAACGAAGATTATGTTCAGCACCAATCTTGACCACACCAGATTGGAACAAGCCATTCCATGTTCATGTTGATGCCTCCAATTATGCTATTGGATGCGTACTTGCACAACCTACTGGTGAAGGTAATATGGATCTTCCTATTGCCTATGCCAGTAGACAGTTGAATGCAGCTGAACGGAACTACACCACCACTGAGCGAGAAGGATTAGGCATGGTGTACGCTGTTAAAAAATTTAGACACTATTTGCTTGCAAATAAGTTTAAATTTTTTACTGATCACCAAGCTCTACTGTACCTGGTAAACAAGCCCTGCAATACAGGCAGATTAGTAAGATGGTTTCTCTTACTAATGGAATACGACTTTGAGGTAGTGGTGAGGAAGGGTAAGACTCACCTGAGAGCAGATCATCTCTCAAGGCTCACATCAGGAGAGGCCCCACAAGAAGTGTCAGATGACTTACCTGATGCTTACTTGTTTAACTTGGAAGTTGTACCTCAGTGGGCTAAGCCATTATTGACATATGGGCCTAACCACCCAATAGTAAGCACACAAGATAGGGAGATAGTAAAAGCCCAGAAGTATCATATCATGGCAGGAAGTGTGTACAAACATACAAATCAAGGAGTACTAGCCTATTGTGTGGAAGAGGACGAGTACGCTAACTGGTTGCAACTAGCACATGTAGGTGCATTAGAGCAACACTACTCAAAACAACGAACCCTACAGACCCTAAGGAGACTAGGAGTGCATTGGCCAACTATGGAAGCAGATGTTCATAGGAGGTGCAAGGAATGTCTAATTTGCCGCACTAAGCCACCAGTGGAACATGCCACTCTTTATCGCGTGTCTTTAGTGCCAGATTGGAGTGAGCCATTAGTGGCCTTTGTGAGGACGAAAACATTCCCTCAAGAAATGACTATGGTTCAACAAAGGAACTTAGAACAAGAGGCATTAGACTATGCTCTCATTGGAGATAATCTATACAGACGAGGAAAAGATGGGTATCTTAGATTGTGTGTCCACAAGAGTGAATATCTCAAGATCTTGGAAACTGCTCACCAAGGTGTAGCAGGAGGACACTTTGGACCAGATCGGGTGATCAAAGCAATTTTGTTTGTAGGTCTTTGGTGGCCAACTCTTCACATGGATGCACATACCTATGTGAAGAGGTGTGAGGTTTGTTAGCAAACCCAGTATCCCATACGCAAGGATGAGATGCCATTGAAGCCTATGATGGGTGGACGTGCATTCTCTAAGTGGGGAATAGACTTTGTGGGACCTATTAATCCCCCAGCTAAGGGTTCACATGCTGAGTATATCATCGTGGCCACAGACTATCTAACCAAGTGGGTAGAAGTGAAAGCCACTACAAAAAATGATGCTCAAACAACAGCAAAGTTCTTATTTGAAAATGTGTTCACGAGGTACGGATTGCCAATAGAATTAGTAAGTGATAGAGGCACACACTTCTTGAATGAAGTCATAGAAAACCTTCTCCAAGAATTCTTGGTAGTACATAAGAAGTCTTCCCCTTATCACCCACAAGCTAATGGCCAGGCCGAGAGCACAAATAAGATCTTATGCAATGTGCTGACTAAATTGGTGAATAACAAATGCTCTGATTGGGACAAACAGCTACACCACGCTGTTTGGGCATATCGAGCTGCCTATAAAACGGTACTCCAAGCCACGCCCTTTCAGATGGTATTTGGCCAGAATGCAGTGCTACCATTGGATTTTTTGATACCTACCTTGGAGTAGCACAAGAGCATGATTGGACAGGCCATGAACTCTCCTCTAGAGTCTTTGATCTTGAACGTTTAGGGGAGACACGATTGAGAGCTGCAGCAGGAATCTATGCAGCCAAGAAGAGGCAAAAGGCGTATTTTGATACACATGTGAAGGATAAAGGCTTGAAAGCAGGAGACCTAGTCCTAGTCTACACATTGAAACAACATGCACGAAAATTAGAGAAAAGGGGCTATGGACCACTGATTATCAATAGGATCTCCACAAGCGGAGCAGTACAACTAGCCACTTTAGAGGGCAACATACTACCAAGTTACATAAGCGGATGTAGAGTCAAGCTATATCAAGAACCCTTAACTGAAGAAATGCTCAATCGACTCAATACAGCAAAGAAACGTAAGGATGAGGAAAAGAGAATTCGAGAAGAAGCATAGGCTGAAGCTTTAGAACGCATTCGACGAATGAAATTGAGAAGGCAAGGTAGAGATCAACCCATGACTGACGCCCATGAAGCTCTAGGTTATCACATGGCCATGTGCGAGGCTTCAAGTGAACTGGCCCGTAAGATAGTTGATCGACGACCTTTTGTGAGCCTAGAAGTAGGACAAGGAGAGAGTGCAAGGACCGTGAGAGCTTTAATTGATTCAGGAGCGGCCACTAGTGCAGTTCGACTTTCGTATTGCCAACAGTTGCAATTGGAGGTAAAACCCCTAGAAGCATATCTGATAGGATTAGGAGGTGTTGAAACCCCTTGCATGGGAGAGGTGGAACTTCCCCTCTACATTCAAGAGGTCCTCATGCCAGCAAAAGTACTAGTATGTGAAGACGAGGATCTTACCGAACCTCTCATCCTGGGCCAAGACTGGATCTATGATCACGTAGTCAACCTCAACCTAAAAAGTGGACTTCTTCAGGCTTGGGTAGGCCAAAGCCGCCTTACGATTGAACTAGAAAAGCAAGCACTCAAACCATTAGAACAGGCACCAACTCCTGTTCCCTCCAGGAACCCACATGAAGATAATGTTATTCTTGTCCAAAGTTCTATGGTGCAGAGGATTGTCACTCTTGCCAAAGGTACAGAAGTCAAGGAGGAACTCCCATCTGTTCCAGAGAAGAATCTCAAGGGGAAGGCCCAGCAACACCCGACACTGAGGAGACCGATGAACAAGAAGCATGAGCACCAACTTCGGCAGTATGAAGTGCCTCGTGGCTTGAAACAGATATGGATACGCAAGGGGGAAAAAATCACGGCCCCAAAGACAGGGTCTCAAAAGAGCATCAAGCAAGCCACACTGTCAAGGACTAAAACGAAGGAGATCCCTAGTCAACACTCTAGGCATACCTTGTCTATTTGGGTCCCTAAGCGGTCAATGAAGGCTAGCCCCAATGCTAGGCAGATATGGGTGCCCAAGGCCTACTTACGAGCCCAAATAGCTCCAACTCTAGTCACTAGCACAATTCAACACTCACAAGTCCTCTTGGCAAACAACTCAGGAACTCTACCTAAATCCCACACTAACCCACACTGAGTCAAACCGAGTACTGTCTGGAAATGGGTACCCAAAAGGTCCCAAATCCATCACAATCTTGTTCATAAATCTTTACATGTCATTAGCTCTAAGAGCTACGAATCCCTATCAAAGTTTGGAGACTTAAACTCTGTATCAAACCCCCAGTCCCAATTTTGTAAATCCATCCACTCTGATGTAGATGCATTCTGAGTACTTTGCATGTCCACAGTATGCATTTAGGAGTACACTAACCACTAACCACCACTTACATCTATCACGAACACTTCACCCTAACCACTAACCTTCTGGATTGTCATGTTAGTATTGTGAAGGGAACACCATTACATCCTGTTTCCTATGCAACACTAATGTGCCTTTCTTCTTCTAGCGATACCAGAGTCGATGAAGAACAACAAAATCAAGAAGCTGAAAGAAATGTGTGCCCTCACCCCCAACATCGCCATACCATTGCGGATGTGCCTTCAACACTTCGCATTTCCAGCGCAAGACCGGTTCACCCAGTCTCATAAGAAGATCTGGTATGGGTTATACCTAGCAGAGACCGGGAGCTTACCTATGGAAATGCCAGTATGGATCCTTAATCAGTTATATGAAGCAGGCAAGCGAGGAGTGAGGAAGCCTACTTTGAATGGCTGCTGCACCATTACAAGAATCATCTACAGATGCCTGGCTTATGATGTGCCAGTTGCACGAGCCCTCAAGTACTCACAATTGGAATTCTTCCAGGGGCGGAAATCAGGGGTTCAACCCACTAAAAGAATGTGTGGATCACTTTCACAGGTTCTGATTCCTCGTGAAATTGCCACAGAGACCTCCTATAGAGAAGAAGAACAAGTAGCCCCTTTCACTATCCATCTTCAAGGACTACAATCAGGAGACTTGGTACAACCCACTCCATCAGCCCCCCCACTACCCACAGATGCTGAGTTTGCATCCATGGCTACATTGGCAGCAAATCCATCCTTTGACTTTGAAAGCTTCTTACAAACAACACACTTGTCTGAGAGTGAATTATTTTCTGACAATGACGGTCCCAGATCATCATCCCAAAGAGAACGGCCACAGAGTGAGGCAAGAAGGGTACATTGGGAAGATGAGGCACAACACACTCAGGCGGGAGGCACACATGAACAAGAGGAGATGCACAGGAATGAATCTGAGGAGAGTGAGGAGGAAACCCCTGCTTACATTGCACAACTTAAAAGGCTCTACAAAACAATCAAGTAGGTACAAAAAAGACATAAGCTATGAGAAGAGGCAAATAGAGCACTAGTGAACCAGATGTTGCAAGCAGAGAACGCGGATCCCCACTTTGTAGAATCATTGAACCTTTTGGCGGAGACATATGGGATTATAGAAGCTATGCGGATCATGTTACATCGCAACCCTCCTCAATACAATTAACGAAGGATTGATACACGACCACGAAGGGGGAAGATGATTCAAATGGAAGTCTCTACAGCCCTCCCTACCACCACCCAAGAAGATGTTCACATGGCCAGCCCAACTAACATTGAAGAACCAGAGGTAAATACACAGATACCATCTCCACCATCACCTCCCATCCCGCCCTTCGAAACCCTCACTACCAGTATTCCTGAACAACCAGTAATAGCCATTAGTGAAACTATACCACACACCACCATTTCTCCATTCTGCCCTTTACCTCCATCCACTAGTTCCAACCAACTTCTTGAACCCCATATAGGCCACCCCGCCACCGACCAAACTATAATAGGTCACCCTTCATATTTCCAAGCCCTCGGACAGCCACTTGCCACTACCCAAATCTTAACACACTCATTCCCATCTACCGATACTATCCCTCTTTCCCAACCCCGCACCACTGAGGCCCTCTGGACCTTCTCAGAACCAACACCCATCACCCTACCTCCATTCTTAACAAGCCTTGTAAATATACTTCAACAAATAGAGAATTATAATAAAAAGTCCCTTTCCCAACCCACCTCCCCCACATTCACTGCCACCACTAACACACCACCTACCATTCCCGTATTCACGATTCACACTTCACACACCATCACGTCCGATCCTATGGACATTTCACCTTCCACAGGACCACTCACCACCACATTTGTCTCAACATCACCACTTGTAACTTCACGCACATCACCACACACACCCACTGTCAGCACAACATCCACTTTTCCCTTTCCCATTTCCCGACCCCCTGCATCTTTCACCTCCACCTCTGCATCCACCTCATTCAATCATGCATTGGACACCATGTTCGAAGCCGCTGCCCAGCTTAAGGAAGAATACAAATTATTGGAAGAAAACAATAAGGAGCTATGTACTCTGTCCTCCCACCTCTAGGCACGGGTCAATGCCTTGGAGTTAAGTAATACAACATTACAACACGAAGTGACCGCCCTCCAACAATCGAATGCAGAGCTGGAAGCCAAGAATACGGAGATGGGTAAGGCTATGGAGGAACAACTGAGAGATCAGCTAGCCCGTAACGCAAGGCTACAAAGAAACATGGCTCTACTCCGACGAAACCTAGCGGCTGCCCAAGAAGAAAATAGGAGATTACAGCAACAAAATCAAGACAACCTTGAAGCCGCCATAGAGAATACTCCAGGGGCACCCATCGACCCCGCTAGCTTCCGGGCTGTCCCTTCAAAAAGCATACAACAAATCTTGGAAACCTATGTGTAGCTCAATGATGAGTAGCACCTCCTTTAATGTCAATCCGGGAAGACGTGAGGATGGTATGAAGACCTCGAGCAAGTGGCGGCACAAGTGCGTGAGTGAGAAGCACACTAGCATGCACACACATACACACACACGCGCACACACGGCAAGACAAAGAGTGAGAATCAATGGAGCTTTTAGATTACTTTCAAAATGCTCTTACAAGTTAGTTTCAATTACAATCTAACCTCAAAAATGAGCTCTCTAGCTCCTTTTATAGTTTTTGACTAGCTTTGGCCCTGTCCAGACCTAGTGTCCGGCCTAGTTAAAAATTAGGTTCCAGGGCTTATTTGAGGGCTCAAACGAAGTCTAAAAATTATGAAAATTGGTACGATGGTACTTCTAATACTCCTCAAGCTCGAGGACTCCTCGGCTTGCACAAAATGGAGTCTATTCTACCAAAAACGAGATTTACAATGTTTGTGTAGTGATTAAAATCACTTGAGTTGTACATAACCCATGGGGAAGAATGATCTGGCCTTGTTGCCGTATTGTGCATGATTCCTCTGTTGCTTTGTGTGCCAACACTCCCCCCTTCCTAGCGTCTGTCGCCCCTGACAGACCTTTGTTCGCACGGGTGGTCGATGTAATATTGGATGACATTGGTGGCCAGTTCATGTTCTCCTATCCTTAAGCCTCTTGCTAGATCGGCTTCCAATGCCTCCCAATTTATTGCACCGGGGGTTTCTGGTTGCGGGGTGGTGTAGTACTCTGAATACATTGCTTGTTCACAAGCAAACAGTTGAAGCAGATGTGTCGGCTTTGGTGCGAAAATCTCCGAGTGGTACTCCCAGAAACCTGATCTGAACATTTCTTCGAAGGTCTGTTTGTAGCAGGCGGGGAGGTACTTGATGCGTGCATGCCAAGCGTAAGCCACACGGATACTGGGGGTGGTGCTCATGTCATACACCAAGTCGTAATTTCCATTGCTAAACCCCGGAAGACGTACCTGTGGTGCGGCTGCATTTCTAAAGGTCTTCAGCACTACTTGCATCATATCTAAGATTTTAAGCATCATTTGCGCTGCTACATCTTGCATGGGCTTCAAGCGCGGCATCCAGTGGCGAATGGTCCCCATCATATATGCTACCGATGGTGGTCCTTGTGGTGGCGCGATGTACGGGTAGTTCAGCCATTCCTTGCATTGCGCATTGTTCTGTACCTTGATATTAAATGCCTTCCACGACCTGCGGCGGGGGACTGGACCGTAGCATGGGTTGTACAGGAGGTGCAACGGCGCGTTGTTCCATGTGCGTAGCATTTCTGGGTAGGTCTCTAAAAGTTTCTGCCGCCATGTTGGTTGACGAATCTTGCCTTTTCGCACCTCTGGAGGAAGGTCTTCGGGTTGAAATTGGGTCGCAAAAGTAGGAATCTGACCCGTGACTCTTTGTATTTCTGCATTATAATCAGCCAAGAGAATATAATATGGCCTGTACTGGAGTTCCGATGAGAGAATCAGGCGTCGCGATGACAGGTTCTGAAAGTAAGCTGATTGTAACACAGTCTCCTCTATGACCCTCATGGCCTGATTTTGCACTACGGTGCGCTCTTCATGCGAGGTTCCTATTTCCTCCACTTGTCGTAACCATGGCGACCGTGGTGCCTCGAACGTGTCCTGCGCTTCTTCTGTCTGTTGGCCTCCTGGGAATGGTTGCGGATCATATTCTTCATCAAACGTTTGTTCCACAGGAATTTGCACAACTTCTTCGTCCGTGGGAGCCTCCGGAGGGGAAGATGGCCTCTCATATTGTAGTAGGCGTGTTTGCAATTCAGTTACCTGTTCCTGGAGGTCTTTTATGGCCTCTGCGTTGAGAAGCGAAGCCGCAGAGGGGGTGGTTGGAGGGGCAGCTGTTGGTCCTTGTTGGTGTTCCTGCTTCAGTTGTCCTAGCTCCTCCGATAGCTTATCATGTGCTTCGAGCAGCATGGCATAATCTTCCAATATAATCTTGATATTATCGGGGGTCACTGCTTGAAACTTGGATGGGCTGATGGGTGCCCCCGGTGTGCTCTCAATAGCTGCCTCCAAGTTCTCTTGATTTTGTATTTGCAGACGTCTGTTCTCTTCCTGAGCAGCCGCAAGATGGCGTTTAAGTAGCGCCATATTTCGCTGAAGTTTAGAGTTGCGTTCCAGCTGTGTCCGTAGGTGACCTTCTACCACCTGCACTGCTTCCTGATCTACGTTCTGTAGCTGTACCTCCAATATATTGTGGGCTTCTTGGAGGGTGTGGAACTGTGTGTGGAGGCGAGTGTTCTCCTCTTCTAGTACCGCAAGGCGGAGCTGTAGTGTCGCTGAGTGCTCTTGCAGGCGTGCGTTTTGTTGCTGGAGCTGAATGTAATCTGTTCTTAAATTTGATATACAAGCCAACATGGTGTCCAATGCATTACCTATAGATGAGTGGGGGGTGTTTACCGTGGAAGATGCATGGGAAGGGAAGTGGGGAAGGGAGACAGTGAATGATGTGTCTACGAAAGTTGTGTGTGTGGGTGAAATTGGTGGAGGGGGAATGGGAGGAGGTGAAACCGTGGGTGGAGGTGCCGTGGGTGGTGAAATGTCCATCCCTTCAGGAGTGGGTGTTAGTGTGGGGCCTGCCATATACACTGGTATGGTAGGTGGTGTGTGTGTGGAAGTGGTGAATAGATGTGAAGTGGGGTGGGGAGCTGAAAAGACAGGGAATGGTTGAGGGCCTGTGTTTTGTTTTGGACTCCAAGTTGTCCTCTCCAATCATGAAGTAACAAAGAATCAACAAATCATCTTTATTTTGTCAATCCTAGGAATATCCATAAGACCACAGCCCCTTCAAGATAATAGATTCAAGGAAATAAGAGATTGATGGCTGGATTGCTTATAGAAATTGAAGATGAAGAGAAAATCTTGAGTTTACCATAACTAAGGCAAATCTCCATCATTTTCTATGTTCTTTATGTCAAAACCATGCCATTTCATTAGCAGAATACAAATATGAACTCAAAATTGAAAAATATCACCTGTATCACAAAGACGAGACAATCGCGATTCTGTACCAACAGACGATTTTCACAATTTTGGAACTTCCTTCAGTCCTTTCCACTCATTTACAGCAATAGGTCTCTCTCTTCATACAACTTACTCAGTAATACACAAATATGACTCACAAATCTCCATGATTAAGCAAGAGACAAGCTCACACATCAAAAGAAATACACTCAACAGGAGAAAACACGATTTTGCAGAAACTCTTTCTTCTCTATTGATAGCTTGAGCAAATAACTAACCAACCTCTCCAAAATAGAGAAAATTGACTTATATACATTTTCAAGTGTCCCTTTTCACACTTGAAATTAGGTCTTTTTCCTAATTTTCTAAAAAATGCTATCTAAGAGTTTCTAAAAATTCTACAAAAATTACATGAGATCCTCAACCACATAAGGAAGACTCTTCCTTATTTTTACAATCATTGCATAAATATTTTACAAATTTTTTTGACTTTTTACTAATTTTTTACATCAAAAAATGCTCTTCCAAAAATACACCTTCCAACATCCTTCCCCTCCTAAGCCTTTCGGCTCCTGACGAAAGATTTTCTTATGTGAGCTCAGCTTTATTTCTTCTTCCTTTGATACACTTGTGACACCAAATCATGGCTCTTCCTTTCTGTGACATTCAAGTTATTGACCATTTCAAATAAGGCTTTCCTCCATTGTACTGCAGCTTCAGGCTTATCTATGACATCCTTCTTCAAATATTCGGTGTAAGCAACTTCATAGGCAGTAAGTCTTGCTTTTGTAACAACTGATAGGTTTCCAAAAATCTCTGACTCCCTCTCAAAAAACCCATAATCAAAGGCATCCTCAAAAATCTGTAAGTAATGGCTACCCAAAAATATAATTCTGCTGTAGTAGGCCATTAAGCAGATCCTGTCTGGTGTCTCACTCAAATCAAACAAAAGAGCATCTGTTGGTGAATTAAACCCTATGTAGTTCAAAATTCTGATATCTGTATCAGTGTAAGTCTCTATACAAGCTAGAATCAACCTCATTATTCTGACCAGTAATATACAAGCCGGATCATTAACATCTTTATATGTTGTTAAAACCGACTCAGCAGTATTCACCATGTAATTTTTTGTAGGCCAAGTGCCTGCCTTTGGACCTGCTATTTTTGGAAAATTCAGCCATTTTGCTGGAATCTGCCCTGTTTTTCTCCTTTCCCAAAAAACAGTCCATTCTCTTCTTCTGGCAACTGGACAATAGGCTGGGTTGATCTTTAAATTCAAAGGTGCCTCTTTCCAGATTTTCCTACATTCCTTATTGGCATCCAACCACTTATTTCTCCATTTAGGATTTGCTCTTTCAAATAACTCCTTCGTGACATCAATATCTTCTTCATACTCAAGGTATTTGTTCGGAGATAGCCCTACTCTGGCTAATTGATAATTCTTTATACTCTCCAAAATCATACAGAAAGGTATTCCCAATCCATCTGCAGCCCAATGATGCTGATCTGGATTAATGCCTTTATTCAGAGCAAAGGTAACTATTTGACCTTCATACTCATCATGCATTTTTCTGATAAATTCCATTCTTGACTCTCTATTGGTCAATAATTTCTGTACAAAATCTTCAGAATATTCTTCCTCTGTTTCTTTGGCTGCTGGTTCCTTGTTCTCTTGTTCCCTGTCAAAATCCCCTGTTTCATATTCCCTGTTGTCTGTATCTTCTGCCTGTGCTTGATCTTGAATTTCTTCTGGAACTTTTGATTTCTCCAACTGTTTCTGTAATTCTTCTATAGTCATTATTGAACTTTTGTTCTGAGCTGCCCATAACTCCTTTTCCTTCCTCCACTCATTTCTTTCTTTCTCCATCTTTGCTTGCCATTCACCTCTTTCCTTCTCTACCTCCATATGTAATTGATGATATCCTCTCATTGATGTGGCAGCATGAGTGTTTGCCTGTTTCTCCATTTCCTTGGCCTCTTTTAATTCTATTTGAAGTCTTTGAATTTCTTTATGCAGCTCTTCCTTTTCTTCCTCTGTCAATTGAACAGATTTACTTCCACCTTGTAGTTGACCTTCTTCTAACAACACTTTATTAATCTCTTCATGTGCTCTAGTCAGAATTTGATAAGATGTTTGTAAAGTTCTGTATCTTCCTCCTATGGTTTTTAGTTCCATTTCCATTTTGGCATTCTGCTCTGATAACTTTACACTCTTTTCTTCCAAATATTGGATCCTGTTCTGCTTCTGAACCTCAGCTTCTTCCAAAACAATGATTCTATTGAGATATTCTTCATTCCTTTCCTTTATCAACCTTAATTGCTCTGTCATCTGCTCTTTTTCTTTCTTGTGTTCTTTGATAATTAAACTGCCTTTTTCAAATTCTGATTCAGCCACCATTCCTGATATGATCATATTTCTGCTAGATGGTCTGAATTGTTCAATGTTGCTCATAATCATTTGACAAGCTGATCTTATATTTTTGGGTATTCTTTCCAACCCTACTTCTATTTCTGTCTGTCTAACTTCAATTTGCTTATCTTCTTTATCCACATCATCTTCTTCTGCTGCTGTTTCATCTTCTATATCCTGCATGTCTTGTTCTTCATAACTGTGATCATAGTTCTCTGTATCCTGATTGTTATCATCCTCTTCATAAACTAGTGCTCTGTCATTTGCACTCTTCTGCTCTGAAAAATCTGAAGCTTTCTTCTTTTCTAATGGCTTCTTTTCTTCCAATACTTGTTGCTTCTCTGTGAAGAGCTGGTCTCCCTTAATTAGTATCTCCTTCTCTTGTGTTAGGGTTTCCTGACTTTTGTTTGAGTCCTTTTCAACAAGAATTTGTTGAACTTTCCTGAGTTGGTCTTCCTGTTCCTGCTTTTCCTGAACTTCAACTGATTCAATTTCTTTTGTACCAGCAACCTGGTCATTACTTTTCTCATTTATGCATTCCTGATCTTGCTCCTCAATGTCCATAAAATCTGCTTCCACCTCCTGTTCTTGATCATTCTTAGATGTAAATTCCTCACTGCTTTTTATATCCTGCAGCACATCCTTTATACTTTGAACAATTCCTTCCTCTATTACTTGTCCCAAGACCTCTTGAGCATTCTTCTCTGATTCTAACTCCTTACTTTCCTGTTCTTTGGATGCATCCTTCTGCTGATTATTTGAACTGCCGAATACTTTCTTTGCTAGTTCCTCCAAACTTGCAGTCAACCTTGTATTTAATTTGAATTGTGTCTGTGATGGGTTGGTCCATATTGAATTTTTATCAACATTCATTATTCCAGAACTATCTCCATCTCTCTTCTGGTTTTCCTCTTCTGTCATTCTTGCCTTTCCTTTTAACTGCCTCCTTTTTTCTTCAGCACTCATCTGTGGAACTATTTCCTCCTGTGTCTGCTTCTCTTGAGGTTTCTTACTTGAATCCTCAGGTGTCTTCACTTTTTCCACAGCCTGTACAGCTATATTGGGAGTGTTGGGTATTGACAAATTTAAACTTTTTAGCAAAAAACTCTCAATGTCGCTATCTGAATCAGATGAGAATCGTGAAGATCCTCCCACTTCTTGTTCTGTAGGCTTTGACACTTCCATCACTGAGGTTAGCTTCTGTGTTTCTTTTGTAATTACTTGTTTCATTTCTTTCATCACATGTTCATCTGCCATTTTTCCTTTTCCTTTCTTTATCATCTTCTTCTTTTGAACAGGTTTCCTTGGCATCTTCTTTTTCACTATCACCGTAGTTCTGGCCTCTGGAGGTCCTTGCAACTCCTTGAAGTATGCCAGCAATTCTACCTCCTTCTTCACAAATATCTCCTCAGTTTCTGATGCCATCATTTCTTCATGCAATGCTTCATAGTGCTCCACCTCTTCTTGGATCCAATCGGTAGCTTTACATGAAAAATCTTCCAACATTTTTTGATATTGTGCCTCGTATATGGCTCTTTTGCTGTTTCCTTGAGTGAGATAAGTGTAAAGCTGTTCTTTACTTGTCTGCGGAGGATGAGGTTCACTGGAGGATTGTACCTTTTTCTGTGCTGCCACCTGTTCCTCTCTTGTTTCTTCCGCCTGTTCTAACTCTACTTTTCTGGGGTCCAACTTTCTTTTCTTTACTGGAATCACTTCCTCAGATACTACTTTTCTCTTCATTCCTGTTCCCCTCATGCGAGTTTGTCCTTCTGATTCTCTTCCAAGTGCCTTTCTTGGGGGACTTTTGATTCCTGACATCAAATTTCTGAAGTACTGTGCCTCAGGAGCTAACTTTAACTGTTCTTCCATTCCTAGAACATGATAAATGATTTTTGTCAAAAACTGGGCTCCATTTATGAATTTCTTCTGCTCCCAGTGTTTTGCTGCTTCCTTCAGCTGTTCATGGATGTAAGGTGAGACATCCATCACCCCAAATGGCTTGGTTCTATCTTTGTTATTGAACATTAATAGAGTTACTGACTTATGAGGCATGGTGTACCTTGGTAATTTCGGAAAACAAAAGAACTGCAAGAACATTCTTATAGCATATTCTTCATTTTCCTTTCCCTTGAAGTCAGTGAACTTTACATACCCCGTGTAAGTCTCCTTATTTTTCTTAACAAAACTTTGGTCCAGTTTAGTGCCCATTGGATAGAACTGTAAGGCGGCTCTGATATGTTCTGCTTTGATGACTATCCCTGCCTCCTGATTGTCTTTATTCTTCACTTTACATCTGAAGTAGGCATCATTGCCTTTTCCCACTTCCTCCAAACTTCCCATCACTTGTGCTACTCTTTCAAAGTCAATAAAGAAAATAGGTTCTTCTAAGAGCTTGTGCAATCCCACAGCTTTCCATCTTTTGAGGTTGACAGAAGTTTTCTGAAACCTGTAAAATTCTTGGCACAGCATAGTGTACTTATATCCTCCCACTGCTACTGTGAAGATATGCTGTCCTATCACTCCCAGAATTTCTTTAAGTTCTTTTGCTATTTTTTCAACTTCTGGGATTTCTTGGTCTTCATCGGATTCTAAGTCCACTTGTTCTTCAGCTGCATCACTGTCCAAAAACCAGTGTCCTCTGGACAAAGTCACTGCATCAGCTTTGAAGTCATGGATTGCCAACTCCTTTGCATTCACCATCCTGTATTTATATATAACAAAAAAGAAAATACTCCACCCACATGAGTCACAAGATTTCATAAGAAAATACTATATTATTCTGGAATGTTACTGACATATATAAAAAATAAGAAAGACAAGTTCCCAGCAATTTTTGCTTTTTTTCAAGAGACTCAATTTTAAGTGAGCAACACAGGTGTAGCAAGACATCTAATGTGCTCTCTCCAATTGTCACTTCCTTGCTCAAAAAACAATTCCTGAATTAGAAAGATGATGCTAGAAAAGATGATTAATGAAGAAACTTGAAAAAGTAGTGGTAAAAAAGAAAAATGATCACAAAAAATTAAAAATCAATAAGACAAAACAACTTTTTTCCATAATAAGTTACTCTTTCCCTCCCTATATCTTGCTTTGTGTTCTTTTATTTTTAGAAAGAAAATCAAGAAAATAAAATATATTTTTCTGGTTTTTTTTTTTTTTTTTTTTTTTTTCTGTCTTCTTTCCTTCCCCTCCTAATTTTCTTCTAAGGGGAAAGAAGGAAATATTTTTTTGTCCTTTTCAAAATTCCAAAAATAGGTCCATTGTGGATTATCCCTCTTCCATTGACCCAATTCCGATTTTTTCACCCAGTAATGTTTTACTCCATTTGTCCTTCTGTTATGGAAATATCCATGCTCTGTGGATGAACATTTTGTGACATTTTTTGGCTTCCATATCCATTTTGTTTTAATTTCCTGTTTTGGTGAGCCATAACTGTGCATGACCTGTTTCCATATTCTTTTTGTTCTGTTTTGTTGATATTGCAACTTTGGCAATAATAGTCTTCTCTGTTTTGTCTCCTCATCCACCTTTACCTCTTCAGTCTTTTGCTGATCTTGAGTGTAGGAAGCTTGATCACTTTGTATTGTCAAAATGTTCCTGTCCTCCATTGAGAAAGCAAATCCTTCGAGATGTGGGTCATGAACATCCCTATAAACTACCTGCTCTTCATTACTCAGAAAGAACATTAAAAACTTTTTGTCCTTGATGGTCAAATTAAGCTTCATTTTTTCAAAATTTAAGATGACTTTACCTTGTTTGAGCCATGGTTGCCCTAAAATCAGCTTTTCAGTCATTAAATGGTCTGGCCACTCTTCACAATCTATCTCCATATATTCATTATTAAATTTAACTTTAATAGAAAGTGAAGATATGCTTTGAATTCTTTTCCCTCCCAGGGTTTTGATCAAAATTCTGCTTTCAGCTCTCTTAAGATTAAACTTATTGATCAAGGCTGAGCTAATTAGATTCACTTGAGCTCCCGAGTCTATCAAAACCCTTATGTTTTCATTCTGGTAATTCATCATAATCAAAGGCAAATGTTCTTTTTGCTTTAGAGTGTTTTCACATAAGCACACTTGTTTCAATTTTCTAATTTTCTCTTTGGCTTCTAGTTGAGCCTCCTTTCTAACACTTTCTTCTTCTTTTTTCCTATTTTGGGCCTTTTGCAACCTTCTCCATTCCTCAGTAGTTAATGGGCACTCATACCTCTTTACTCTACATCCACTTATGAAATTTGGCATGATTTCCCCATCAATATTGGCTAACTGAATAGCTCCACTTTTGCTTATCTGATGTATGATATATGGCCCATGACCTTTTTTCTGAAACTTTTTCTGATGTTCTTTGATTGTGTAAGCTAAGACCAGGTCTCCTTCTTGTAGATCTTTGTCTTTTATGTGAACATCATGATAAGCTTTTTGTCTTTTCTTGTTTGTGTATATACTCATCACTGCTTGGAGTCTCGATGCTCCCAGTTTTTCTAAGTCTATGACTCTCTCAGATAATTCATGTCCTGTCCAATTGTATTGGCTACCCACCTTCAGTGTTGGAATAAGAAATTCCATGGGTAAAACCGCATTCTGGCCATACACCAAATTAAATGGTGTAGTCCCTAAAGCTGTTTTGTATGCCACTCTATAAGCCCAAAGAACATGATTCAGTTGATAATCCCAGTCATTTCTGTTTGTGTTGACTAATTTGGACAATACATTGCAAAGTACTTTATTAGTGCTTTCTGCTAACCCATTGGCTTGTGGGTGATATGGGGCTGACTTATTGTGACTAATCATGAAATAATTAGTCATGTTTTCTATGATCTGATTCAAAAAATGAGTCCCCCTATCACTTACCAATTCAATTGGTAGTCCAAATCTAGTGATAATGTTTTCATACAAAAATCTAGCAGTGGTGTGAGCATCATTTCTTTTAGTAGCTTTGGCCTCAGCCCATTTTGTCAAATAATCTGTAGCTACTAGTATGTATTCTGCATGAGATTGTCTGGCTGGAGGATGTATGGGTCCAATAAAGTCCAATCCCCATTTACTAAAAGCTCTGGCTGAAATTAAAGGAATTAATGGCATGTTATCTCTTTTGTTTGGTTGGCTTACCCTTTGACAGACATCACATCTTTTTACATAAGTTCTAGCATCAGGAAATAGGGTTGGCCACCAAAAGCCAGAATATAAGATGAGTTTGGCTGTTCTATCACTTGAGAAATGTCCTCCAGCTACTCCTGAGTGTGCCATTTCCAACATCTCTAAATACCTTTCTTCTGGAACACAAATTCTCAGATATCCATCCATTCCTCTCTTGTATAATTGTTCTCCTATGAGTTGATATTCCTCTGAGATCACTTGTAGATTTCTTGAATCAGCACCAGCTATTACTTGTTCCCCTTTCTCCTTTCTCTTCAACTTCTCAACAATATTTTCACTCCATTCTGGGTTTTTCTGAAACCAATATAAAGTTATTAATTCTGATTTCTGCCATGTTTGACATTTTTGACAGTTATCAGTATATCTTTCCACATCTTGAATCTTATTGGGCCAATGTACTCCCATCCTATTAAGGTTACTTAGAGTGACAATTGTAGAAGCATGAGTACATGGATTCCAGCAATGAGCTTTTCTTACATATTCATGTTGCTCCTCTTCTGGAGTACAATATTCCAGTATACCTGACTGATTGCGGTGATACAAATGTCCAGCTAACAACATGAAATTCCTGCTTTGTAGCACCAGATGTGTTTATTTGCTAATGTCCTACAAGGTCCCATGGTTAGCAAGGGAATTAATGACATCGACCATTCAGGAACACTTTCCACCTTGAATAAGTATGTATCTGGCAAATCATCATCTATAGGTGTACTAGGTTCTTTTGACTGGATTCTTGATAAATGATCTGCTCTCAAGTGTGTTTTTCCTTGTCTAACCACCACCTCAAATTCAAATTCCATTAGTAAAAGAAACCATCTTACTATTCTTCCTGTATGACATGGTTTATTTACTAAATAGAGTAGAGCTTGGTGATCCACAAAGAATTTAAACTTGTTGGCCAATAGATAATGTCTGTATTTTTTGACAGCAAAGATCATTCCCAATCCTTCTCTCTCAGTAGTTGTGTAGTTTTTTTCTGCAATGTTTAATTGTCTACTTGCATATGCTACTGGAAAATCTAATTTGCTTCCTTCTATTGGTTGTGCTAACACACATCCCAGAGCATAATTTGAAGCATCGACATGTACATGAAAGATTTTATCCCACTGAGGTGTTTTTAAGATAGGTGCTGTCACCAAACAAGTTTTTAATGTTTCAAATGCTTGGTCACATTCTTCAGTCCACTCAAACTTTGTGATGAGGGCATATAAGGGCTTGGCTATATCAGCAAATTTGTATACAAATTTTCTGTAGTACCCACAATGTCCCATAAAAGTTTGGAGTTCCTTCACATTTGTTGGTCTAGGAAGCTCTATTATGGCTTTTATTTTCTTCTCATCAGTAGAAATTCCATTTTTTGACACTATGTGACCCAACATTCTTCCTTGTCTGACATAGAATACACACTTTTCTGGGTTTAAGCATACTCTATATGTCCTGCACTTCCTGAATATTCTTTCCAAATCTTGTAAATGATCTTGTCTTTTTAAAGAAAAAGTGCATAAGTCATCTACATAGATTTCCATCACATTTCTCAGGAATTCTTTGAAAATATGACACATCAACCTTTGAAAAGTTGCTGGGGCATTGGTCAATCCAAAGGGCATAACCCTAAAAGCATAAACCCCCCATTCTGTAGAAAAGGCAGTCTTATGTTGGTCCTCTAAGGCTATAGGTACTTGATTGTATCCTGAGAAGCCATCTAGAAAACTATAGACTTCCTTTCCTGCAACTCTCTCAAGAAGATGATCTGTTATTGGCAGTGGATAACTATCCCTTATAGTTGCTGCATTTACTTTCTTCAAGTTAATGCATACCCTAAGTTTCCCGTTCTTTTTTGGCACCACAACTATAGGTGATATCCATTCAGTGTACTCTATTTCATAAATGAAATTAGCAGCCAACAACTTGTCAATTTCTTCCTTTATTTTGGCAGAGTATTTGTCATTAAATGTATAATGTCTCTGTTTGCTTGGTTTTGCATCAGGTGTCATAGGGATCTTATGCTCACAAATTTTTGGATCAATTCCTTTCAAATCTTTATAACTGTAAGCAAATACATCCCTATATTTCTTTGCTAGGTTCCTTAATGCTTCTTCTTCTTGTGATGTCATGTCATCAGCTATTACTATTTGTCTCTCTTCTCCTTCTTCCTGTGTAATTACAATTTTCTTTGTTTGTTCTTCATTATCATATGCTTCCCCTTTCTTCTTCTCTCTTTTTGGTTTCATTTTCAGAAGTAGTCTATCTTCTACTTCATAAGTTTTAAAGTTTGTTGGTACATCAAAGTATTGATCTTTGTTTATCTCTTTCTCTTTCTTTTCTTTTTCCTGGTCTCTTTCTATTTCTTTGTGTTTATGTTCCTTGTATTTGCCTGAGATTTTGTCTTTGATTGCATCCTCAGCTTTTACTGTTTCCAAATATTGTGATTTTCCTTCTGTTAATATCATTTCTTGATTTTGATCCTCTTCTCTTTTTGATACTCCTATCATGTGTATGCCAATGTGGAAGATGTCAAATCCTTCCTCATTTTGGAATTCCACTCCCACATATTCCTCACTGGCCAAATCCATGGTAGCTAAGATTTGATTCCATCCATAAGGCTCAAACTCCTCATCTTTGAATTGTTGAGGCACATAATTTTCATCTTGTATTTCTCTTTCTTCCACACAATCTTCTCTTCTTAACTTCCTTTTCCTATTTGTGATATTTCTTAATATGTTACACTTCCAAACTGCTGATTCCTCTTCCTGTTCCTCCCTCTCTGATTCTTCACTTTCTTGTTGATTTTGATGTATTTTATACCATTCTCTAGGAGATATGTCACAATAGTGGCCATTTCTTAAGTTTACTCTTGTTATTCTCCCCTGGTTCTGAAGATATAAACAATCATTACCCCAATCTTGTACAATTTGCATTTGTCTCATGAAGGGTCTTCCTAGGATAATTTCATAAGATGTGGATTGTGGAAATTCTACTATAGCAAAGGTATGCTCTATTTCTATGCCACATATGTCCACAATCACTTTTTCCCAAATTCCTAGAGGCTTTTCTATATGTCCATCTGCAAGTTGTAATCTCATTTTAGTGGGTAGTAATTCCTTTCTTCCCCATTTCTCCCAGGTTTGTTTAGTCATTATAGCCACTCCTGATCCACTATCCAAAATGGCTTTTGCTGAATGTTTTTCATATTGTAATTTTAAGGTTGAATTCCCTTCTTCTCCTTCACAATATCCTCCTATTTTGTCAATAGGAATATACCATAGTTCCTCTAATTCTTGTGTTGGTGAATGAAGGTTTCCAGATATTGTTTCTTCTTTGTTCATCTTGTTTTGTAGATGAGGATTTTGTTTCAGCAAATTTTCCCATGTTGTATGACATGTAATACTACAATGTTCATCTAAGATCATTTGGAATGTTATTTGTGGATTTCCTTCTTTATCATTTTCCTTGGTTTTTGTTTTCTCATGCTGATCAAATGTTCTCCGAGAGCTGTCTTCTTCCCCTAATCTGAGTTGTGTTTCCTGAATAATTTGTTTGCATTTTAGCATCCTTTCATGCTCTAAATCCGGTATGGGATAAGCCATTGCATGATCTGCAGGGCTTGGTCCTTCTTGAATCCTTCCTTTATAGGCTTTGATTAGGGTGTCTAGGCTCTGAGAATTTCCTAATTCTGACAGATTCTGGGTCTTTTGAGGAGAAGTATGTTTTGAATTTGTTTGTTCCTGACTGTCTTCTTCCAGACTTTTGCCCATTTTCCTTTTCTTTTCCCATTTCCCTCTTTGTCTATTTTTCTTCCCTTTTGATGTGGAACCCTCATTTTGTTCTTTAATTGTTCCTTGTTGTTTGGCTTGTGCCCTTGTTATAACATTAAGTTCAATTTGATCATTGTCACTCAATTCCTCTTGTTCCATAATTTTGACTGTTTTTAAAGGTATGTTATTAGGTGTGTTCTGTTGTTTTTGGGGATTTTTTGGACAGTCCTTGATCAGATGTTCTCTACCACAATCCTTACAGTATGCTCCCTCTATCCTGAATGTTGGAGGTTGTGGACAATCTCTAATGAAATGCTCTCCCCCACACCTATAACATGTTATCTTTGGTCCTCCTTTGAATTGAGGTTTTTGATTGGACATGTAGTTGTTGGTAATGTACATGAATGTTGCTGTGTCCATTTCAATTTTTCCATTTCCCAAATCTAAGGCTTTAAGCTCAGGTTCCCTTATTTCATAATCTTCCCATTCTTCCTGATGTCCCTCACTCCATTGATACTCTTCCTTATAAGGTGATCTGAATCTTGAATTTCCTTCGTCACTGGGTGTATATTTGACTGGTACCACATTGGTTGGAATGGGAGGTTGTTGTCCCAATACTGGTCTTGGTTGCTCGGTATAACCTGATTCCCTTTGAGCCATATAGTCTCTTTCCTTGACAGGTTGTTTGTTATAGAAGCATTCCTCCCTGGTATGGTTTGTCCATTTTCTCTCTAGTGTACAATACTTGAGTGTCTTCCTATCTTGTAAGTGTTGTGGTTTCTGATAAGGGCATTGTTGTGCCAGATGATTTTCTCCACAAATATAACATTTCTTGTTTGTGTTTATCCTAGAGTTTATCAGATTAGTTTTAGTGCTTACCTCTAGGGCTTTAGCAATAGCCTGAGCCAACTCTTCTGCTGGAGGAATTTTGTCTTCATAAGATCTGGGTTGATCAAATGCTAACAAATCTTGACCTCTGTTGTCCTCCAAATCTATTGCTTCCTTAACACAGGCTGCTAAATCAGGACATCTCCTATAGTACACTAGGGTCCTTAATTGGGCACTTTTCAATCCCTCAATGAATAAGGATACTTGTTTTGCCATGGAAGGTACTTCTTCTCTTGGGCATCTATCAATGTACTGTTTAAACCTTCTGGCTGCTTCTCTAACATTTTCCTCCTTTTGTTGTTTGAAGCTATGTATCAATGTGGCTATACTATGTTTGATTCCAGTCTTAGAGAATTCACCAATGAAAGCTTCTAAGAAAGATTCAATGTCTCGGTACATTTCTTTTCTCAAAGGAATGAACCATGATAAGGCTGGCCCTGTTAGGGTTAGACCAAATGCCTCAAATTGTACCTTGTAATCTTCTACTTCCTCTGCTCTAATTAGTTGTCTAAATTCTGCTGCATGAGCATGAGGATCTGAATACCCTTCATATTGGTTCTTCATGCATTTGGCTACTTGGTATGGTCTAAGCATCCTACCCTGAGGTTGCCAATGAGGTCTTCTTCTGAGCGGGAAGTCATTGTTTCCTTCTGGTTCTTTGTCAAAGGGATTTGGTGAAGCATGTGTCCTTCTCTCATGATTTTGCTCATTATTAGTGTAGTTTTCATTTGGTCTAGGTATGTCTGGTTGTCCCATGTTATGTTCCCAAGGTCCTTTGTCAGCACATTGCCCTAGATCATTTGAATTTTCTGGGTCTTGAGAGAAGATGTATACACATCCTTGCCTGTCTTCATATCTTCCATCTTTGAATTGGGCTACTGGAGTTATATTCAGGGGAATTTCTAAATTTCTCAGTCTAATGAGGAATTTATGCATTCCATCCTGGTATATATAGGTTCCAAACCTATTTGTATACATGTATTTAAGGATGTTTCTAAAATCCCCAGTTTCTATTGACTCATTTGTTTCATTTAGGTTTTCCATGTTATTTTCTTGGCCTAAACTTCTTTCTGATCTTTTATTACTTCCTGGCTCTTTTTCCTTCCTTGTTAGGTCTTGTTTAGGAATTGAATTGATTTTATTTCCAGACCTTAGTATCATTCAATTATTTTTTTGACAAATTTCTAATACTCAAAAGAGTGTTTGTCACAGTTTCCTGACCAATATATTGATTTTCCACAATTTTCTGTCCAAAATTGTGTGTGTTTTAATTTTCTTCCTATGTTTTGTGCTTTTCACAACTTCTTAATGAATTTAGGATTTTTTCACGATTTTCTACTGTCAGTAGTGTTTTTTTTCACAAATTTCAGATGAAAATCGTGTTTTTCACGATTTTATCATGCAATTAGACTTTTTCACGATTTTCTGATGAACTTGATGTTTTTCACGATTTTGTGCCTACCTGTGAGTTTTTCACGATTTTCTGTTGAAAAATCGAGTTTTTCACGATTTTCTGTTGAAAATCGTGTTTTTCACGATTTTCTATCTACTTGTGAGTTTTTCACGATTTTCTGTTGAAAATCGTGTTTTTCACGATTTTCTGTTGAAAATCGTGTTTTTCACGCTTTTTTGTTGAAAATCGTGTTTTTTGCGATTTTGTGTCAAAATCGTGTTTTTTGCGATTTTGTTCACAAAATCGTGTTTTTTGCGATTTTGTGTCAAAATCGTGTTTTTTTGCGATTTTGATCACAAAATCGTGTTTTTTGCGATTTTGTTCACAAAATCGTGTTTTTTGCGATTTTGTTCACAAAATCGTGTTTTTTGCGACTTTGTTCACAAAATCGTGTTTTTTGCGATTTTGTTCACAAAATCGTGTTTTTTGCGACTTTGTTCACAAAATCGTGTTTTTTGCGATTTTGTTCACAAAATCGTGTTTTCCACGATTTTGTTCCCAGACAATCGTGATTGCTCACAGATTGTAAAAAACACGATTTTCTTATGAAAATCGCGTTCTGGGAATCGCGATGTTGTAGGCACTTTTTCACAGAATCGCGATTTTGAGTAAAACTCTGAATCGCGATTTTGTCCAAAATTTGACAGATTTTCAACTTTTTGTTTTTTTTCAATATTTTTTAACCTATAGAATCGCCTTATCAAAATTTTGACATGCAATAAAAGAAATTTCTTGAGAAACACTTTTTTCTTACTGAAAGCCAACAAAAACAGGAAATCGCGATTTCGTGATTTTACTATTTTCCTACTTTTTTGTGTTATTTACTCACTTTTATGCAAAAAATATGTTCTCAAAATGCTACTAGACTTTTTACCTTGCTTGCCAAGTTGAAAATATCTCCAAAGCTTGCTTGTAGCTGAAAGTCGCGATTTTGTTCGATTCTGCACACTCTCTCTCTCCCTCACTCTCACTCAAATGAATTTTTCTTTGAATTTCAGGTTTTTATAGTGTTCAGAAAATCGCGATTTTGTGTGATTTCTACTTTTCCTCACTCTTTCACTTGTTTAACTTCACTTACTCAATCTTAATGACTCCCTCTACACTTTCTTGTGTCAAGTACCCAATTATACCACATTTTCCAAAAAACTTTCTTTACAGAAAATCGCGATTTTGTGTAGAGAATCGTGTTTTTTCTGTAGATCTTTTCTTGTGCAAATTTTGAGTATTCTATGTCCTTGCCTTCTCTCAATATTCTTCACACTTCAATACATGAGTCACCTGAAAAACTATTTCAAAACAACACTTTTTACAGACAATCGCGATTCTGTTCAGAGAATCGTGTTTTCTAATTTTCTGGGTTTTTTGATAATTTTTTTATTTTTTAAGCTTTCTTTCTCTTTGTTTTGCTTCAATTCCTTCTTTTGTTTGTAATTAACTCTGCTCCTGAATTTTTTGCACCAAAATCACAATCTCCCTCAGAAAATCGCAACTTTGTGCAGAAAATCGTGTTTTTTCTCTATTTTTGATTTTATACCACTTTGAGTAGCTTTTTCTTCTTGATTACCTTCAAAACCCTTCAACAACTTCAATTCAACCTTCACTTACAATGTTATTTCAAAATCAATTACTTTTTTCAGAAAGTCGCGATTCTGTGCAGAGAATCGTGTTTTTCAATTTCCTGATTTTTTGATCATTTTTTGCTTTCTTTTCCAGTTTTTCACAATCACTCCTAATCCACAACACCTCACTTCAACTTCTTATCAAGAAAAGAAATTTGTTTGATTGTTTTTGATGAGTTTTGTGAATTTGTTTGGTATTTTTGCCCTAAAAATAAAGGTGAACACTTTACTTAGGGTTTCTGGTTTTGGAAATCAACTGATCCTATGGTTCTTGATTGGTTATGAGTTTCTATGTCCTTAGCTATCACTAAAGTACCAAAGAAAGGTTCTCCAATGAAAAAGTGTTATGAAAGGCAATCAAATTTTGTAAAGATAAACTCAATCATATGATTTTTTTCAAAATGCAGCACAACTCAAGATTTAATGCTCAGACTTGGTCAACAACTGAATCCCTCATTCTTACATCTAGCTACTTTAACTGTCCTTTCCTTAATATCACCATGTTATCTTCCCAAGATCACCCATGGTGTCTAGTACTTGGGCAAAAAGAAATCTAGAAATGCAAGAATAGATTCAAGTTACCTCCATCTTCAGCTTCTTGGCTCAAATCCTCCACACACCTGCACTTTTACTTCACCAAAATGATGAGCAACTATCAATCTACAAAAATTTCAGCACTTCCACTTCTACAAGACATCCATTGCTTTCTTCTTCCCTAAAGACAAACAATGATATCTACCTATTCATGTGCACTTTTCCTTATTGATGAGCTTTACCTTGTTTACCATCATCAACTGAAGATCCAGCAAAGTCCAACTTCAAAGAAGTTCTTGGAATGTTCCCCGGCAACGGCGCCAAAAAATGTTTTGTTTTGGACTCCAAGTTGTCCTCTCCAATCATGAAGTAACAAAGAATCAACAAATCATCTTTATTTTGTCAATCCTAGGAATATCCATAAGACCACAGCCCCTTCAAGATAATAGATTCAAGGAAATAAGAGATTGATGGCTGGATTGCTGAGAGAAATTGAAGATGAAGAGAAAATCTTGAGTTTACCATAACTAAGGCAAATCTCCATCATTTTCTATGTTCTTTATGTCAAAACCATGCCATTTCATTAGCAGAATACAAATATGAACTCAAAATTGAAAAATATCACCTGTATCACAAAGACGAGACAATCGCGATTCTGTACCAACAGACGATTTTCACAATTTTGGAACTTCCTTCAGTCCTTTCCACTCATTTACAGCAATAGGTCTCTCTCTTCATACAACTTACTCAGTAATACACAAATATGACTCACAAATCTCCATGATTAAGCAAGAGACAAGCTCACACATCAAAAGAAATACACTCAACAGGAGAAAACACGATTTTGCAGAAACTCTTTCTTCTCTATTGATAGCTTGAGCAAATAACTAACCAACCTCTCCAAAATAGAGAAAATTGACTTATATACATTTTCAAGTGTCCCTTTTCACACTTGAAATTAGGTCTTTTTCCTAATTTTCTAAAAAATGCTATCTAAGAGTTTCTAAAAATTCTACAAAAATTACATGAGATCCTCAACCACATAAGGAAGACTCTTCCTTATTTTTACAATCATTGCATAAATATTTTACAAATTTTTTTGACTTTTTACTAATTTTTTACATCAAAAAATGCTCTTCCAAAAATACACCTTCCAACAGCCTGGTTGAAAAGCCCTCGCAAAGATGTCCTGGAGGGATTGTAGAAATGGAGAGAGGGATATCGGGGGTTGGGGTCGTAAATTTGAGGAGGGCTGAAAGGGTTGCGTGGTAGCAGGGAAGCCCATGAATGTGAATCTAGGGTCAGGATGACCCGTGGCTGAGGGCGTTGGGGATGGTTGCCCTAGGGCAGGGTCTAGAAGGGGTTCGGCGGATTGTGTAGTGTTGGGGTTGTCTTCGAAGATAGGATTATCAGTGGTAGAGAATAGGGTGGCACTGGAGATCGGAGTACGGAAGATGAAGGTGGGGTCGGTGGGTTGAGTAGTCGATGTGGTTTCTACTGTTTCTCTTCTAGGAGGTGATGGTGGGGGAGTAGTTGGTAGTGGTTCGGTGGACTCCTCATGGGTGGCAGGGTGCTGTTGGCTAGCTGTCTGGGAGGTTGTTCTGATAGTTTCAGGTGTAGTAGTCGGCTCTTCTGCAACTGTAACAGGAATTTGTATATTTTTACCTGGGCGAGGTCGTGTCTGAAACCTTCGTGGGTCATATTGAACTGAAGGCCTCTGAATGGCAGTGCGCACAGCTTCTACAACTCCATATGTTTCTGCCATCAATAAGAGACCTTCCCTGTACTCCGAGTCAATTCCCGCTTCTTCCAACAACTGAGTCATAAGTACTCTGCTGCTCTGTTCAGTGAGTAACTGCTGCGATCGCACTCTTTCCATAATCTGATATAGCCTTCGGAGTTCTGCTGTATATGCTGGGGCTTCAGTGGTCTCTTCTTCATATGCTTCTTCTTCTTCCGGGTGTCCGTGTTGTTGGCTTTGCTGAGCGTCACTCCAATGGACATGTCTGCCGTCTGTAGACTTTCTTCTTCTTCGTGAGGATGTGCCCTGCTCCTCTGCCTCTGAATAAAACTCCACATCAGAGAATTGTGTGCTTTGTAGGAATGCTTCGAAATCCTGGGGGTCCAGTCCTTCAGCCTCTCCAGTGGCAGCAAATTCGAATTCAGGTGTAACAGGAGGAGCCGATGGGGTAGGTTGTGTCGTAGTGTCAGATTCCGACCTGGGTATCCTAATGGTAAAGGGAGGTACCGTGCCCTCTCTTAATGGTGATGCCTCAGGAGTAGTCAGGACTTCCCTTGTCTGGACACAAGGGATCGCGCCCCTCATGCGCTTGGACTGATGTGTGGATGTCTTGAGCCTTTTAAACATTTGTAATTGTGCCCAAGTTAAGGCACGCTCAATGGGGACATCATATGCCAAGCATCGATAAATGATGCGTGTGAGTGCACAACATCCGTTCACCACTAATTTCCTAGATGCCCGTTTGTTTGCTTCATACAACTGATCTATAATCCACACTGGTAGCTTAATAGGTAACGCACCTGCTTCCGCCAAGTAGAGAGCAAACCAGATCTTCTTGTGTGGTTGCGTGAATCGGTCTTGACCGGGGAAGGCAAAATGTTGCATGCACATTCGGAGAGGGATGGACACATTTGGGGTGAGTGCTGCCATGTCTTTCAGCTTCACTACTTTCCTATCCTTCATGTTGGTGGGAACAAGAGCATCCTTTTCTGAGGGCACATGCGTGCCATGCATATTTAAAGCGTCGCTTACCAGCTCCACAGTAAGTTCAAACCTCTTCAACTCGTTGTTGCCCAGCAATGAGGGGAGAACAAATGATCCGGGTTGGTCCTTATCTTCATTAGCTTGTAATGTGGAGACCAAATAGTAACATCGGAGGAGATCGGGTTTAGGTAGTGGGGCTTCAAAATATTCCGCCAATCCTGCTCGTTGCCATATGGTCTGTAGATCTTCGGTGTTCTGTAAAGTCTCGAACTCCTTGGAGAAAAATTGGAATCGCACCCATGATCTGTCATACTCGCATTTAGACTCCCAGATATACTTCGCCTCACCTAATGGACCGGGCATGCCATTGAACCAATGAGAATTGGCATGAACTCTTTCCGTGATGCCTGTAGGTGGATCTGGCACCGGGAGTTGCTGAAGGTGTAGCATCTCCACTGGTCGTTCCGTCGGGGGCACATCCACGGGTAGGCTATCCACATCAATTCCTGCAGTAAGTATCCCTACTTGTGAGCCCGAACCTGTCGCTTCTGCCATTTTTCTTCTTGCCTTCTGATTCTGTGAGAATATAGAATCATGTGTTAACATCGTAATGGACAGAATAAATCCGTTGTTGTCCCCATTACCACATTAACATGAGGTAGATGGTGAGTTAGTGGTTAGTAAGTGCACGAAGACAGTGAGTGTAGTTAACGTTTGTGTATTCCTAGGAGACTAATGCCGTTAGTAAGTGGGGTGAATTTACAAATCGGGGTCGGGGGGTTTATTACAGATCTTAGACTGCCAAATGCAGTGGATGGGCTTTGCTTTCGGTTTCGTAGAGACTCCAGAGAGCTGTGTCGGTGTCGCTGTTTGGGAATGGGGCCTTTTAGGGACCCACTTATAAGTGATTAAATGCATGCTCATGGGTCTTGGTGTGTTCCTAAGTGTTGAGCACGAGGGAATTCTGGTTGTACTCGTAGATGGGTTACGCTGCATAGGTTGTGGCCTTGGCGTAGCCACTTGTGCCCTCAAGCAAGCCTTAGGCATCCAAATTTGTCTTGATTGTGGGCTTGCCTTCATCGACTTCTTGGGCACCCAAATAGATTTTACTTTAGCAGAAGAATTTCTGAAAGACTTCTTATTAGCGTCGTGTTGTTGGTTACTAATAAGAGGCTTTGCCCGCGTAATTGACGGTGGTGCACCCGGTCGTTCGCCTTTCCGCACCCACACCTCGATTATTTTCTGGGACATTCTGCTGCGCAGGTATTTTTGATCTCGGACATAGGTAGTACTCTGCTTCTTCTGCTTGTGATCCGCCTTTGGTTGCTGCCTCCTTCTGGCCTTTGGAAAAGAAGGGAGTTCCGTTGCATCCCTGACTCCATTTTTGCAAATATCATTCCTCTGCAACATAGGGTTTTGAACAAGAACAGCATGGTCATCTTCATGTGTACCCCTGGAAGGACCAGGAGTCTGTGCCTTTCCTAGCTCCTTGAGTGCTCCATTGTCTAATTCTACTGTAACTCGACTATGATTGAGCCAAACCTGGAGAAGTCCACTTCTTAGGTTTAGATTGACTGCTTGGTCATAGATCCAATCCTGACCCAAGACGAGAGGTTCAGTGAGATCCTCATCCTGACACACCAGTACTTTAACTGTCATTGCCTCATCATGAATGTAAAGGGGAAGTTCCGCCTCGCCCATGCAAGGGGTTTCCACTCCTCCCAATCCTATAAGATATGCTTCCACAGGATTGACAGTCAATTGTAATTCTTGGCAGTAAGACAATTTAACAGCACTAGTGGCTGCACCTGAGTCAATCAAGGCTCTTACGGTCCTTGCACTCTTTCCTTGTCCTATATCTAAGGTTACGAAAGGACGTCTATCAATTATCCTATGCGAGCTTGTTCCTGCAACTTCACACATGGCCATAGGAAATCCTTGGTCTGCATAGTCATTTGTTCTAGGCTGCTCTCTACCTTGCCTTCGTAGTTTCATCCTTCTGATGCATTCTAAAGCTTCTGCTTGAGCTTCCTCTCTAATTCGCTTCTCTTCCTCTTTGCGTTTCTTAGCAGTGTTGAGTCGGCTGAGCATTTCCTCCGTGAGGGGTTCCTGATACAACTTGACTCTGCATCCGCTAATATAGTTTGGGAGAACATCACCCTCTAACGTGGCTAGTTGTACTGCTCCGCTCGTGGAGATCCTATTGATGATCATAGGTCCGTAGCCTCTCTTTTCTAGCTTCCTGGCGTGTTGTTTCAGTGTATAGACTAAAACTAGATCTCCTGCTTTCAAGCCCTTATCCTTCACATGGGCATCGAAATATGCCTTCTGTCTCTTCTTGGCTGCATATATTCCTGTAGCGGCTCTCAGTCTTGTTTCTCCTAATCGTTCAAGGTCAAAGATCCTAGAGGAGAGCTCATGACTTGTCCATTCGTGCTCTTGTGCTACTCTCAATGTAGGGATCAGGAAGTCCAAGGGTAGCACAGCATTTTGGCCAAATACCATCTGAAAGGGAGTGGCTTGGAGTACCGTTTTGTAGGCCACTCGGTATGCCCAAACAGCATGGTGTAGCTGTTTGTCCCAATCAGAGCGTTTAGTGTTCACTAACTTTGTCAGTACATTGCATAAGATTTTATTAGTGCTCTCAGCTTGTCCATTAGCTTGAGGGTGATACGGGGCAGACTTTTTGTGTATTACCAAGAATTCTTGGAGTAGATTCTCAATCACTTCGTTCAAGAAATGAGTGCCTCTATCACTTACAAGCTCTATAGGTAGCCCGTATCTCGTGAATACATTCTCAAACAAGAATTTGGCAGTTGTTTGAGCATCGTTCTTGGTTGTAGCCTTTACCTCTACCCATTTGGTGAGATAATCTGTTGCCACAATGATGTATTCCGCATGAGAACCCTTAGCTGGGGGATTAATAGGACCTACGAAGTCTATTCCCCACTTAGAGAATGCACGTCCACCCATCATAGGTTTCAGTGGCATCTCATCTTTGCGTATAGGATACTGAGTCCTCTGACAGACATCACACCGTTTCACATAGGTATGTGCATCCATGTGAAGGGTAGGCCACCAGAAGCCCGCAAACAATATTGCCTTGATCACCCGATCTGGTCCAAAGTGTCCTCCTGCTACACCTTGGTGAGCAGTTTCCAAGATCTTAATATATTCACTCTCATGGACACACAGTCTCAGGTAACCATCCTTACCGCGTTTGTATAGATTATCACCAATGAGTGAGTAATCCAAGGCTTCTTGTTCTAAACTCCTTTTCCTAGCCAGAGTCATGTCTGGAGGGAATGTGTTTGTCCTCAAGAATGATACTAGAGGTTCACTCCAATCTGGCACAATGGATACTTGATAGAGAGTGGCATGTTCCACAGGTGGTTTAGTGCAACAGATTGGGCATTCCTTGCACAACTTTTGGACATCAGCTTCCATAGTTGGCCAATGTACTCCGAGTCTCTTTAAGGTCTGTAAAGTTCGTTGCTTTGAATGGTGTTGCTCTAATGCACCTACATGTGCTAATTGCAACCATTTAGCGTACTCGTCCTCTTCTACGCAACAAGCCAAGATCCCTTGATCTGTGTGCTTGTACATGCTTCCTGCCATGATATGGTACTTTTGGGCTTTTACGATCTCTCGATTCCGTGTGTTCACCACTGGATGATTAGGTCCGTATGTCAATACTGGTACTATTGGCTTGGCCCACTGCGGCACCACTTCCAAATTAAACAAGTAAGCATCAGGAAGGTCATCTGACACTCCTTGTGGGGCTTCTCCTGATGTGAGCCTAGAGAGGTGATCTGCTCTCAAGTGAGTCCTACCCTTTCTTACCACAACCTCAAAGTCATATTCCATGAGCAAGAGAAACCATCTTACTAATCTTCCTGTATTGCATGGCTTGTTTACAAGATATAACAATGCCTGATGATCAGTAAAAAATTTAAACTTATTTGCAAGCAAATAGTGTCTAAATTTCTTGACTGCATATACCATGCCTAATCCTTCGCGTTCTGTAGTGGTGTAATTCCGTTCAGCCGCATTCAATTGTCTACTGGCATAGGCAATTGGAAGATCCATATTACCTTCACCAGTAGGTTGTGCAAGCACACATCCAATAGCATAATTGGATGCATCCACATGAACATGGAATGGCTTGTTCCAATCTGGTGTGGTCAAGATTGGTGCTGAACACAATCTTCGTTTAAGCTCCTGGAAGGAATCCTCACATTCATCCGTCCACTCAAAGTTTGTCAGAAGTCCGTACATGGGCTTTGCAATGACAGCATACATGTGTATAAATCGTCGATAATAACCACAATGCCCCATGAAAGCTTGTACTTCCTTGACATTCTTTGGCCTAGGTAGCTCTGCTATGGCTCTCACTTTTTCTTCGTCGGTATATATGCCATTCTTTGACACTATGTGTCCGAGAATCTTACCTTGCCTGACCATAAAAACGCACTTTTCTGGGTTCAGGCAGACTTGATATTCTCTACATTTGTCAAAGATTTGTCTGAGTTCAGGAATATGAGTTTGTCTAACATTGGAATGAGCACAAAGATCATCAACATAGACTTCTAAACTCTTCCTCAGGAACTCCTTAAACACATGGCACATAAGCCTCTGGAAGGTGGCTGGTGCATTGGTAAGCCCAAATGGCATTACTCTAAAAGCAAAAATGCCCCATTCTGTGGCAAAGGCTGTCTTATGCTGATCCTCTGGAGCTATGGCTACTTGATTGTAGCCCGAAAATCCATCGAGGATGCTGTACACTTCCTTGCCTGCCACTCTTTCTAAGAGATGTTCTGTGATGGGAAGCGGATAGTTATCTCGGATTGTGGCTGCATTAACCTTCTTCAAGTTAATGCACACACGCAGTTTGCCATTCTTCTTGGGCACCACTACGATGGGGGATACCCATTCAGTGTGCTCAATTTCATAGATAAATCCAGCTTCGACCAGTCTATCTATCTCTTCTTTGATCTTAGCGGCGTAATTATCGTTATATGTATAAGGCTTTTGCTTAGAGGGTTTGGCATCTCAGGTCATGGGGATGGTGTGCGAGCATATGTCCGGGTCAACCCCTTTCAAGTCCTTGTAACTCCAAGCGAATACATCTCTGTATTCTCTTAGCAAGGCAATCAATTCGTGCTCTTCTTCTTCTGTCAGGTCATGGCCTATATACGTGCATCTCTCCTCTCCTTCTTCTACAGCCACTACTATTTTCTTGGTGGTTTCTTTGTTATCATAGGCCTCTCCTGATTGTGCCTCTCGTTTAGGCATTCTTATCATGACTCTCCTGTCATCTATCTCATACTTCTTAAAATTTTCTGGGACCTCAAACAAAGATTCTTCCTCTTCTGATAAGGCTTCTCTCTTCTTTCGTTTCTTTCCTTCTCCCTTCGGGGTCATATGTGTTGCTAATCTTACATCATTTGTGACCTCTCCATGCCTCTGGGGTTGAAATTCTACTTCATGGAAATATTCTTCATCTGATGCAAATGGTGGGTCCATAATGATTGACTCTAGATCGGAGTCACTTGCATCCTCAAATGCATCAGGGCTAGGTTCGCATTCTTCTAGAACTGCCTCTCCCATGATTGGCTCTATGGAGAAGACTGAAATATCATAGCCATCCTCATCACAGTGAGGTGTCCATTGTTCTTCGTTGATGGCTACGTCCATTGTTGCTAAGATTTCTGCCCAACCGTGAGGTTCAAATTCTTCGTCTGGAAAAACTACAGGTGCATAGGCTGGGTCTTGGATTGATCTATGGGTTTCTTTCGCACCTACCTCTCTGGCTTTCTCTCTCTTCTCTTCTTCTACTGCTACCTTGCACATCCATAAGTGAGTATCTTCATGCATCCATGAGGATCCAGATTCTATGGAATGCACAGATTCCGTATCATCTTTGGCTCTATGGATGGGATTCCACTGGATAGGAGGGACATCTCTATGAGAATAGTCCTTGAGATTAACTTTGGTCGTAACACCCAAGTGTTGCAAATACAAGGAGTTGGTTCCCCAATCCTGTACTACTTGCAATTGTCGCATAAATGGTCTTCCCAAAATCATCTCATAGGCATGATTTTTGCTGAAGGCACATATAGCAAAACTATGTTCAAACTCGACACCACAAGTGGTGAGAGTTATCCCTTCTAGCAATCCTAGGGGTCTCTCTATGTGACCATCGGCCATCTGCAATTTCATTCTCGTCGGCCTGAGTGCCGGCTTGCCCCAACGTTTCCATAAGGAGGTTGTGGCAATTGCAACTCCTGCACCTGAGTCCAAAATTGCCTTGGTGGTGTACTCCTGGTAGGTGATGGGAAGATAGGTGTTTCCTTCTTCACCTTCACACATATCTCCTATCTTATCCAAGGGAATTTCTGGCACTGTCCTATGGGATCCTACCTGGGAACGAGGTTTGGCTATCTCTGGTACTTGTTTGGCCACATGTTTCCATAATTCAGGTCTAACCTTGAGTAGCTCTTCTAACTTGAGATTACACTGCACGTTAGTGTTCTTCACTACCTCTGTGTTCCTAGGTATGATTGAATCGTCGTTCCTTACCATGACTGTGGGTGCTCTCATACATGTGGACTTTGCCTCCCATGGGCCTGTGAAGTGGGGTAGCTCCTGTATGGAATTAGACTCAAAATCCAATCTCTCATGAGACTGAGTACTCTCATGTTCCCCGTAAATAGATGGGATGTCTTGTGGGAACTGGTCGTGTGCATCATCCACAAGTTCAAAAGGAGGGGCGACCTCGCTTTCGTTATCCCATTTGTCTTCTTGAATCTCTCGTAGGAAGTCTGGTGCAAACCGATTCATAGAAGAAGAAGTGTCTGGCTCCGTAGAATTGGGCGCATAAGCAACCTGGGAAGGAGGGCTTATTCTATTGTTGACTCTCTCCTCGTTCTCGCAAATGGCTGGAGCACAAGCTTCTTGGGGAGGGTTACTTATTCTATTACTTTTCCGAACAGGCTCATACGCTCCCTGAGACGGACTGTAGGCAACCTGTGGAGGTGCATGAGCTTTCGTGGTAGGCTCATCTGCTTTTTGGGGGGGAAGATAAGTTTCTTGAGGAGGCTCATGGGCTTCCTGAAGAGGCTTGCTTATCTGTTCTCTCGCCCTTTCCTTTCTTTGAGGGGCAGGTTCCTTTTCTGAGTGTGCAATTAGCCTCTCTATTCTTTCTAAGGAGGGGAAGTTGTCTGGTTTAGTGGAATTGGCCACATAAACTTCCGATGGGGGATGGTTCATGTTATTGCTTGCTTTCTCTCCCTCTTGATTTTTTTCTTCCTTGGCAGATCTTGCAATTATCCTCTCTAACTTTTCTAGGAATCCATCCAAGTGTAATTGCGTTTTGGCTGAGCCTGAGTAATTGAAAAGGCGACTGGCTTCAAACATAGTCTGAGCCAATGCGACCATTTTCGCGCACAGTTTGGTTCTTCTATCTCTAGGTCAGCTCTAGGATAGCACTTGTCATGATCCGTGACGTTTGGCCCTTCTTGGATTCTGGCCTGATATGCTTTAAGCATCATGTCTATGTCTTCAGGAGTGGGATCAGCTAATACTGATCCTGTTTGGGGTGGTGGATGGGTTACGTGGGGTGTCTTAGAGGGTGGAGGGATGGAGAATGATGGGGATGGTAGCGGTGGGACTGTGTGAGAGTGCGGTTGAGATGTGATCTCTATGATTTTAGCCTTGGTTTCTCGTAGACTTTCCTCAAGTTCACTCATCTTCTTTGCCCATTGCCTTTTCATGCGTTCGCGGCTATCTTTCCAAGCTCTCGTTCTCTTTTTATTTTGGCTCTCCGTATCGCTAGCATCTGGGCTCTTTTCCTGGCCTACCCCTTGGTTTTGTTGCAATGCCTGAGCCCTAGTGACTACCTGTATTGGTGCAGTGGAAGTGACACTTCCTGAGGAGTCTACCACTAACCCAACAACGTTGATAGGGGTGATTTTTGGCATGCTATTGGGGTTCTTTGGGCAATCTCGTAAGAGATGCTCTTTTCCGCAATCTTGGCAAAAGCCTTGGATAGTCAAGGACTGAGGTTGTGTGGGCGGAGGCAAGGGACAATCACGAATGAGGTGATCTCCTTGGCATCTGTAGCACGGTCCTCTTGGGAATGGAGGTCTTACTTGCCTAGATTGAGGCCTAGGATTGGGGTTTGCATACATGACGTTCGTGTAATCTGATTCCCAACTCGGTTCGTTTGTCTCTTCGCTATAATAGGACTCACCATGCTCAGGAGACTGCATGTAGTAGGCCTGGGGGCTATCAACATGTGTAGAATCGAAGCTATGGTCACTCGGGTCACTTTCAGAAAGCAAGGATGTTACAGGGACTATAGCTCTATTCAGGTTCTCTTCTGCAGCAGTATACTTTACCGGAATCACATTAGCTGGGGCTGGGGGTTGTTGTGCTAGCACAGGCTGAGGCCTTTGTTGGTTTTGATATTGAGGTTGGAAATTTTGTTGTGGCCTGCCATATGGTTGTGGAGGGTACTGGTTCTGGTATCTGCCTTGTTGGTAGGGCTGAGGGTAGGGTTGCCTAACCGCCTGCTTGTTGTATGGGCAATCTTGTGCGGTGTGGTTGGTGTATCTCCGTTCTATGGTGCAGTACTGGCTACTAGGGTTTACTTGGGGTTGAGCCATAATGGGACAGACGTTCGCCATATGGTCACCACCGCATGTATAGCACCGTTTTATAGGAGCAAACCTTGGAATTTGTTTGCCAGTTACTCCTAATTTTTGGGCCACTTTCTCTGCGAGTTCCTCAATTGATGTGGATTGTGTGGAAGAGTGACTAGATGCACCATCTGAATCTTTGTAGATTTTGGAAAGCTCTAGTTCTTCTCCTAGGTTATCTTCAATATCAATGCACATACGTACACACTCTTCTATAGTCCTGGGGTCTTTCAGATACACATAGGATCTCAATTTCGTACTCAGCAATCCATCAAGAAATAAGGCTACTTGTTTAGCAGATGTGGGTAGCTCCGAAATAGGGCACCTTTCAAGATATTGTCTAAATCTTCTTCCAGCCAATCTGACAGTCTCTTGGGGGGTCTGTTTGAAACTGTGAATCAATGAGGAGGTATTGTGTCTTATGCCGCTCTTAGAGAACTCTACAATAAATGCCTCTAGGAGTTGGTCTATGCTCCTAAACTGGCGCTCATCCAATGGTTGAAACCATGTAAGTGCCGTATTCCTCAGGGTTAGACCGAAGGCATTGTACTGCGTGAATAGATCCTCAACTTGTTCGGCTCTTAAGACTTGCTTGAACTCCGCCACATGATCATAGGGGTCTCCTGTGCCGTCAAAGTAATTCTTCATGGACTTAACTAGCTGGGTGGGTCTCAAAGTTCGTGTGTGCTCTCTAGGCCTCGGCAGAGGGAATCCATCTACATTTCTTTGGTTCCTGTGGGCTCTCAGCGTCTCAGGTTCTACCCTATTCGTCTCCGTTCTCGTTCTTTCTCTGCCCACTGGATTGGCAAAACTTACTTCTGGTCTATCTTTACTTCTGTCTCTTTGCATACCATGAGCCTGGGATGTTCCAGCTCCAGGGTGACCATAGGATACATTTGATCTTGGTTGGGGGAAAATAAATTCACCCTTCCATGTGTAGGCATGCCTATCATTTTCTGTCACCACAAAGATCCGTTCTGAAGCATGATCTAGGTAGGTCACTTTGCCTGGGCTATCTGGATCCTTAAACTCATAGATCATGATTGTTCCTATATCAGTTGGGTGATCCGGTTTATACCTCCAAAAGGCTTCGTCCGTTTCTCGATTGAGAAGCAAATCTATGCACTTGTTATCTTGGGGGACCCACTCAGGCGTGATAATCCTAGTGAGAACTGATTTACCTCGAGGGGTTCTAGGTTCCACTCCCATGTTTCCTTGTTCCAAGTCACCTGAGTCCGCTTCTGAAATTACATTTCCAAATTCATCTGTCCTATCTGGATGACTGGTGACTACGTATATGGTTCCTTCCTTGTCCAGGTATGCACCGTTTTCAAACTTGACGGCTGGGTGCTCTAGTCCTATGGATTGGTCAGGGTTTTTAATCTGGACCACAGATCTTCCTAGGCCGTCCTCATAGATGCTAGCACCTAATCGGTTGGTCCTAAGGTATTCCAACTATGTTTTGTAAGGGCCTTCTACCCTGTACAGGTAAGGCACACCTGAACTTCCCGTAGGCCTGTCCATGCCTTGAGACATCTCTGACTCACTGGTATCAGAGCTAGGGTAATGAGAGTGGCGACTCAACTGCTGGGCCCAAGACCTTGCAGTGTGGTTGACACTAGCCTCTGAAGACCTAAGGCTTTGTCTCTCTCTTACTAGGTGTCGTCCTGATCTAAGGTTCATATGCCCAACGGATTAGCCCAAACCTTTTTTTTTTTTTTCAAAGTACAACTTCGTTGCCGATCAATTGGTACCAGTCACTTGATTCTTTTTAGTTATTCCTCATGTTTAAAGTCTTATCTGTTATTACGTCGTCAGGAATACTTGAATGTTCTTCGTACTTCCAGGTTGATCGTTCCACGTTAGGTTCTTTCCTTTATGTTGTCGACAGTGCAGAGATTAAGTTTTAGCTTGAACTTGAGTTTTTAGGTAGTCTTCAACTTGATAGTGGCCTATCGTCGCCCTGACTTACTCCTACTTCTAATCGTTCTTAGCCTAAGCTAGGAATTGACGAAGAGGAGTTGAGAGTATTCCGACCTTTCTTGCCGAACCTTGCTCTTTAGTGCTCAAGAAGTTGATTCTCAAGCGTGCGCAACACCCTTGCTTGGATGCTCTCAATTGCTGCTCAATAGGCCTGCATAAATCCCAAGATTAGCTTTAAGTAGACCTTTCAATTGACAGACAAATTATTTCAGACACTTTGTTCCCCCTTATGTATTGCTAGAAATTTCCTCTAGAGCTCCCTTGGTGTTTCTACCCCTCTGTGGGTCAACTTCCAAATATCCTATCTGAAAATCAACGCGTTATTCTTATAAAAAATAGTTGAGGGCGTGTAGTATATGTCACGAGCTTCCTGACAAGCCCTAGAGCTCAGAAAAAGGATTTCGTACGCAAAAGTTATGACCGTTCAGGGTTTAGGGGGGTACTAGACAGACAGAGCCTTTCGGGGTTTTAATGCATTTTTCTAAGGCCTTCGTAAGTATATGAGTACATGAAAGTGCAAAAATGCCCAAAATTTAGCCTAAATTTCCAAAAATTTACTCCTTAAATTTTTTGCCGAAAATGCCTGTCTATCGCGATAGACGGTGTCTGTCGCGATAGACAGTGTCTATCGTGGAATTCTGTCTGTCGCGATAGACGGTGTCTGTCGCGATAGACAGTATCTATCGTGGAATTCTGTCTGTCGCGATAGACGGTGTCTGTCGCGATAGACAGTGTCTATCGTGGAATTCTGTCTGTCGCGATAGACGGTGTCTGTCGCGATAGACAGTGTCTATCGTGGAATTCTGTCTGTCGCGATAGACGGTGTCTGTCGCGATAGACAGTGTCTATCGTGGAATTCTGTCTGTCGCGATAGACGGTGTCTGTCGCGATAGACGGTATCTGTCGCGGATTTCTGTCTGTCGCGATAGACGGTGTCTGTCGCGATAGACGGTATCTGTCGTGGGTCTCTGTCTATCGCGATAGACGGTGTCTGTCGCGATAGACAGTGTCTGTCGCGATAGACGGTGTCTGTCGCGATAGACTGAAAAAATGCAAATTTTTGAGAAACTTCTAGTGATCTAGAGTGCCCTCAAGGTGTAGGTTACAGTGCTAAACATGCATTCACAAAATGTTAAGATTTTCTGTCAGTCACGATAGACAGAGATTGTCGTCCCGGGACCTGTGCAGAGCCTGTCGTACCTGCGCACACCGCTGGGGATGATGGTACAGCAAAAAACCTGCAAAATAGCTCAAGTAACATGCAAAAACAGCGCATGCAAATTCGCTCTCTCGCTCTCTCTCACAAGTGAAATGAGGGAAATGAGGTGGAGATGGGGATATGGTCAAAAAACTGAAATTTTCGCGATGATGGAGATGGACGTGGGAGATAGTGATGATGATGATGGAGATGGTGAAGAAAGTAAACGAAAACCGATGAGAGTGAAGAAAATACCTACAACTCCAACGCATCAACTCTACGTCTTACCATCACACGCTCGTCCTCAAAGCTCGATCCCCGGCAACGGCGCCAAAATTTGGTGTAGCTCAATGATGAGTAGCACCTCCTTTAATGTCAATCCGGGAAGACGTGAGGATGGTATGAAGACCTCGAGCAAGTGGCGGCACAAGTGCGTGAGTGAGAAGCACACTAGCATGCACACACATACACACACACGCGCACACACGGCAAGACAAAGAGTGAGAATCAATGGAGCTTTTAGATTACTTTCAAAATGCTCTTACAAGTTAGTTTCAATTACAATCTAACCTCAAAAATGAGCTCTCTAGCTCCTTTTATAGTTTTTGACTAGCTTTGGCCCTGTCCAGACCTAGTGTCCGGCCTAGTTAAAAATTAGGTTCCAGGGCTTATTTGAGGGCTCAAACGAAGTCTAAAAATTATGAAAATTGGTACGATGGTACTTCTAATACTCCTCAAGCTCGAGGACTCCTCGGCTTGCACAAAATGGAGTCTATTCTACCAAAAACGGGATTTACAATGTTTGTGTAGTGATTAAAATCACTTGAGTTGTACATAACCCATGGGGAAAAATGATCTGGCCTTGTTGCCGTATTGTGCATGATTCCTCTGTTGCTTTGTGTGCCAACACTATGCCAACCTCTTAGAAGCACATGATCAGCTGGTTGACCAAGTAAAAGAGCTACAGAGATCCCAAGTGCCTACACCACAACCACCAGAAGCTAAAAAGATGGTCCATGCAGCCACTTCTCCAGAGCCCGAATCTTCGACAACCAATGAGGTACTTGAGCTACGACGACAAGTGGCAGAATTAAAGATCAAGTTGTTACAGTATGAACGACCCCCTTCTCCACCTGATCAACCACTAGAAGAAGAAGCAGTAATCATTCCAGTGGAGGAAACATTTGAAGACAACTATGAGCCTCAACCCCTTCCAGGAGGTAGAATCATGGAGGAAGGACAAGACACTTATGAAGAGCCCCCTTCGGCATGGATGAAACATGTAGAAGAAATGGGGACAACTCAGGAGGAACGTATCTCCACTCAGATGCTGGCAATGAGGACCATTGAAGAAACCATACTTCAATCAGAGTATTTTAGACACCTGGCCCCTAGAAGACTGATAACTAGTTCTGAATTACAATATAAACCCTATTTTGTATTATTGGCCGACTACAACGCAGAAAACAAAAGAGTCACTAATAGGTACCCCACGTTCGCAACACAATTCAAACCAGAGGATATTCCAGAGGTAGCCAAAAAAGGGGCCATATTCCAACCCATATGGAGGCAAAAGTTACTCGAAACCTATCCGGAAATGCTTAGAACATGGGACCACGCTCCCATGCATTTGAAGTATAACCCTTGCTTCGGACCAGTACAAAGGAGACGATCATGGAAAGCATTTGCTATAAAGGTTCGGAACAACGCAAATTGCAAACAACGGCTGAATTACCCCTCGATCACACCACCAACAGGCACACCTACAGTAGCATATATGATAGCTACCATCAGACATTGGATGCCACGCCTCCACCCCATGCCAGATGTCGCTGCACAGATGATGCTCAAAATTTTGGACATGATGCAAGTGGTGCTAAAGACTTTTCGAAATGTACGTAATATCCAGCCGCCAATTTTGGGCTTCATCAATGATAACTATGACCTACTTTATGATATGAGCACAACCCCGAGCATACGAGTCGCTTATGCATGGCACGCAAGAATCAGGTATCTCCCTGCTTGCTACAAGAAAATGTTTGATGACATGTTCACCACGGGGTTCTGGGAAGCACACTGAGAAGTGTTCGCGCCACGCCCAACCCACCTACTACAACTATTCGCATGTAAACAAACAATGCACTAAGAGCTCTACACCACGCCACAACCTGACATGCCTGGAGCAGTAAATTGGGATGCCCTGCAAAGAGATTTGGTCCGAGGACTACGGATTAAAGAACAAGAATTGGCAACTGACATATTACAACAGTACATTGATCAAACTATGGAGGAGAGGTCTGTCAGAGACGACATACACTAGGGGGGGGAGAGTGTTGGCATCATATGGGGAGAAGCAAGTACGGCATACATGCAGATCTAGCACTAAGGCAACCCATTAAATTTTTCCAAACCTTACATCATTTTAAAAGTGATTCTCATCACTAAAAACCCTTGTAAATATCGTTTCACCTTTTTGTAGCTCCATTTTGTACAAGCCGAGGAGTCCTTGAGCTTGAGGAGCCTTAGAAGTAGTTGCTTGCCAATTTTTCATATTTTTTAGATCTCATTTGAGCCCTCGAATAAGCCCTGGAACCTAATTTTTAACTAGGCCGGACACTAGGTCTGGACAGGGCCAAAGCTAGTCAAAAACTATAAATAGAGCTAGAGAGCTCATTTTTGGGCTAGCTTCTTGTAGTTTCGAGCTTGTATGAGAACTTGTTTGTAATAGAAGAGTTCCATTGTCTTACTCTCTTTGTTCTTGCCGTGTGTGCGCGTGTGTGTGTATGTGTGTGCATGTTGGTGTGCTTCTCACTCACACACTTGTGCCTTCACTTGCTCGAGGTCTTCATACCATCCTCATGTCTTCCCGGATTGACATTAAAGGAGGTGCTACTCATCACTGAGCTACATCCATGCTAATGCCTTGTCTTTTGAAGAGGGTCTTGGCCAAAGTACACCAAAACAGTTTTAACGGTTAAAGGATGTGAAAAGTGGCTAAATTATGTGTACCTAGCACCTCCTCATGGCCAACCCACAGTCAACTACATGATTTCAACCATCCAACACTGGGCAGTCAGATTCAAGAATATTCCAGATATCATGGCACAGATGTGCCTCAAAATTTTTGAGCTCATGCTGGTTACATTCAGGACATTTAAGAATATCAAAGAACCTCATCTTTTGGCTCTCGGATTTAATGAAGAGAATCAGGACCTTGTCTACGATATGAGTACCACACCATCCATTAACATCGTATATGCGTGGCATGCTCGTATAAAGTATCTACCTGCCTGCTTCAAACAGACATTTGAAGAAATGTTTATCACAGGGTTCTGGGAATATCATTCAAAGATATTCATTCCCAGACCATCTCATCTATTACAATTATTTGCAGTGGAACAAGCTCTACATTCAGAAAAGCTACGTATGCCACATCCAGAAGTTCCACGGCCAGTAGACTGGGATGCCCTACTCACTGATTTGGCCAACGGGTTGAGAATAGCATAACATCATTTAGCCACAGACGTTGTGGAGTACTACATCCAACGACCCACTCAACAAGGGTCTGTCAGAGACGACAGACGCAAGAGGGGGGGGGGTGTTGGCAGCAGTCAAGGAACTGAAGGACTCACAAGACAAGGAAGCCAACGAAGGGAGTCAGAGCGAAGAGAAGGCACAAGCAGACAGAGTAGTCAAAGAAGATCTGGCAAGTAGGCCATCTAAATTTTTCATGCATCAAAGAGGTGGGCACACAAGAAGAAGGAGCAAGTAGGGATCTCCAGGAAATGTATGTCAAACTATTAGAAGAAATCCCTACAAAAATAGTGATTTTCATCACTAAAAACCATTGTAAATATCATTTCATATTTTTATAGCTCCATTTTGTGCAAGCCAAGAAGTCCTTGAGCTTGAGGAGCTTTAGAAGTACCTTTCTATCAATTTTCATATTTTTTAGACTCCGTTTGAGCCCCCAAATAGGCCCTAGAACCTAACTTTTAACTAGGCCGGACACTAGGTCTGGACAGGGCCAAAACTAGTCAAAAAACTATAAAACGAGCTAGAGAGCTCATTTTTGAGGTTACCTTGTAATAGATTTGACCTTGTATGAGCATTTTGGAAGTAATCTAAAAGAATTCCATTGTCTTTCTCTTTGTCTTGCCGTGTGTGCGCATGTGTGTGTATGTGTGTGCATGTTAGTGTGCTTCTCACTCACATACTTGTGCCATCACTTGTTCGAGGTCTTCATACCATCCTCACATCTTCCCGGATTAACATTAAAGGAGGTGCTACCCATCACTGAGCTACAACTTGCAAGTTATAGCTCCCTCTAGGAACACTGGCACTAGACCCTGATTTGACAAATGTGCCTAAGATCTTTGATGTCATGATGATTGAGAACTAACAAGAATGATAATGGAGTTAAAAGAGTCCAAACACCACTAAGGCTCAAAAGGGATGACCAAGTCTCAAATTTTGGGAAATTAATAGTCTCCCTAGAGAAATCGATTAATGAATAGTAATGACCAACCAAAAGGATTATGTGAGAATATATGTGCTTACACCAATAAGTGTATCAAGGAGTAAATCAACCACTGTATAGTTGACAAAAAAAATTGGAAAAAATTTACTGAGTCTCCTCTACAAAATGAGCATATGACCAGTGTGAACTGCTCATAAAATTGCAAGTACTGACATGTGAACCTGCATAGGCAATCAATAACTCCATTGCATATAATCAGTTAACCAAAAGAAGCAAACTTGGCTTATGGAGCACCCATGAACGACTAGCATACATCTCCTATTTTGAGGTTGGGTAAGTGTAGCTCAAGCGTAAGCACCACCTCCTTTACTTGTCAATCCGCGGAGACATGAGGACCGGTATGAAGACCACGATCAAGTGAAGGCACAAGCACGTGAGTGAAAGCATACAAACATGCACACACATACACACACATGCGCACAAGGTAAGATCAAAGAGAGGAACAATGGAAAGCCTCGATTGCAAAAGAGTTCTCTTACAAAAGCTCTATTCCCTAACAAGCTAACCTAAAAAACGAGCTCTCTAGCTCTTTTTATAGTTTTTTGAGTAGTTTTGGCCCTGTCCAAACCTAATGTCCGGCCTAGTTAAAAATTAGGTTCCAGGGCTTATTTGAGGGCTCAAACGAAGTCTAAAAATTATGAAAATTGGTAGGATGATACTTCTAATACTCCTCAAGCTCAAGGACTCCTCCTCTTGAACAAAATGGAGTTAAAAAAATAGAAAATGGTATTTACAATGGTTTTTAGTGATGAAAATCACTATTTGTGTAGGGGATTCTTATGAAAATTTGACATGTACTTCTTGGAGCTCCCTACTTGCTCCTTCTTCTTGTATGTCCACTTCTTTGATGCGCTTCCATGCCTTGCGCCTTGAGTTCCAACACTCCCCCCCGTTCTCAAGTCTGTCGTCCCTGACAGACCCTTGTTGTAATGGTTGTTCCAGGTAGTGCTGTGAGAGGTGGTGTCCATCTTGTAGAAAGGAGGACCATCTATCTTCCAAATGTGGCAAGATCGATTGGCAAGTTCTTCATTTGTCTCTTTGAGCCTGTGCAAGTGGTAGTCCCATGATATGTGCTTCATCCTTGGATTCCAGCATGAATGTGTTGTTGTGAGTCTCCATTGATGGCCTCTAGATCTTCCAAAGGTGATGTTCATAGGAGTCATGCCAAGTACCCGTAACCCATAATGAATGATGGGTAAGTGTGTTTGTGCATGGGTTGAGTAAAATATGTGCCTTGTGCACGGCCTTGTAATGTAGCCCTATGCATGCTTACTTGGAAAATGCATTGGAAGAAGTATAGTGCAAAAATTGGGGGTCTTGAGCTAAGTGCTCAAGGGTATGCTGACGAAGAGGTTTCCTCATCTATCATGGTTATGGTGTTGCCAGAGTAAAGATACTACCATGGTGAAGGGTTGATCGATGTTTATTTCTTCGTGTTGTACACCCGGCATTTGTGATGGAACATTGTTGATGAATGTCCATGTTGATGGTCCACCAATGAAATTTTTTGAGTGTCTGGTCCTGTCTCCTCTTTGCAAAGCAACATTTGCCAAATACTGAGAATTGAACTTCTTTATATTCCTTGACAAAAAACATTGGGTAACTACACCAAGCTTAGTTTCACATATTCTGTTTAGCTCACCATAAGTAGGAGTCTTCTCACCTAGTATACAAACAAGGATTTTTAGGGTACCAAACTACCCTTAGCAGATATCTCCTTGGATGCTCTCGTACATACATTAGTTAAGCATCTCTCAAGTTGCAGACCTTCGAGATCTTCCCTCCTACCAAGGTAAGGGGAAACAGTAGTTATGGATGCCATGTTCATGCCAAGTGCTTGACATCTACTAGATAAGGAAGCAATAATATCATTTTGTTAGCCGAGACACACTTCTATCAAAACTGATAAATGCCCAGTAATCAATGGTTCCACCTTCAACTAAGCATGACTCATTCATGTTCCATGAGCCAAACCTGGGAACAAGCTCTCTCTCTCTCTCTCTTGTCTCTTTTTCTCTTTTTTTTTTTAAAAGAGGAACAATGTCACCAAATAAGAAGACAGATGTTAGTATCAGAAAAAATAATTGACATATGTCAATGTGCTCTTGTGCATGGGACTTCAAATGTGTCTATGCACGGCCATGTAATGTAGCCCTATATTAATGCATACTTGGGAAATGCATGACCTAAATGGTGCAAAAGACAGCGTTGTGCAAGGAGCATATGGTTGTCGCTCATGGAGGCTTGTGATGTTACGTGCAGATGTTGATGCCATCTTTGTTGGAGGTATCCATTGGATCTAGAGATGACAACTAAGCATTCCTCCTCATAGGGATCCATTTGAGAACCATGTTTGGTTGCATCAAGATCACTTGGGGCTTCTTCATCTCTCGATGGTTTCTTAAATTTTGTATCCCACGTGGTTGGTTCTTTGGTTTTGCGCGGGCTATTAGTGCTTTTGGCTTCCATACCCATACCATTGTGGCTGGTCTTCTAACTCTTGTTGAAGAGGCGAGTTGGTCTGGTTTTTGTCTCGGTGTTTGGTTCTGACCCTTGCACCATGAGATGACATTGAACCTTAGTGTTCTTCACGACATCGGTGTTCCTTAGAACCACTGAGTCTTTATTTCTTACCAATATTGTGGGAGCTCTGATATGAAGAGACTCAGATTCCCAAGGGCCAGTGAATTGTGGCAGGTCTTCTAAAGTATTAGATTAAAAATCTAATCTTTCGTCTTCTTGTTGTTCTGCTTCATCTCCATAAATAGATGGAATGTCTTGGAAATTGATCATGAAGGTCATCAATCTCACGAATAGGAGGGGAATTACCCTTCTCCTTGGCCCATTTCTCCTCTTGTATTTCTCGCAAGAACTCTTGAGAGTGCTCCGGAATTGAAGGAGGTATTCCAGCATCCGTGGAATTAGGAACATAAGCTCCCATTGGTGGTGAGCTTCTTCTCTCAATAATTGGTTGATCCTGTGGAGGTAAAGAGACTTGTGGTTTGTTTACCAATTGCTCTAATCTTTCTAGTAAACCCTGGGAATGCAAATCCGGTTTGACAGAGTTTGTCTGATTGAACTTTTGACTAGTCTTGAGTATAGCTTGAGCTTGTTCTACCATTTCCATGCACATTTTCATCCGTTCAATCTCTAAATCCGCTCTAGGGTAACTCTTATCCAGGTTTGGAGCTGTTGGCCCTTCTTGAAGTCGAGCTTGGTAGGCCTTGAACATCATGTCCAAGCCTTCTGGGGTTGGATCTACAAGAACAGACCCTGGTTGTGGTCTATTTACAATGGGTGGTGGGATGGGATGAGGTGGAGTGGATGGAGTTTTGGCATGCGAGGGACTTTGAGATGCAATGTCTTCTATCTTTGTTTTCGCTTCTTTCATGCTTTCTTCTAGTTCTGATAACTTTTTATTCCACTTGCGATTGGCTTTCTCCTTGGTATCCTTCCATGTTCTTGTTTTCCTCTTACTAGGCTCTCCTGATTCACTCGACTCCGATTGCTCTACTGGTTTATCTTGTTTTAATGCTTGTATAGAGTAACTGTCTGTACAAGAGCCACATTACTACTACTTGCACTTGAATCCACCAGTAAGCCTACCACATTAATGGGTGTAACCTTGGATGCACTAGAGGGGTTTCTTGGACAATCTCTAGGGAGATGGTCTTTGCCTCACTCAGGACAAAAAGCTTGTATTGTGATAGGCTGACCTTGACTTGGAGATGGTGCGTGGGGACAATCACAAATGAAATGGTCACCCTGACATCTAAAACACGGTCCTCTAGGGGCTTATGGTCTCATTTGTCTCAATTGGGGCCTAAGGTTAGGATTTGTGTACATGACATTGGAGTATTCTGGCTCCCAATTTTGCTCCATAGGTGGTGCCTCATATTGATACGAGTAAATCTCACTATGCTCAGGTGACTTAGTGTAATAAGCATGTGGACTACCTTCATGGGAGTAGTCTAAACTATGAGCATGAGAGTCATTTTCTGAGACCAATGGGGTTAGTGGCACCAATGCTCTATTAAGGTTCTCTTCTGCCACCGCATACTTAACTGGAATCAGATTGGTAGGAGCTGGTGGTTCGTTTCCTAGGACTGGTTGTGGCCTATATGGTGCCTGATATTGCTGTTGTGGTCTATGATATGGCTGTTGGTATTGGTTCTGATACCTACCCTGTGGGTAAGGTTGCTAATAATTCTGTCTAACAGCCTGCCTATTGTAGGGACAATCTTGAGCCGTGTGGTTTGTGTATTTCCTCTCAATAGTGCAATATGGAGCATTAGGGTTTCTTTGGGGTTGAGCCAACATTGGGCAAACATTAGCCATGTGGTCACCTCCGCAAGTATAACACCGATTCAATGAGGTGACTCTTGGTATTTGTCTATTTTGAACTCCTAGCTTCTTGGCAACTTGCTCTGCTATCTCATCCAGCTCAGTGGAGGCTCTGGAAGTGTGACTAGTAGAACTGTCAGAGTCTTTATAGAGTTTGGATAATCCTAACTCCTCACCCAAGCTGTCTTCTATGTCAATGCAGGTCCGCATACACTCTTCTATGTTTCTAGGCTCTTTCAAGTACACATATGATCGTAACTTGGTGCTTAGTAAGCCATCTAAAAACAAAGACACTTGTTTGGCTGGTTGTAGCTCAAGCGTAAGCACCACCTCCTTTACTTGTCAATCCGCGGAGAAGTGAGGACCGGTATGAAGACCACGAGCAAGTGAAGGCACAAGTGCGTGAGTGAAAGCACACAAACATGCACACACATACACACACACGCGCACAAAGTAAGATCAAAGAGAGGAACAATGGAAAGCTTAGATTGCAAAAGAGTTCTCTTACAAAAGTTCTATTCTCTAACAAGCTAACCTCAAAAATGAGCTCTCTAGCTCTTTTTATAGTTTTTTGACTAGTTTTGGCCCTGTCCAGACCTAGTGTCCGGCCTAGTTAAAAATTAGGTTCCAGGGCTTATTTGAGGGCTCAAACGAAGTCTAAAAATTATGAAAATTGGTACGATGGTACTTCTAATACTCCTCAAGCTCGAGGACTCCTCGGCTTGAACAAAATGGAGTTACTAAAAATAGATAATGGTATTTACAATGGTTTCTAGTGATGAAAATCACTATTTTTGTAGGGGATTCTTCTGAAAATTTGACATACACTTCTTGGAGCTCCCTACTTGCTCCCTTTCCTCGTGTGTCCACCTTTTGATGTGCTTCCATGCTTTGTCCTTGACTTTGAGCTTCAACACTCCCCCCCCTCTCGAGTCTGTCGTCCCTGACAGACCCTTGTTGGAAGGGCTGTTCTGTGTAGTGCTTTGAGAGGTGATGTCCATCCGTTGTATGAGCTGGTTCCTTGGATTCCAGCAAGAATGTGTCGTTGTGAGCTTTCAAAACTGCAAGGTGCTCAGAAGAGGTTGTCAAGAGTGATTTGGAGCAACTACTGGCTTCAATTTGCTTCCGAGATATGGATGTTGTTCCCATGATGTCTGCTAGCTCTTTTAAAGATGATGTTGAGAGCATTCATGCCAACTACTCATAACCCATAATGAATGATGGGTAAGTGTGTTCGTGCCTGGGTTGAAAAAAGTATGTGCCTTGTGCACGGCCTTGTAATGTAGCCCTACGCATGCTTACTTGGAAAATGCATTGGAAGAAGTATGGTGCAAAAATTGCGGGTCTTGAGCTAAGTGCTCAAGGGTATGCTGACGAAGAGGTTTCCTAAACTATCATGGTTATGGTGTTTCCAGAGTAAAGATACTTACCATGGCGAAGGTTGATGGATGTTTGCCTCTTCGTGTTGTACACTCGGCCTTTGGGATGGAACCTTGTTGATGAATGTCCATGTTGATTGTCCACTAATGAGATCTTTTGAGTGGTGGATCCCCTCTCCTCTTTTCAAAGCAACATTTATCACTAACAATGTGCACTTCTGAGCTTGGGCTCCTGCACGTTCACTTCCCTATATTGACACTCAGAGGAATATTGGACACGTGCCGGTTTCTAAGAGATTACCATGCTGATTGACATAGACCATTCACCAGTGCTACTGTTCCATACTGGTTCAGGAAATACTGAGAATTGAATTGCTTTATATTCCTTGGCAAGCAACATCGGGTAACTACACCAAGCTGAGTTTCACATATGCTCTTTAGCTCACCATATGCAGGAGTCTTCTCCTCCCGAACTACCTTTTGCAGATATCTCCTTGGATGCTCTGGTACATGAAGTAGTTAAGCATCACTCAAGTTGCGGACCTTCAAGCTCTTCATTCCTACCATGGTAAGAGAAAATCATAGTTGTAGATGCCATGTTCATGCCAAATGCTTGTCCTCTACCAGATAAGGCAGCAATAATCTCACTGCTGGCCGAGACACACTGGGAACAAGCTCTCTCCCGCTTTTTTTTTTTTTTTTTTTTTTTTTTTTTTTGGAACAAGATATCACAAAACAAGAACACAAAAGTTAGTATCAATAGAAATGTTCGACATATGTCACTGTGCTCTTGTGCATGGGATTCTCAAGTGTGTCTATGCACGGCCGTGTAATGTGGCCCTATATTAATGCATACTTTGGAAATGCATGACCTAAATGGTGCAAAAGACAGGGTTGTGCAAGGAGCACATGGTTGTTGCTCGTTCGAGGCTTTCGATGTTATTTGTGGAGGTTGATGCCGACCTTGGTGGAGGTATCCATTGAGTCTCGAACTGATGTAATCCTCCTTATTGGAGTCCATTTTAGAACATCATTTGGCACTGTAGAGGTCACTTCAGACGTCTTTCTCTTTGGATGCTTTCTGAACTGTGGTATCCAGTGTGGTTGATGCTTTGGTTCGGTGGAGGCTACTTGCACTTTTGGCTTCCAAACCCATATCCTTTTTGCATGTCTTCCTACTAATGTTGAAGAGCTGATTTGATCTTCCTTTGGTCTCTGTACGTGGTTCTTACCCTTTTCTCTTTTTGGCTTCTTTGTTGAAACCTTTTGCATGTGGGAGAACAAAGGTTGTTGTGGGTGTAGGATCTTCTTAGGTACCCACATCTGTAATTGCCCTTGTTGAGCTGCAGCTAACTTCTTAGGCACCCAAACTTGTTGGATATCTTGTGATGGAGCTTGTCTGAGCTGCTTCCTTCGTCTTCTGGCCTGGTTAGTGTGCATGGATGGGATTTGTGGGGGTAAGGCTGGTGGTTGCTCTCCTTTGCGTACCCAGATCTGCTTCATGCCCGGAACCGCTTTTTTATCGAATGGTGTCTTTCTATTTGATGTAGCAGTTGTCGTGAACGGTTGTGTTTGCTTGTGTGGTGGGCTCACTACTGTGGCTACTTGAGTCTTTGGAGAAGAAGAAAGATCCACCCGCCTTCGAACCTGGTCTTCCACGATTGACTCCTTCTGCATCATAGAGCTTTTGACACATACAACATCTTCTTCCATATGATTAGTCTTGGAAGAACTAAGAGAGTGTGTGGTGCCATGATCTAGGAGCATGCAGTTCTCTAATTCTAATGTAATGCATTGTTCATGTACCCAAACTTGAAGAATTTGACTTCTTAGGTTGAAGTTAACTGCATGGTCATAGATCCAATCTTGACCCAAGACAAGTGGTTCTGTAAGGTTCTCATCTTGACATACTAGCGCTTTGACTTTCATTGGAACATCTTGAAGGTAGATGGGAAGTTCCACCTTGCCCAAACAAGGGGTTTCCACACCTCCCAATCCTATGAGATAAGCTTCTATGGGATTGATGTTCAACCCCAAGTCTTGGCAGTAGGAAAGTCTAACTGCACTACTTGCTGCACCTGAGTCAATCAATGCTTTCACCGTCCTTGCACCCTTCCCTTGTCCTATCTCTATGGTCACAAAGGGTATTCGGTCAATGACCTGAGAAGTCGCAATGCCTGACTTTTGACACATATCCATGTGATATTTTGGGGCTTTTGAGTTGACATCTAGGCCTAATCGCCTTAACTTATTTCGCCTAATACGCTCCCTGGCCTCTACCTGTGCTTCTTCTCTCACTCTTAACTCTTCTTCTTTTCGCTTCTTAGCAGTGTTGAGTCTCATTAGCATATCCTCAGTAAGAGGTTCTTGATATAGCTTGACTCTGCAGCCACTAATATAGTTTGGCAAGATATCTCCTTCTAGAGTGGCCAACTGAACTGCACCACTAGTGGAAATTCTATTAATGATCATGGGTCCATATCCTCTTTTTTCCAACTTACAGGCATGTTGTTTTAGTGTGTATACCAACACTAGATCTCCCTCTTTCAATCCCTTATCCTTGATGTGTGCATCAAAGTAAGCCTTTTGCCTCTTCTTTGCAGCGTAGATGCCTGCTGCCGCTCGTAGCCTCGTTTCACCCAAGCGTTCGAGATCAAAGATCCTAGAGGACAATTCATGCCCATTCCACTCATACTCTTGTGCTACTTTTAAGGCAGGGATTAAGAAATCTAATGGTAGCACAGCGTTCTGTCCGAAGACCATCTGAAATGGGGTGGCGTTGAGTACCGTTTTGTAGGCAACTCGATAAGCCCAAACAGCATGATGAAGTTGTTTGTCCCAATCAGAGCGTTTATTATTCACCAGTTTTGTCAATACGTTACAGAGGATCTTATTGGTACTCTCGGCTTGTCCGTTGGCTTGTGGATGATAGGGGGCGGATTTCTTATGTATCACCAAGAATTCTTGGAGAAGATTTTCAATGACTTCATTCAAGAAGTGTGTGCCTCTATCGCTCACCAACTCTATTGGTAGTCCATATCTCGTGAACACATTCTCGAATAAGAACTTAGCCGTAGTCTGAGCATCATTCTTTGTTGTGGCTTTGACTTCTACCCACTTTGTAAGGTAATCTGTGGCTACAATGATGTACTCTGCATGGGAGTTTCTAGCTGGGGGGTTAATAGGACCTATGAAGTCTATGCCCCACTTCGAAAATGCACGTCCTCCCATCATTGGCCTCAAGGGCATCTCGTCTTTTCTCACTGGATATTGTGCACGTTGGCATGTGTCACATTTCTTCACATAGGTATGTGCATCCATATGAAGAGTGGGCCACCAAAGTCCTGAGAATAGAATGGTCTTGATCACTCGGTCAGGACCAAAATGGCCACCTGCAACACCGCTGTGTGCAGTTTCTAAGACTCTCAAATAATCTGATTCGTGAACGCACAGTCTTAAGTAACCATCTTTGCCTCTTCGGTATAGGTTGTCTCCTACTAGGGCATAGCCTTGAGCCTCTTGCTCCATGCTTCTTCTTCTTGCTAGACTAGCCTCTTTGGGTAATTTTCCCGATCTCATAAACTCTACCAATGGAGCACTCCAATCTGGAATTAATGACACTTGATAAAGGGTCGCATGCTCCACTGGGGGTCTCTCTCTGCACCTTGGACAATTCTTAATCCACTCATGTATTTCTTTGTCCATGCTAGGCCAATACACTCCTAAACGCTTTAGATTCTGCAATGTTCGTTGTTTAGAATAGTGATTTCCTAGCAATCCTTCATGAGCTTGCTGCAACCAACTATTATGTTCATCATCCTCAACACAACAAGCTAATACGCCCTCCGTATCTTGTTTGTACATGCTTCCTGCTAATATGTGATATTTTTGTGATTTTACAATTTCTTCTTGTGATGTTTTCACATTCTTATTTGCAGGGCCAAAGGTTAGCACTGGTACCAACTTATTTGCCCATTTAGGAACAACTTCTAAATTGAACAGATAAGCATCGGGTAATTCGTCAGACACTCCTTGCGGTGACTCTCCTGAAGTGATGCGAGAAAGGTGATCTGCCCGAAGGTGGGTTCTACCTTTCCTGACAACAACTTCAAAGTCATATTCCATTAGTAAGAGGAACCATCTTACTAAGCGTCCAGTATTGCAAGGTTTATTGACCAAATATAACAAAGCTTGATGATCAGTGAAAAACTTGAACTTGTTGGCCAATAAATAGTGTCTAAACTTCTTCACAGCATATACCATGCCTAAGCCCTCTCGCTCAGTTGTGGTATAGTTCCGTTCAGCTGCAGTGAGCTGTCTACTAGCATATGCTATGGGCAAATCTAAGTTTCCTTCACTTGTGGGTTGTGCTAGCACACATCCTATGGCATGATTGGATGCATCCACATGGACATGGAATGGTTTATTCCAATCAGGAGTGGTGAGTATTGGTGCCGTGCACAAACGTTTCTTCAGTTCGTTGAAAGAATTCTCGCATTCGTCATTCCACTCAAAATTAGACAACAAGGCATAAAGCGGTCTAGCTATGATCGCGTACATGTGGATAAACCTACGGTAGTATCCACAATGGCCCATAAAGGCTTGTACCTCTTTAATATTCCTTGGCCTTGGTAGCTCCGCTATGGCTCGTACCTTATCTTCATCTGTTGAGATTCCATTCTTAGAAACAATATGACCTAAGATTTTACCTTGACGCACCATAAACACACACTTTTCTGGGTTTAGACACACTCGATATTCTCTACACTTGTTGAAGATTTGTCTGAGCTCAGGGATGTGAACCCTTCTTTCTTGGGAATGAGCACATAGATCATCCACATACACTTCTAAGCTCTTTCGTAAGAACTCTTTGAAGACATGGCACATGAGCCTTTGGAATGTTGCAGGTGCATTGGTGAGCCCAAATGGCATCACACGAAATGCAAAGATTCCCCATTCTGTAGCAAAAGCTGTTTTGTGTTGATCTTCTGGGGCAATGGCTACTTGATTGTAACCTGAAAATCCATCAAGGAAACTATAAACTTCCTTGCCTGCAACACGCTCCAAAAGGTGTTCTGTGATTGGAAGTGGATAACTATCTCTAATCGTAGCGGCATTAACTTTTTTAAGGTTAATACACACTCGCAACTTCCCGTTCTTCTTGGGTACCACAACAATGGGGGACACCCATTCGGTATGCTCAATCTCATAGATGAATCCAGCCTCAATCAACCTATCAATTTCTTCTTTGATTTTGGCTGCATAGGTATCATTATATGTGTAGGGCTTCTGTTTGGTGGGCTTAGCATCAGCAGTCATGGGGATAGTGTGAGAGCAAATTCTTGGATCTACCCCTTTCAAGTCTCTATAGTGCCATGCAAACACATCCCTATATTCCCTTAATAGAGCTATGAGCTCCATTTCTTCTCTTGCACTTAGGTCATCTCCTATATATGTGCATCTCTCTTCGTTCTCTTCAATGGTCACTACAATCTTCTTGGTCTTTTCTTTATTATCATATGATTCTCCTATGATGGCCTCTCTCTTAGGCATTCGTACCAAAATTTTGCGGTCGTCAACTTCATATTTCTTGAAGTTTTCTGGTACTTCAAACAATGATTCCTCCTTTTCTTGTTTCACTGCTTTTCTTTTCTTTTTCTTTTGACTACTCTCACTTCCATCCTTTGAGTTTACTGTTTTAATACTTGTGAGAGGTTCTTCTTCTTTCTGGGTGAACACTCCTATATCTTCTAGATAGTGCTGCTCTGAGTTAAAGCAACTATCCATCACAATAGACTCCAAATCATCGTCATTCTCTTCCTCTTCTATGACATCACTAGGGTCACATTCTTCTAGCAAGGGTTGACACATGAACACTGAGATATCATAACCCTCCTCATCACAATGAGGTGTCCACTGTTCCTCATTGACAGCAATGTCCATGGTGGCTAAGATTTCTGGCCAGCCATGAGGCTCAAACTCCTCATCTGGAAAGATCATCGGTGTGTAGGCTGGGTCTCTAACTGGTCTATCTCCTAACGAAGTTCCTTCTTCTCTTTCCTTTAAACGTTTTTCCTCTTCCTTTGCGACCTTGCACATCCACAAATGAGTATCTTCATGCAGCCATGATGGATCAGGTGAACTTTCAGAATGCACAGAGATGGAATCTTCTTTCACTTTGTGGATAGAATTCCACTGTAGGGGTGGTACATCTCTGAAGGTGTAATCCTTCAGATTGACCTTAGTGGTGACCCCTAAGTGCTGTAAGTACAAGGAGTTAGTTCCCCAATCCTGTACTATTTGCAATTGTCGTAGGAAGGGCCTTCCTAGGATCATCTCAAAGACATTATTTTTCTCAAAGTCACATATAGCAAATGTGTGCTCAAACTCTACACCACAAGTGGTTAGAGTGATCCCTTCTAGCAATCCTAGAGGTCTTTCAAAATGACCATCAGCCATTTGGAGCTTCATTCTAGTTGGTCTTAATGTGGGTTTGCCCCATTGCTTCCACAAGGAGGTGGTCGCAATAGCAACACCAGCACCTGAATCTATGATTGCTTTGGTTGTGTAACCTTGGTAGGTGATTGGAAGATAAGTATTACCTTCTTCACCTTCACACATGTCCCCTATTTTGTCTAGAGGTATCTCGGGTACCCTTTGCTTGGAGCCTGCTTTTGGCATGTTGGAATCAAGTTCTGGGACCTGATCCTTCACATGATTCCATATCTCAGGTTTTGCTTTGAGCAGCTCTTCTACAGTGAGATGACACTGAACCTTAGTGCTCTTCACGACATCAGTGTTCCTTGGAACCACTGAGTCTTCATTTCTTACTAGTATTGTGGGAGCTCTAATCTGGAGTGATTCCGATTCCCATGGGCCTGGAAATTGAGGCAGTTCTTCTAAGGTATTAGATTCAAAATCTAATCTTTCATCTTCTTGTTCTGCTTCATCTTCGTAAATAGATGGAATGTCTTGGGGAAATTGATCATGAAGATCATCAATCTCAGGAATAGGAGGGGAATTACCCTTCTCCTTGGCCCATTTCTCCTCTTGTATTTCACGCAAGAACTCTTGAGAGTACTGTTGAATAGAAGGAGGTATTCCAGCATCCGTGGAATTAGGAGCATGAGCTCCCCTTGGTGGTGAGCTTCCTCTTTCAATAACTGGTTGAGCCTGTGGAGGTAGAGAAACTTGTGGTTTGTTTACCAACTGCTCTAATCGTTCTAGTAAGCCCTGGAAATGCAAATCTGATTTGATAGAGTTTGTCTGATTGAACTTTTGACTAGTCTCAAGTATGGCTTGAGCTTGTTCTACCATTTTCATGCACATTTTCATCCGTTCAATCTCTAAATCTGCTCTAGGGTAACTCTTGTCTAGGTTTGCCGCTGTAGGCCCTTCTTGAAGTCGAGCCTGGTAGGCCTTGAACATCGTGTCCAAGCCTTCTGGGGTTGGATCTGCAAGAACAGACCCTGGTTGCGGTCTATTTACAATGGGTGGTGGGGTGGGATGAGGTGGAGTGGATGGAGTTTCGGCATGCGAGGGGCTTTGAGATGCAATGTCTTCTATTTTTGTTTTCGCTTCTTTTAAGCTTTCTTCTAGTTCCGATAACTTTTTATTCCACTTGCGATTGGCCTTCTCTCTGGTATCCTTCCATGTTCTTGTTTTCCTCTTACTAGGCTCTCCCGATTCACTCGACTCTGATTGTTCTACTGGTTTATCCTGTTTTAAGGCTTGTGCTCTAGTAACAGCTTGTATAGGAGCCACATTGCTACTACTTGAACTTGGATCTGCCACTAAGCCTACCACATTAATGGGTGTAATCTTGGATGCACTAGAGGGGTTTCTTGGACAATCTCTGGGGAGATGGTCTTTGCCACAATCAGGACAAAAAGCCTGTATTGTGATAGCCTGTCCTTGGCTCGGAGATGGTGGGTGGGGACAGTCACGAATGAAATGGTCACCATGACATCTGAAACAAGATCCTCTAGGGGCTTGTGGTCTCATTTGTCTCAACTGGGGCCTAGGGTTAGGATTTGTGTACATGACATTGGAGTATTCTGGCTCCCAATTTTGCTCCATAGGCGGTGCCTCATATTGATACGAGTAAATCTCACTATGTTCAGGTGACTCTGTGTAATAAGCATGTGGACTACCTTCATGGGAGTAGTCTGAACTATGAGCATGAGAATCATTATCTGGTATCCATGGGGTTAGGGGCACCAATGCTCTATTTGGATTTTCCTCTCCCACAGCATATTTGACTGGAATCACGTTGGCTGGAGCTGGTGGTTGGTTTCCCAAGACAGGTTGTGGCCTATATGGTACCTGATATTGCTGTTGTGGTCTATAATATGGCTGTTGGTATTGATTCTGATACCTACCTTGTGGGTAAGGTTGCTGATAATTTTGTCTAATAGCCTGCCTATTGTAGGGACAATCTTGAGCCGTATGGTTTGTGTACTTCCTTTCAATAGTACAGTAGGGAGCATTCCTTTCTCTAATATTTTGGTTTTGCGTTGGGCATACGTTAGCCATGTGGTCACCTCCGCAAGTATAGCACCGATTCAATGGAGTGACTCTCTGTGTTTGTTTATTTTGGACTCCCAGCTTCTTGGCAACTTGCTCAGCTATCTCTTCTACTTCTGTGGAGATCTTTGAAGTATGACTAGTAGAACTATCCGAATCTTTGTAGAGTTTGGACAATCCCAACTCCTCACCCAAGTTATCTTCTATGTCGATGCACGTCCGCACGCACTCTTCTATGGATCTAGGCTCTTTCAAGTACACATATGATCTTAATTTTGTGCTCAGTAAGCCATCTAAGAACAAAGCCACTTGTTTAGCTGGTGTGGGTAACTCTGGAGTAGGGCATCTTTCTAGGTACTGTCTGAACCTTCTACCTGCTAGTCGCACTGTTTCTTGGGGTGTCTGCTTGAAACTATGGATCAGGGACGATGTGTTATGCCTGATACCACTCTTGGAAAATTCTACAATGAATTCGTCTAGCAGTTGACCTATATCGCGATAGCTGCTTCTACTCAATGGTTGAAACCAAGCTAAGGCAGTGCCTTTAAGGGTCAAACCAAATGCCTCGTACTGGGTGAACCAGTCCTCAATTTGTTCGGCTCTCAGCACTTGTTTGTACTCGGCCACATGATCATAAGGATCCCATGTCCCATCGAAATAGTTCTTCATTGCCTTGATCACGTGAATGGGTCTAAGGGTTCTTGGGTACTCCCGGGGTCTAGGCAATGGAAAATCCTGTTCATCTCTTTGTTGCCTATGTGCTTGATGTCTCTCTCTTTCAGGTCTTTCATTTTCAAATCCTGACCTATTCCTGCCCACGGTGTGTGCAAAACTTACCTCAGGTCTCTCTCTAGTTCTTTCTCTCTCGGCTTCATGAGCCTGGGATGATCCTACCCCTTGGAGGCCATGGGAAACATTGGATCTTGGTGGGGGGAAAATCATTTCATTCTTCCAAGTATATGCATGTCTATCATGTTCTGTTACCAAGAAAATTTTCTCTGATGTGTTATCCAGGTAGACAACTTTGCTTGGTATCTCAGGATCTTTGAACTCATAGATGATAACTATGCCCAATTGGCTAGGTTGATCTGGCTTGAACCTCCAAAAGGCTTCCTCTGTTTCTCTATTCAAAAATAGTTCTATGCTTTTGTTGTCTTGAGGGATCCAGTCTGGAGTGATCACTCGGGTCAAAACTGACTTGCCTCTAGGAGTCTGGGGTCCTTGTCCTATATTTCCTTGTTCTAGGTCTCCTATCTCATTCTCATGAATGATATTTCCAAACTCATCGGTCCTATCTGGTTGGTTGGTAATCACATACATGGTTCCTTCCTTATCAATGTATGACCCCTCTTCGAACTGACCACCGGGTGTTCAAGTCCAAAGGATTGATCTGGATTTTTGAGTTGGACCACTGATCGCCTCAGACCATCCTCATAGATGTGAGCACCTAATTGGTTGGTCCGAATATATTCCAACTGTGTCTTATAGGGACCTTCCGGTGTTTGTAGATGGGCAGTCCCTGAGCCACCTGCAGGTTTTCCCATGCTAAAAGACATTCCTGAATCACTTGTGTCTGAACTTAGTAAAAGATCACCACTTAGTTGTTGTGTCCAAGACTTGGATGTATGGTTGACACTAGCCTCAGAAGATCTAATGCTTTGTTTATCCTTGCCTAAGTGTCTACCAGATCTCAGGTTCATAAGCTTTAGTCAAGAGTCCAAATTTTCCCTTTGGTATGGTTCAAAATTCTTTAGAGCCCCCTTGGTTCCCTAGTCCCACTTGAGGGTCAACTTCAAATTATCCTATCTCAAAATCAACGCGTTATTCTTGAAAAAAACAGTTGAGGTCGTGTAGGATTTGAAACGAGCTTTCCAACAAGCTATAGAGCTCAAAAAATGGACTTTGGATGAAAAAGTTATGCCAATTCAGGCTCCTGGGGGTCAAAACAGGCAAACAGAACCTTTGGAGAAAATCGCGATTTTGTGAACTTTCTGAAAATCGCGATGCTGTGAAGTAAAAAAAAATCGCGATTTTGAGCAGAAAATCGTGATTTGAAAATCGCGATGTTGATCACAAAATCGTGTTTTTGAAAATCGCGATGTTGATCACAAAATCATGTTTCTGAAAATCGCGATGTTGATCACAAAATCGTGTTTCAGAGAATCGTGATGTTGATCACAAAATCGTGTTTCAGAAAATCGCGATGTTGATCACAAAATCGTGTTTCAGAGAATCGCGATGTTGATCACAAAATCGTGTTTCAGAAAATCGCGATGTTGATCACAAAATCGTGTTTCAGAGAATCGCGATGTTGATCACAAAATCGTGTTTCAGAGAATCGCGATGTTAATCACAAAATCGTGTTTCAGAGAATCGCGATGTTGATCACAAAATCGTGTTTCTGAAAATCGCGATTTTGACTCAGAGAATCGTGATTCACAAAATCGTGTTTTTGACTGAAAATCGTGTTTTCTCAGAATCGTGTTTTTGACATGAAAATCGCGATTTTGAGCAGAAAATCGTGAATTGAAAATCGCGATTTTGAGCAAAAATTCGTGTTTTCTCAAAATCGTGTTTTTGACTTGAAAATCGCGATTTTGTCCCAGAGAATCGTGTTTTTCCACAGAATCGTGTTTTTCTCAAAATCGTATTTTTGGCTGAAAATCGTGATTTGTGAGAATCGCGATTTTGAGCAGAAAGTCGTGTTTTTCACAAAATCGTGTTTTTGTTGAAAATCGTGATTGGTGAAAATCGCGATTTTGAGCAGAGAATCGTGTTTTTTTTGAAAATCGCGATTTTGTCCCAGAGAATCGTGTTTTTCCACAGAATCGTATTTTTGCTGAAAATCGTGATTGGTGAGAATCGCGATTTTGAGTAGAGAATCGTGTTTTTTGAAGATCGCGATTTTGAGGAGAGAATCGTGTTTTTTTTTTTTTTTGAGAAAAAACACAGAATCGCGATTCTTTTCAACCAACTTTTAGGCGGGAAAACTAAAAATCGTGATTTTTCAAAAAATTTTGAATTTTCACAGAATCGCGATTTTCATCACAGAATCGCGTTTTTTGGCGGGAAATTCAAATTTCTGAGCGCCGGCTATGGCGAGCTCCGTCTGAGCAGAAAATCATGAAAAAAATACAGCGCTTGCTCTCCCTTGCACCTCCTAACTCCTTCCCACACAATAATGCATGAAAAATGGTATGAAAATGGTGAAAATGCACTAGAAAACAAGAAATTTCTATGAAGAAGAAGATGGAAGAAGGTGGAGATGATGATGATGATGAAGATGAAGAGGAAAAAACAGAAAATGAACTGAAATGACAGTTTTTTTTACCTTCCAACGTCGCAAATCTACGATCTTACCATCACAACGCTCGTCCTCGAAGCTCTCTCCCCGGCAACGGCGCCAAAATTTGGTGTAGCTCAAGCGTAAGCACCACCTCCTTTACTTGTCAATCCGCGGAGAAGTGAGGACCGGTATGAAGACCACGAGCAAGTGAAGGCACAAGTGCGTGAGTGAAAGCACACAAACATGCACACACATACACACACACGCGCACAAAGTAAGATCAAAGAGAGGAACAATGGAAAGCTTAGATTGCAAAAGAGTTCTCTTACAAAAGTTCTATTCTCTAACAAGCTAACCTCAAAAATGAGCTCTCTAGCTCTTTTTATAGTTTTTTGACTAGTTTTGGCCTTGTCCAGACCTAGTGTCCGGCCTAGTTAAAAATTAGGTTCCAGGGCTTATTTGAGGGCTCAAACGAAGTCTAAAAATTATGAAAATTGGTACGATGGTACTTCTAATACTCCTCAAGCTCGAGGACTCCTCGGCTTGAACAAAATGGAGTTACTAAAAATAGATAATGGTATTTACAATGGTTTCTAGTGATGAAAATCACTATTTTTGTAGGGGATTCTTCTGAAAATTTGACATACACTTCTTGGAGCTCCCTACTTGCTCCCTTTCCTCGTGTGTCCACCTTTTGATGTGCTTCCATGCTTTGTCCTTGACTTTGAGCTTCAACACTGGTGTAGGTAACTCTGGAGTAGGGCATCTTTCTAGGTACTGTCTGAACCTTCTACCTGCTAGTCGCACTGTTTCTTGGGATGTTTGCTTGAAGCTGTGGATCAAAGATGACGTGTTATGTCTGATACCACTCTTGGAAGATTCTACAATGAATTCGTCTAGCAGTTGACCTATATCGCGATAGTTGCGACTACTCAGTGGTTGAAACCAAGCTAAGGCAGTGCCCTTAAGAGTCAAACCAAATGCCTCGTACTGGGTGAACAAATCCTCAACCTGTTCAGCTCTTAACACTTGTTTGAACTCGGCCACATGATCATAAGGATCTCCTGTCCCGTCAAAATAATTCTTCATTGCCTTGATCACTTGAGTGGGTCTAAGGGTTCTTGTGTGCTCTCGGGGTCTAGGCAATGGAAAATCCTGTTCATCTCTTTGTTGCCTATGTGCTTGATGTCTCTCTCTTTCAGGTCTTTCATTTTCAAATCCTGATCTATTTCTGCCCACAATGTGTGCAAAACTTACCTCATGTCTCTCTCTAGTTCTTTCTCTCTGGGCTTCATGAGCTTGGGATGATCCTACTCCTTGGAGGCCATGGGACACATTGGATCGTGGTGGAGGAAAGATCAATTCACCTTACCAAGTATATGTGTGCCTATCATGCTCTGATACCAAGAACATTTTCTCCGATGTGTTATCCAGGTAGACAACTTTGCTTGGTATCTCACGATCTTTGAATTCGTAGATGATGACTATACCCAATTGGCTAGGTTGATCTGGCTTGAATCTCCAAAAGGCTTCCTCTGTTTCTTTATTCACGAATAGTTCTATGCTTTTGTTCTCTTGAGGGATCCAATCTGGAGTGATCACTCTGGTCAAAAGTGACTTACCTCTAGGAGTCTTGGGTCCTTGTCCTACATTTCCTTGTTCTAGGTCTCCTATCTCATTCTCAGAAATGAGATTTCCAAACTCATCTGTCCTATCTGGTTGGTTGGTGACCACATACATGGTTCCTTCCTTATCAATGTATGAGCCCTCTTCGAACTTGACTACTGGGTGTTTAAGTCCCATGGGTTGATCTGGATTTTTGAGTTGGACCACTGATTGCCTCAGGCCATCCTCATAGATGCAAACACCTAATCGATTGGTTCCAATATATTCCAGCTGTGTCTTATGTGGACCCTCTGGTGTTTGTAGGTAGGCAATTATTGAGCCCCTTGCACGTTTCCCCATGCTAAAAGACATTTCTGAATCACTTGTGTCTGAACTTAGTACGTAAGGATGACCACTTAGTTGTTGTGCCCAAGACTTAGCTGTATGGTTGACACTAGCCTCAGAAGATCTAATGCTTTGTCTATCCTTGCCTAGGTGTCTCCCAGATCTCAAGTTCATAAGCTTTGGTTAAGAGTCCAAAATTTCCCTTTGGTATGGTTCAAAATCCTTTGGAGTCCCCTTGGGTTCCTAGCCCCACCTGAGGATCAGCTTCAAATTATCCTATCTGAAAATCAACACGTTGTTCTTATAAAAAACAGTCGAGGTCGTATAGAATTCGAAACGAGATTTCCAACGAGCTATAGAGCTCAAAAAATGGACTTTTGATGAAAAAGTTATGTCAAATCAGGCTTTTGGAGGTCAAAACATGCAAACAAGACCTTTTGGAAAAATCACGATTTTGTGTGAAAATCCCAATTTTGGGAGACCTGAAAATCGCGATTTTGGGATACCTAAAAATCGCGATGCTGAGCTCTTATGAAAATCGCGATTTTGAAGGATCATGAAAATCGCGATGCTGAGCAACCGTGAAAATCACGATTTTGTGAAATCATGAAATCGTGATGCTGAGCACTGATGAAAATCACGATTTTGAGCACAACCAGAGAATCGCGATTTTGAATGAAAATCGTGAAGAACGTGATTTTGAGTGACAATCGTGAAAAACGTGATTTTGAGTGAGAATCGTGAATAATGCGATTCTAACAGAAAATCGTGTTTTTGGCCTGAAAATCGCGATTTTGAGAATGACAAAAAAATCGCAATTTTGATTGAAAATCGTGTTTCCTCAGAATCGTGTTTTTTTTTTTTGAAAATCGTGTTTTGAAAATCACGATTGCAAACAGAGAATCGTGTTTGATCACAATCGTGTTTTTGGCTGAAAATCGTGATTTGTGAGAATCGCGATTTTGAGCCTACTAAAAATCGTGTTTTCTCAAAGTTGTGATTTTGACATGAAAATCGTGATGTTGGATGAAAATCGTGTTTTTTTTTTTTAAATCGCGATTGGCAACAGGGAGTCGTGTTTGATCACAATCGTGTTTTTGGCTGAAAATCATGATTTGTGAGAATCGTGATTTTGAGCCCATTGAAAGTCGTGTCTTCTCAAAGTCGTGTTTTTGACATGAAAAGCGCGATTTTGATTGAGAATCGTGTTTTTGAAAATCGCGATTTTGGAGCCACAGAGAATCGTATTTTCTCAAAGTCGTGAAAATCATGATTTTGGATGAAAATCGTGATTTGTAAAAATCGCGATTTTGATCCAACTGAAAATCGTGTTTTTGAGAATCTTAGAGAATCGCAATTTTGAGCACAACCAGAGAATCACGATTCTGAGAATGACCCCAGAATCATGTTCTTTTCAAAAAGCTTTTAGGCGGGAATTAGAGAATCGTATTTTTTTGAAAAAATTTGAATTTTCTGAAAGTCACAATTTTCTGTTAGAATCATGTTTTTTGGCGAGAAATTCAAATTTCTGAGCGCCGAGCAATGGCGAGCTCCGTATGTGCAGAAAATCATGAAAAAACACAGGCGCTTGCTCTCCCTTGCACTTCCTAACTCCTTCTCGCACAATAATGCATGAAAAGTGGTATGGAAATGGTGAAAATGCACTAAAAAACAAGAAATTTCTATGAAGAAGGAGATGGAAGAAGATGGAGATGGTGATGATGATGAAGATGAAGAGGAAAAATCAGAAAATGAACAAAAATGATAGATTTTTTACCTTCCAATGTCGCAAATCTACGATCTTACCGTCACAATGCTCGTCCTCGAAGCTCTCTCCCCGGCAACGGCGCCAAAATTTGGTGTAGCTCAAGCCGAAGCACCACCTCCTTTACTTTTCAATCCGCGGAGATGTGAGGACCGGTATGAAGACCACAAGCAAGTGAAGGCACAAGCGCGTGAGTGAAAGCACACAAACATGCACACACATACACACACACATGCGCACAAGGTAAGATCAAAGAGAGGAACAATGGAAAGCTTCGATTGCAAAAGAGTTCTCTTACAAAAGCTCTATTCTCTAACAAGCTAACCTCAAAAATGAGCTCTCCAGCTCTTTTTATAGTTTTTTGAGTAGTTTTGGCCCTGTCCAGACCTAATGTCTGACCTAGTTAAAAATTAGGTTCCAAGGCTTATTTGAGGGCTCAAACAAAGTCTAAAAATTATGAAAATTGGTAGGATGATACTTCTAATACTCCTCAATCTCAAGGACTCCTCGGCTTGAACAAAATGGAGTTACAAAAATAGAAAATGGTATTTACAATGGTTTTTAGTGATGAAAATCACTAATTTTGTAGGGGATTCTTCTAAAAATTTGACATGTACTTCTTGGAGCTCCCTACTTGCTTCTTCTTCTTGTATGTCCACTTCTTTGATGCACTTCCATGCTTTGCACTTGACCTTGAGTTCCAATAGTAAGTCTTCCACCTCCATCACCAAAGAGATCTTGACATCCGGGTGTCTCCTAGTTAAGAAAACCTTACCACGAGCCTCTTTATCAACATCAAAGGCTTTATGCAAAAAACATAACCACTATATCAATGACCACATGAACATACATAAGCGGTATCCACAAAAGTGTACATAGTGTGTATGTGCTCAATATATTTAGTAAAGTGGAACCTAAAGGTTGAATTCATAGCCCAAATGCTAGCCAACTATGAGGAGATGGATAGGTATGCTCTAGAGATGAGTTGGTATTGCACAAATCCTGTTCTACACCTACCAAGTTACCTCCAAGGATGCTTAAACAAATCTTTTAGCTTCACATTAATGCATTTGGAACTACTAAGTGCTTTGGAACATCATTCCTAAAAGTTTGCATCAAAATAGATAACTAGCATATGCAAAAATGTGAAGACACCTTCTATTTTAGGAATAGAAGTGCTCCGTATTATGCCCAGAGCTCACAACTTGGTATGATTTGACCATAGGGCTTTTGCACAAATCTAACTAGAGTGTATTAAAGTAAGTTATTTCATCAATTTAGCTATACCAAAAACTAAGAAATCAATCTAAAAAGTTAGGGGGTCATCCTGACTTTTCAAGCTCTAGAAGGTGTGTAGACACAATCACCTTCTATGATTCATGTCTCGAGATTCTTTGAACCAAACTTGATGAAAATCAATATGCAGTAGTAGACACTTCAATCTAACTAACCCACATGGAGAAATTGATTCCACAAAATCACTATAATGATGAAGATGCAATAGAGAACATTAGACAAAGATATACTTGAAGAAATGTATCAAATGCTAATGAACATATGATACAAGGGAAGTGTAGTGGACTACTCATATATGAGGTAAGCTCAATGTCTCTTGGAATGGATCTCATACCCCCACGATTAAAACCATGTCTATTTATACTCAACATTTGAGTTCGAATTTGAATTTTATCTCACCTAAAAGTGATCCCACTCTTTAGGGAAGATTTGAATTGATTCTTCCTACCACATGAGTAATGTTTTCAGCTCCCTAACTTCACAAGATTCCTTATTCTCTTGCCTTTTACATTTATCCAAGGTGAATATAACCAAATTGAGTAAGCAGGTGTTCATATGTGGTTCTTCATGTGAGGAACATGAAGTAATGTGTAGTCCTTAGAAATTATCTAAGCACTTAGGCTTGCTAATTACATCAACATCTCCCCCTCAAGCCTAAGATGCTTGAGTCTTTAGTCCTTCATGATTTTCTATAATCCAATCATTGATTTGAACCTGCTTAATTTTTCCATCTAATGCCTTTCTCATCATATGTGCACATTGTTGATTTGTTGATACATATGATAGTTGTATCTCCTTACTCATGATCTTTTCCCTAACATAATGCTAGTGAACTTCCATATGTTTAGTCCTAGCATGATACACAGGTTTAGCAACAAGATGTAATCAGCTAATGTTGTCTCCAACTATATGTGGTGTTGAAGTATTCATCCCTAAATCTGGATATAGGGTCCGAATCCACATAGCTTCTTGAGTAGCATTTGCAAGTCCTCTATATTCAGCTTTAGTTGATGAGATAGCAGCTGTAGGTTGTTTCTTGGAAGACCATGAAATCAACTTTGTACCTACAAAAGTAGGATAATGTGATGTGCTTCTCCTATCATCTTTAGAGCTATCCCAATCTGCATCGAAAAATAATTTGACATCTATATCATATGTATAAGGGTAGTATAACCCTTCATTGATTGTGCCCTTCAAGTACTTCAGAATTCTCTTGGCTACTTCCATGTGAGGCTTCCTTGGAGTGTGCATAAATTGACTTAGCACACTAACTCCATAACATATATCTACTCTAGTTAGAGTAGCATAGTTCAAGCTTCCAACTAAGCTTGAGTAACTAGTCACATCTTCAATTAACTCACCTTGATGAGCAGTTAGCTTCAAATTCACCTCCATGGGTGTACCTAGAACCTTTGTATTTTCCATCTTGAACTTGGTGAGCATATCTCCAATGTACTTGCTCTCAGTTAAGAACATACCTTTCTCTGTATATAGCACTTCCAAACCTTGGAAGTAAGAGAGTAAGCGAAGATCACTGATTTTGAGCTCTTCCTTCATTTGAGCCTTGATCCTTCTGATTCTATCTGCATCACTTCCTGTAATCATTATATCATCCGCATATACACAAAGGTATATGACCTTTGAGTGGTTCCTCTTAATTAAGAGGGAAGGATGTGCCTTGCTTACCATAAATCCTTTATCCTCCAAGTAAGTGATAAGTCTCCGATTCCAAGCTCTAAGAGCTTGCTTCAAGCCATACAAGGATTTCCTTAACTTGCATAAATATTCTGGATATGATTGTTCTTCAAAGCTAAGAGGTTGAGCCATGTATACCTCCTCTAAAATCCAACCATTTAGAAAAGCATTTTTATCATCCATTTGATATATCCTCAAATTCTTGGAAGATGCAACACTCATGAGTACTCTAATTGTAGGCATTTTTGCCACAGCTGAGAATGTCTCTTCATAAGCAATACCTTGGGTTTATGCAAATCCTTTGGCTATTAGCCTACCTTTGTATGTGTCAATTGATCCATCAGAATTCTTCTTTACCTTGCAGATCAATCTTGAGTTAATGACCTTCATGGATGGTTTCTTGGGAACCAATTCCCAAGTCTGATTTTCTTGTAGACATTCTATCTCTTCTTCCATGGCATCTCTAAATTTTGGTTTCTTCTTGGCTTCTTCATATGTAGATGGTTCTTCTGCATTTGTATCCTTTGCTATGTAAATCTAACGCTTACTGACCAAAGAAGTGTCATAACCATACCTTTTAGGCTTCCTTTTCTCTCTAGTAGACCTCCTTATAGTTTTTCGGGATGATTTTGCCCCATCTATCAACTCTTGCACTTTGGCTTTTCCTTTGGAGTTCCCAGAATTGATTTCCCTTCTTGGAGTCTTCTAGTCATCATCAAAATCACATAATGCTTTTAGTGTAAAGTGATTCCTCTTTGACAATGTTGGAAAGTCTTCCTCTAGGTCATAGGGAAGTTTGATTTTCTTGCAATCATCTTCAAGAAAAGATCTTTTTTCATAAAAAACAACATCTCTATCTACAATGAACCCTTTATTGCTTGGGTTGTAGAGCCTATAACCTTTCAGATTAAGTTCATAGCCAATGAATATGCATTGCTCTGCATTTGGAGCCTCTGATTTGTGAAGGTATGTGTGCATATGCTATGCAACCAAAGATCCTGCAATGGTCAAGGCTAGGTCTTCTTCCACTCCATGCTTCATATGGTGTCATCCCATCCAACGCTTTTCATGGGAGTCTATTGATTAGATAGGTGTTTGTGGACATAGCCTCTCACTACAAGTAGTTGGGAAACTTCTTCTCATTTAGCATTGACCTTGTTGCCTCCACTATGGTTCTATTTTTGCTTTTTGCCAGTCCACTTTGCTATGGATTATACCTGGTTGTATTCTCTCTTTTGATCCCTCTCTCTTGGAGATAGGAATCAAAGTCATGGGAGAGATATTCTCCCCCTCCATCTAGTCTTAGCCTCTTCAAAGTCTTACCTATTTGATTTTCTACAAGTGCTAGGTATTTCGTTAAACATGAGAACATCTTTATGTTTCGTAAAACATAGTATTGTCCATATGCTAAAATCATCAATAAATGACATATAATACCTGAATCTAGAGACTGATGGTTCCTTGGTTGGCCCCCATACATCTGTATGGACTAGATCGAATAGGTATCCATGAATGTATTCCTTCTTTGTGAATGGTTTTCTATGAGACTTGCTAACTTGACAAGCACTACATTTGCGGATAATGTGTTGTTTGGAGATATTTAATAGACCAAGCACACTTTGATCCCTACTAATTTACTTCAGAGACCTTTCACCTATATGAGCTAACCTCTTGTGATGAATTTCCAATTCTCATAAGGTTTGATCACCATAATTGAACAATGCAATGTTTCTAGTATCTTGGAGCTCAAATGTAAATAGTCTACCTAACTTTTCTCCTCTTGATATCCTCTTGAGTCCCTCATGTGGATCCTCAACAAATGCTCCATTCTTTGGGAATATGACCTGCAATCCTTTTTCAACAATCTAATCTATACTTATGAGATTTTGGGTGATGGTTGACACATACAATACCTTGCTCAATAGGTTCATATTACCATCTAAAGTCTTCACATTGCCTATCTTCTCCAATGGATGCCTTGTGTCATCTCCTGTTTGGACTTCATGTCTATTCCTTGGATCTTCCAAGTCTAAGAGTAGAGTTACATTCCTTGCTACATGATTTGAGCAACCTGAGCCTATATAGAATACATGCTCATCTGATTTACCTTCTTTCATGGTCATGTTCATCAGAAGTAATGAATCTTCTTGAGTTTGATCATCTTCATAGTTTTTGTAGTCTCTCCTTCCTCTATATCCTCCTTGATAATTATTGTTGTTGTATGAGATGTTGTTGTTGAATCTCCCTCTTGAGCTCCCATAGCCTCCTCTCTTACAACCTCTTCCTCTTTGGTTTCTAGGATTTTGGAAACAATTCTTAGTAATGTGATTAATAAAGCCACATATGGCACATGGAGAGGAGCTTTGAGTTCTCCCCCTACCTTGTCTTCCTCCTCTGCCTCTTCCTCTTGAGCCTCTACCTCTACTTGCATTGCTTGAGAGGTGTTGCCCTCATCATCAAACTTTTTGCCTTTGTCTTTGCTATCTTTATTCTTGTTCTTATGTGTATAGACAGTAGAGGATTGATTACCTTTTGAGTTGTCTCCATCCTTCATAAGATTAGTCTCATGTTTGAGCCATTGTCCCATGAGGATGTTGAAATCACGAACCTGCATGTCCATGTAGAGGTCCATATCTTTGGTGAAAGCTTCCCATTTGTCATCTGCCTTTATTCTATTCACTTGCCTTACTATTTTCTCTTCATCAACGATCTCTCCAGTGCTTCCAAGTTGATCTGTTATGTCATTCATTTTGGTGATAAAATCAATCACAATTTTCTTGGGCATCTTCTTGAGTGTGGTGAACTCCATCCATAGTTGATTCTTTCTTGCCTTGCTACTTGATGAGAAGAATGATTCAAGATCATTCTAGGTCTCTTGTGAAGTCTTGCAACTCTTGATGTGTGGAAGTAAAAAATCAGATATTGAGCTTAGAATATTTGATCTTGCTAGAGCATCCTTTGAGCACCATGTGGTTAACCTCTCTTGTTCTTCTTGAGTTGGTTGTCCTTTGTTTTTGAGGATTGGCATCATCTCATCTCCAGATATGTAACCAAAGAGGTTTCTCCCTTGAAGATAAGCTTCCATTCTAAGTGACCAAGCTGAGTAATTACATTGATCCAATTTTTCTATGGATTAAGGAATTCCATCTCCCATGTTGATTTTTTGTTGCTCTGGTACCACTGTGAAGAGATTCATAAGTATGCTCCAGAGATGAGCTAGTGATGCACAAAACCTTCTCTATGCCTACCAAGTTAACTCTAGGAATGCTTAATGTACTCCTTTAACTTCCCATTAATGCATTTGGAACCACTAAGTGCTTTAGAACATCATTCCCAAAAGTTTCCATCAAAATAGATAACTTGCACATGCAAAAATGTGAAGAAACCTTTTATTTTGGAATAGAACTACTTAGTATTATGCTCAGAGCTCACAACTTGGTATTGGTTGACTAGAGAGATTTTGCACATATCTAATTGGATTGTATACCTAACTAAAGAAATTTATTTCATCAATTTAGCTATACCATACACTGAGAAATAAATCTAACAAGTCAAGGGGGTCATCCCAACTTTTCACGATCTAGAAGGTTGCAGACATAGTCACCTTCTCTGATTCATATCTCAAGATATCTGAACCAAACTTCATGAAAATTGATATTCAAGTAGAAGACACTTCAATCTAAGTAAGCCAAAATAAATTATAGAGAGTGAGTTAGTAAACAATGAGAAACTGATTCCACAAAGTCACTATTATGATGAAGATGCAGCAGAGAAGAGTAGATATAGATATACTTGAAAAAATGTATCAAAATGTATATGCTAATGAACATATGATACAAGGGAAGTGTAGTGGCTACTCATACATGAGGTGGGCTCAATGTGTACTCACTAATGTATCTCAATGTTTCTCATAATGGATCTCATATCCCCATGATTAAACGCATGCCTATTTATACTCAACATTTGAGTTTGAATTTTAATTTTTCCTCACCTAAAAGTGATCCTACTCTTTAGGGATGATTTTCATTGATTCTTTCTACCACATGAGTCATGGGTTTAGCTCCCCAACTTCACGTGATTCCTTAATATCTTGGCTTTTACATTTATCCAAGGTGAATACAACCAAATTGACAAGCAAGTGTTCATATGTGGTTCTTCATGTGAGGAACATGACGTAATGTGTAGTCCTTAGGAATTAGGCAAGCACTTAGGCTTGCTAATTGCACCAACACCAACGATGCCTGCAAGTGACTATCAATTCTATTCTTTGAGCTCCAAAAACCTGCATAAACTTGTGGTGGTTGATCCCACCATAACTAAAACCTTTCAAGAAACCTATAGACTTACTAGTCTAGCTAAAAAACACAGCCCAAAGGGTGAATATTTGTTGTTGGAGGTGCAAAGAGCACTCTTGTTGATGTTCTTAAACCTATGTAGATAGAACAATGTGAAAAAGGACTCCAAAAAGGCTCCAAGAATCACCCCAAAAATACTTCAAAAGAAGTTTTGAAAGGAAAGAATGAAGCTTTGAGGGACCAAAACATGTTCAAGATAGTGTTAACCTTAGTCTCCTTCCCCTTCTTTAGACACCACAAGAGTGTAGCTTTGTGGCAAGGGATCTTGTCCATTAAGCGGGCTCTAGGGGAACAAATCAGGATAGGTGACCTCCGGGGAAGTTTCAGGAACCTTTGTCTTCCTTGATCCTTGAAGTCCTCCCTCGCATGTAGCCAATGGCACCAATGGTGACTTTCGTAATTCGGATGACAAGCCATGCCAAGGTCTATTCCTTGGTCATTGCCTTAGACATGAGCCTTCAAGAAAGCCTTGGGTGGGTGGGTGGGCGGGTGGCTGCTAGCTTCACTCGCACAAAAGGAACAAAGCTTTTGTGTCCAAATGCTTTGATACCAGTGAAGTATTTTGATGGTGATGCACCATGCTAAATTCTCCTTCTAAAGATTCCATGATGATATCCTCAGGGTAGAAAATCCACTTCTAGACATAAAGTACTCTGCACAAAGGGTATAGAATACATAGAAAACATAGAGCATGAAGACAAATTTCATAGGTGTTACAAATGTGGTCAAACTTACAGTCTGTGGCTGACCACGCTATTATATGTTTTATTAAAGAACATATACAAAAAGTTTCTAGTGGCCATTTGGCCTTTCACATGGACACTAACAGTAACATGATACAACTCCAGATAAAGGATCATAGGCTCGAGGAACGCAACAACATGCTACAGTCTCACTCTGAGCAATTAGAAAAATGCATCATGACACTTAAAGCAAACAATGAAAGCCTCTAAGATCACTTTCACACATTACAAGAAGCTCACAAGACACTTTAGGCAAAGCTCCAAGAAGTAGACCTAGAAGCCATGCAAATCATTGAAGGTCATCTTCGCACACAAATGGTGTTGGAGGAGATGGTGGATAATCACAAGAGATGAATTGGTGTAGCTAAAGCATGCTTCACACATGCTATAAGTGATGGCTGGAGAGTGTTGTGGGCCTCTTTAGGTAGTTAATAAGCATAAATGATCACATATGTTGCTTGGAAGATGATGCACAAATGATAGGATCAAAATAGATAGGTAGGCATATGATTCAAGGTCCAAAACTTGCTATTTTGGTTGAGACACCTACTACGAGTTTTACTCAATTCTCTGAGTAGAGAAACAATTAATAAAATTCCTTTTGGGGAACTTCAACTAACTTAACAAGCTACCAATCATGAGTGTAATCATCTAAAAGGATAAACTATATGCAGAGAATTATGTTTCGCAATTTGAGCATACACCTCCACTTTTATGAGCCTTGAGAGTCACAGACTAGTGAGCAATGTTTGATTAATATCTGACGATCGAGTGAACCATTACAAATGAAACTTTGTAACATTAAAGTAGACAATATTCTGAATATGTCATGCTTTAAATCACACAAAATGATGCTCTATACAGTGAGAATCAGCTCAGACAAGTTCATTATTTTGATAGAGTGTGATAGAAATAGGAGAGTAGGAAGTAATGAACATGTATGTATTGAATCAAGTAACATTACAATGTCATTGGCAATAAGGCATTGCTCAATGAGTGAGGAATGAGTGAGCTATGAGATGAGCTCTTCTTCTCAATGAAACTACACAGATAAGATCGCTCAACCTCGAGATGCACGCGGGCTTTTCATGTCCTCTTTTATAGCTTTTGTTGGAGCCAAGGATTTGAATTTGAATTCAAATCTCTACCAATAAAGTATATCCTAAAGTATAGGATTGATTCTCTCTTGCCTCAACTACCAAAAGATACAAGATATACATCAAGCTTATGTGAAGTGATCAAGTGTGAAGGCTTGGGCTTAATTGCACCAACATCTCTCTCTCAAGCCTAACATGCTTGATCTTCATTGCTCCTTGATCTCTTGCAGCCCAATCATTAGTTTGAAACTGTTCATCTTTGTTCCATCCAATGCTTTGGTAAGTAAATCTGCACATTGCAAATGAGTTGATACATAGGATAATTGAATATCCTTGCTAAGAAATCTCTCCCTAACATAATGACAGTGCACTTCAATGTGCTTAGTCTTGGCATGGTACATAGGATTAGCAGCCAAATGAAGTGAACTAGTGTTATCTCAAAAGCTAATTGGAGTGTAGGAATGAATCTCAAAATCTGCATACAATTGCTTAAGCCACATAGCTTCCTGAGTTGCATTTGCCAAACCTCTGTATTCTGCTTATGTGGAAGATAAGGCCATAGTTGGTTACTTCTTGGATGACCATGATATGAGTTTTGAACCTGCAAAATATAGGTATCCTGAAGTGCTCCTCCTATCATCCTTGGAGCCTGCCCAATCTGCATCAAAGTACATCTGTATATCTATGTTAGAAGTAAAGGGATAGAACAATCCCTCATTCATTGTACCCTTTAGATACTTTAGCAACCTCTTTGGAGGTTCCATATGTGGCTTCCTTGGGACATGCATGAATTGACTCAATGTACTCATAGCATATGCAATATCCACTCCTGTCAAAGTAGCATAATCAAGACTACCCACAAGTTGTTGATAGCTTGTAACATCTTCAAGTAGTTCAAGTTTATGTGAACTTAGCTTATGATTGATCTCCATAGGAATACCTGCAACTTTAGTGTTATCCATCTTAAACTTTACCAACATATCATTTATGCACTTCCTTTGTGGGATGAATATACTTGAATCTGTATGCACAAGCTTTAATCCAAGGAAATAGGTTAATAACCCTAGATCACTGATTTTGAACTCCTTCATCAATTGAGCTTTGACCTGCTTAATACCATCACAATCATTACCTTTAATAATGATATCATCTACATAGACACACAAGTAGATGACCTCTATTTTATTCTTCTTAACAAATAAAGAAGATTCTGCTTTGTTTGCCACAAAACCTTGATCTTGCAAATAGGTAACAAGCCTATGGTTCCAAGCTCTAGGAGCCTGCTTGAGACCATAGAGTTCTTTTCTAAGCTTGCATACATAACGTGCTTTTTCTTCATCTTCAAAATCTAGTGGTTGTGCCATATATACTTCCTCTAATATCCAACCATTTAAAAAGGCATTCTTGACATCTAACTGATATCAATTCCATTTTTCTGATGCAGCAAGACTTACCAATACCCTAATTGTTGGCATCTTTGCCACATGTGAAAATGTTTTTTCATAATCTACCCCATGTGTTTGGGCAAATCCCTTTGCCACTAATCTTGTCGTGTACCTATTTATGGATCCATGAGAGTTCTTTTTAATTTTGTATATCCACCTTGAACCAATTACCTTTATATTTGGTTTCTTGGGAACTAAATCCCAAGTGTGGTTTTCCTACAATGCTTCCACTTCTTCTTGCATGGCTTCTCTCCACTCTTTGTTCTTCTTAGCCTCTTCAAATAATGAAGAAGGCTCCTCAACCATAGAATCTTTAGTGATGTACACAGAGTGCTTTGTGACTAAGGAGGTATCATATCCATACCTTATGGGCTTCTTACTTTCTCTTTGTGATCTCCTTAAGGCTGATTGGAAGACTCAGGTAGATCCTCTAGTTGCTTGCATTTGAACTTACCTCTTGACTTCCAAGCTTTGAATTCAGTATGCTCCTCATCTTCTGTATTGATGTCCTCTACTTGGTGTTGATCTTCTTGAGTTAGGGTTGGAAAATCATTTTCCAAATCATATCGTAATTTGACTTTCCTACAATCATCTTCAAACCATGAATTATTTTCATCAAATACTACATCCCTACTAACTATGAATGCCTTGTTAGTGGGATTATAAAGTCTATATCTCTTTTGATTCTGATCATACCCAATAAATATACATTTCTCAGCCTTAGGGTCAAGCTTCCCTCTGATTTGTGATGGGATGTGTGTATAGGCAATGCACCCAAATATTTTGCAATGATCTAATGAGGATCTCCTACCATTCCAAGCTTCATATGGTGTCATACCACCAATGACTTGGATGGACGCCTATTGACCAAATAAGTGGCTGTGGAAATAGCCTCTGCCCATAAATAATTAGGTAATTTCTTTCTCATTTAACATAGACCTAGCTCCTTCAACAATTAACCTATTCCTTCTCTCTTCCACTCCATTCAATTTAGGAGTATACCTGGTTGTTACTTCCCTCTTTATGCCTCTGTCTTGTAAAAATAGATCAAACTCATGTGAAAAGTACTCACCACCTCCATCAAACCTGATACTCTTCATGCTCCTTCCTGTTTCGTTTTCAACTAGTGCCTGAAACATGTAAACACTTCATCCTTATGCTTCATGAAATAGAGAATTGTCCACCTACTGTAATCATCAATAAAAGAGAGATAGTACCTTGAACCTAAGATGGATGGATCTTTGCTAGGACCCCACACATCAATGTGTACAAGCTCCAAATAATCTTCATGGATATATCCTTTCCTGTTGAATGGTTGCCTATGAGCTTTGCCAAATTGGAAAGCTCTACATATGTAAATCATGTGCTACTTAGTCACATTGGGAATGCCAAGCACACTTTGATCCTTGCAAATTTGCTTCAGAGTCCTTTATCCTATGTGCCCTAGTCTCTTATGCCACATTTCCAACTCAGATAGGGTTTGGTCTCTATAATTGAATAGTGCTATGTTCCTTTGTCTTCAATTTCAAAAGTAAACAATCTACCTAACTTCTCACCTTTAGCAATCCTTTTGCATCCTTGTTGGGGGTCTTCCACATATGCTCCATGCTTAGTGAAGTTGACATGTAGTCCTTTCTCTATGATCTGCCCAACACTAATTAGGTTTTTGGTTATAGTAGGTACACACAAAAATTTGCTCAAAAGGTTCATACTATCGTCAAATGTTTTGACATTTCCAATTTGCTTGACTGAATGTTTAGTGTCATCACCTGTTTGTACTTCATGCTTACCCTTGGGTTCTTCAAGATCAGATGATAGTGCTACATTTCCTTCCACATGGTTGGAACAACTTGAGTCAATGTAGAAAAGATGCTCATCATCTTTTCCTTGTTTGGATGTCCTGTTCATGATGAGCAGAGAGTCTTCTTGATCTTCAGTGTAGTTGTTGAAGTCCCTTCTTCCTCTAAAGCCTCCTTGATAGTTGTTGTTGTTGTTGTTGCAGCCTTGATTATAGTTATGGTTGTAGTTGCCTCCACCATTATTGTACCTGCCTATAGCTTGTCCATAGCTTCCTCTATGGAAGCCTCTTCCCCTTTGGTTCCTTGTATTTTTGTAGCATTCTTCTGTAGTGTGGTTGTTGAGACCACATATGTTGCATGGTGAATTGTTGTAGGGTCTCTCCCTACCTTGCTTACCTCCTATGTCCCTACCTCTAGCACCTCTTCCTCTTCCTGCATAATTAGCTTGAGAGGTACTAGCCTCTTCATCCTATTTCTTACTTTTACCTTTATCCTTAGCTTTATTCTTATCTGTATAAAGGACATAAGATCGGTTACCTCTTGAGTTTTCACCATTTTTGTTGAGTTTTGCTTCATGGGTGAAGAGTTGTGCCATCAAGGTGTTGAGATCAGGTATTTTCATATCCATGTAGAGATCCATAGTTGTGGTGAAGGATTCCCACTTGTCATCAGCTTTTATTCCATTGATGATCTACCTCACAATGCGACTTCCTCTATCTCTTCTCCAATACTTGCAAGTTGGTCTACAACATCTTTCTTTTTGTTTACATAATCAGCAACTCCTTGCTTTCGTTGTTTTTACAATTTGTAACATGTGGTAACAAGAAATTAGATATTGAGTTTAGTAGATATGACCTTGCAAGAGCATCCTTTGCACACCATGTGGTTAGTCTCTCTTGCTCTTCCCTCGTTGGTTGATTCTTGCTCTTGAAGATTGGCATGTCTTCATCTCCTAAGATGTATCCAAATAGGCTTCTCCCTTGAAGGCATGTTTGCATCCTTAGGGACCATGCTGACTAGTTGTTCCTATCCAATTTGTCATTGAAGGATGGAAATCCATCTCCCATCTTGATTGAACTTTCTCTGATACCACCGTTGGAGGAGATGGTGGATAGTCACAAGAGATGAATTGGTGTAGCTAAAACTTGCTTCACACCTACTATAAGTGATGGCTGGAGAGTGTTGTGGGCCTCTTTAGCTAGCTAATAAGCATAAATGATCACATATGTTTCTTGGAAGATGATGCACAAATGATAGGATCCAAACAGTTAGGTAGGCATATGATTCAAGGTCCAAAACTTGTTATCTTGGTTGAGACAACAAGTGAAAGTTTTACTCAATTCTCTAAGTACAACATCAATTAATAAAATTCCTTTTGGGGAACTTCAATTAACTTAACAAGCTACCAATCATGAGTGGAATCATCTAAAATGATAAACTATATGCAGAGAATTATGTTCAGCAAGTTGAGCATACACCCCGACTTTTATGAGCCTTGAGAGTCAGAGACCAGTGAGCAATGTTTGAGTAATATCTGACGATCAAGTGAACCATTATAGATGAAACTTTTTAAGATTAAAGTAGATGGTATGCTAAAGATTTCATGCTTTAAATCACAAAAAATGATGCACTATCACTGTTTTGATAGAGTGTGATAGAGATATGAGAGTAGGAAATAATGAACATGTATGTATTGACTCAAGTAAAATTACAATGTCATTGGAAATAAGGCATTGCTCAATGAGTGAGGAATGAGTGAGCTATGAGATGAGCTCCTCTTCTCAATGAAAGTACACAAATATGATCTCTCAACCTCAAGATGCACACGGGCTTTTCATGTCCTCTTTTATAGCTTTTGTTGGAGCCAAGGATTTGAATTTCAATTCAAATCTCTGCCAATAAAGTGTATCCTAAAGTATAGGATTGATTCTCTCTTGACTCAACTACCAAAAGATACGAGATTATATGCTTCGTAACTCCTCATTGGTTTATTACAATTTTACAATGAGTAATTATAACTCAAGGTTACAAGAGGTTGTACATATGAATCCTTCCAATTGATATGCTAATACATCAAGCTTATGTGAAGTGATCAAGTGTGTAGGCTTGGGCTTAATTGCACGAACAAGTGGAATGTTATTTCAAACTTCAAAGCAACATGGCATTACTACAAAGGCATCTAATGGCTTCTTAGGAAGAGAATGGATGCTTGTAATTACAAAAGCAAGAGAATTTAGTAGCTTCTATAAAGAACACACTAGTTGCACCAATAAGTCCATCAAAATTCCAAGCAGTTCTCCTTGAAAACATCTGCACCATCCTTGAAGATTATGTGAACCTATTGGAGGCACATGATAAATTATCCAAAGAACTGACACAACTCTAGCAACAAAGGGAGTCAGGACTTAAGAATGCTCCAATTCTAGTCCAATCATCACCTCTAGAGTTATTAGACTTAGATACAATCCTGAACCTACAACAACAAATCGTAGAATTGCAAACTAGGTTACTCCAATACAAATGACCTCCATGTCCCCCCAGATGCTCTAGAATAAGAGGAAGTGGTACATTTTTGGTGGAACAAAGTTTTGAAGATGACTATGAGGCTCACCGTATGAGACCAATAAAAAGGCACAAAAATTGCAACTCAAGAACAAGCTGCATACACTGGAGAAAAAGGGCATGTCGGTAAGTGACTACACTCTAAAAATCAAAAGCATATGTAAGTCACTTGCATAAGGTGGAAGTGTGCCTTTGTGGTTTAGGAGCTGCATATAAGCAGTTTAGAACTTCAATACATTCCAAGGAAAATATTCCAATTTTTGTTGATCTGGTATCTAGGCTGATTATTGAAGAAAATAATCTTGGTGAGGATTCAAACTCCCAAGGAAAACCTAGTTCTGAGTAGGTATTCTACTGTAGAAGAGAAAGAGGTAGAGGTAGAGGATTTAGAAGTGAAAGAGGACACAATAACCAAGAGCAAGGCGAACAATAGAATCATGCAGGAGGAAGAGGAAAGTTTTGAGGCAAGGGGAGCCAAAGAGGTCACAGAAATTTCCAAAGAAATGATTCAAGTAATGATAGTAAAGGATGCTAGAATTGTGGTAAACTTGGACACTTTGAACGTGATTGTAGGTTGAAGAATCAAAATAATAGAATGCAGCAAAACAAATATGCATCCACAAGTGCAAATGACTCTGAGAACTTGTTCATGGTTCAACATCACATGATGAATGCGATGTCTGTTGGTGTTTCAAAATCGAATGATAATGTCTGGTATGTTGATTCAGGTGCTTCAAATCACATGACTAGTCATGTGAAATGGTTTAGTACTTGGCAAAAATTTCCAGTTCCTAGATATGTTGAAATAGGTGATGACACATCACACCCTCTCGATCATACTAGAAGCATAGCACTATCTATGGAGGATGGAAAGGTAAAACATCTTGCTAATGTGTTGCATGTTCCAAATAAAACAAAGAATCTAGTTTCTATTAGACAAATGGTTGACCAGGGATCACAATTAGGTTCAATGTTGATGGGTTATATGTAGAAGAGTACAAACAAGATGGAAGATTGATTGCCAAAGGAAACAAAGTGGGTAGGATGTTCACCTTAAATGTGAAAATTCTTGAAATAAATGCTTCCATGTTTGCAAAAGGTGCAGAAGTTATTGTTGATATAGAGATATGGCAAAAACAAATTGGACATGCAAATCTGCAAAGGCTGAAATTGATGGAGTCAAAGGAGATTATCAATGGACCACCAAATTTCAAGGTTTTAGAAATGCAAAAGATATGTGCAGCATGTCAATTCGGTAAACATTCAAGAGAATCATTCCCGCATGACATGTTAGTGAGAATGTGTTAGAAATAGGACATACAGATGTTTCGGTCCTAGAAAGACCACATTTATGGGTGGTTGCAGATTGTATGTTACTTTCATTGACCATACATGGAAAGTATGGGTATATTTCATGAAAGAGAAGAGTGAGGTGTTCACTCAGTTCTAGAATTTTAACTATGGTGGAAAAGCAGACAGAGAAGTATATTCAGACATTAAGATATGATGGAGGAGGTGAATACATGTCAAATGAGTTCAGGACATGAGTTTTCATGCACGTACACACCACAATATGGGCAAAAGTTGTGCATATTGCTATATATATCACAAATAGAACTCCAACTACTGTTGTACATCAAGTAACACCTGAAGAGAAGTTTATAGGTAAAAAGCCAAATTTGTCACATATGAAAGTATTTGGTTGTATTGCATATGTACATGTTCCAGATGAGTTGAGGATGAAGCTTGATCCAAAAGTACAAAAATGTATCTTCATTGGATACTCCCATGAACAAAAGGGATATAAATGTTATAACCCACTAACATGACAGGTGAAGGTGAGCAGAGAAGGGGTATTTGATGAAATGTCAAGCTTCTATGCAAATGCCAAAGATGGGCTTAATCTTGAATCAAATGACAAAGAAAATGATGAAAAATTGAGTGCACAATTTCAAGTTTTGAGTGGATTGGATGCATCATCAAGAAATAGTTCCAACTCAAATTTGAGTTAGAACTCAAATTTGGATGCTCTGAGGCGCACTCTACATTATGTGAGTGCTACTTTGGATTATGCATTGTTTTATGAAGCTGGTGTAGCTTTGCAGGTTCATGGATACTCTGATGCAGATTGCTTTGGTAGCATTCCAGATAGAAGATCTACTAGTTGCTTTCTATTCTCACCTTGGAGTGTAGCTATTACATGGAACAACAAGAAGCAACCCACTGTTGCTTTATCGAGTACAGAGGCTGAGTATAGAGGTGCTACAATGGCAGGAGCATGTGAGGCATCATGGCTAGGGATGCTACTTGCAGATTTAGGTGTGGAAGTGCAAAAGCCTATCACCATCTATTGTGATAATCTTAGCAACATACAATTAGCACGGAACCCTGTTTTTCATGCGAGAACAAAGCATATCGAGGTACATTATCACTTCCTCAGAGAGAAGGTATTAGTAGGTGATATTGATCTTGTTTATGTGAGAATAGATGAGCATGTTGCTGATATTTTCACTAAAGCACTTGGAGCAAAAAAGCTAAAGAAGATTCGAAAGATCCTTGGATTAGAGGACATGGCGTTGAGCTTGAGGGGGAGTGTAGCTCAATAATGAGTAGCACGTCCTTTAATGTCAATCCGGGAAGACGTGAGGATGGTATGAAGACCTCGAACAAGTGGTGGCACAAGTGTGTGGGTGAGAAGCACACAAACATACACAAGGCAAGAACAAAGAGAGAGACAATGGAGTACCTTCTATTGCAAAAGCGTTCTCATACAAGTTCAATTCTACAACAAGCTGAACTAAAAAATGAGCTCTCTAGCTCTATTTATAGTTTTTGACTAGCTTTGGTCCTGTCCAGACCTAGTGTCCGGCCCAGTTAAAAATTAGGTTCTAGGGCTATTTTGGGGGCTCAAACGAGCTGTGAAAATTATGAAAATTGGTACATAAATACTACTAGTACTCCTCAAGCTCGAGGACTCCTCAGCTTGCACAAAATGGAGTAGGAATAATAAAAATGGTATTTACAATGAAGTGACGTGACTACAATCACTATTTGGGAAATATTGTTACATGGAAAAATAAAGGGCCTATTTGCCAGATCTGTGTTGCCTGCTTGTTCCTTGCTCTGACTCCCTTCTTTGGCTTCCTTGTCTTGTGGGTCCTTGGGTGCCTTGGCTGCTACTAACACCCCCCCTCTCTCGCGTCTATCGTGTCTGAAGCTAGGTGATGTTCTTCCAGCCGCAGCTCCCATGCTAAGTTTGTTAATAAAGCGTCCCAATCTACTGGCCCTAGAACGTCCAGGTGTGGCAACCGCAATTGCTTGGAGTGTAAGGTCCTCTCCACAGCGAAAAGTTGGAGGAGATGTGAGGGTCTAGGTACGAATATTTCAGAGTGGTATTCCTAGAACCCTGTGATGAACATCTCCTCGAAAGTTTGTTTGTAGCATGCTGGGAGGTACTTTATTCTTGCGTGCCAGGCATATATTACATCAACTAAGGGGGTTGTGCTCATGTCATACACCAAGTCTAGGTTGCTTGCAGTGAAGCCGACTCCTGAGAAATGTGGGTCTTTAATGTTTTTGAATGTTCTAAATGTGACCATCATTAATTCAAATATCTTCATACACATTTGTGCCATCACATCCGGGATGTTCCGTAGTCTAAGACTCTAGTGACGGATGGTGGAAATCATATATGCAAGCAAGACCTGTCCTTGTGGAGGTGCTAGATACACATAATTCAACCATTTTGCACAGCCTTTGACGTTCTTGACAGTGCTGGCAAACTCGGACCATATGCATCTCTAGAGGACTGGAACGTAACATGGATTATACTTGATAAATAGTGGCATGTTATTCCATGTACGAACCATTTCTGGATAGGTTTTGAGAAGAAGAATCCTCCAGGTGGGTTGGAAGGTAGACCCTTGTTTAGCACCTTCACGTAGATCGTCGGGACAAAATTGAGTGGCAAAAGTCAGGGCTTTGCCACATCTTCGTTGAATCTCTACATTGTAATCGGCTAAGAGCACACAGTAAGGCACGTATTGAGCATCATTTGTTCCTATCCAATGGTGATGTGACATGTGCCAGAAGTACTCAGAGTTTATAACGATGTCCTCCAGTTTAGACATTGATTGAATTTGTACTGCCACGCGATCCTCATGGGTTACACACACGCGCACACAAGGCAAGAACAAAGAGAGAGACAATGAAGAAACTTCTATTGCAAAAGAGTTCTCATACAAGTTCAATTCTACAAGAAGCTAACCTCAAAAATGAGCTCTCTAGCTCTATTTATAGTTTTTGACTAGCTTTGGTCCTGTCCAGACCTAGTGTCCAACCTAGTTAAAAATTAGGTTCTTAGGGCTATTTTGGGGGTTCAAACGAGCTCTAAAAATTATGAAAATTGGTACATAAATACTACTTGTACTCCTAAAGCTCGGGGACTCCTCAGCTTGCACAAAATGGAGTAGGAATAATAAAAAATGGTATTTACAATGAAGTGAAGTGACTACAATCACTATTTGGGAAATATTGTTACATGGAAAAATTATAGGGCCTATTTGCCAGATCTGCATTGACTACTTTGTGTGCTTGTTCCTTGCTATGACTCCCTTCTTTGGCTTCCTTGTCTTGTGGGTCCTTGGGTGCCTTGGCTGCTAGTAACACCCCCCCTCTCTCATGTCTGTCGTCTCTGACAGACCCTTGTTTGGCTGAGCGTTTGACATAGTATAAGACCACATCTGAAGCTAGGTGATGTTCTTCCACCCGCAGCCCCTCTGCTAAGTTTGTTAATAAAGCCTCCCAATCTACTGGCCCTAGAACGTCTGGATGTGGCAACTGCAATTGCTCGGAGTGTAAGGTCCTCTCCATAGTGAAAAGTTGGAGGAGATGTGAGGATCTGGGTACGAATATTTTGAGAGTGGTATTCCCAGGACCCTGTGACAAACATCTCCTTGAAAGTTTGTTTGTAGCATGCTGGGAGGTACTTTATTCTTGCGTGCCAGGCATATATTACATTAATTGAGGGGGTTGTGCTCATGTCATACACCAAGTCTAGGTTACCTGCTGTTGAGGGAGAATCAAGCAAAAAGAAGAAAAGAAGAAGACAACGAAAGAAGCTTCAATAAAAAGGTAATATTTGAAGACACATCTCTACAAGAAGCCCCGCAGGGGCGCAACACCCATCTCTGCACAGAGCCCCGCAGGGGCACATATCAAGGAAAAAGCACGTAGGTGGAAGGAGGAACCAGGGCCAACAAGTATCCATGAAGAAGTGCAAGAAGATATCCAACGGTTCCAAAACCACAAGAGGGTGCTTCAACCTCTTGATCTTTGGAAGGTCTAGATTGAAGGCTGAAGCATCATATCCTCATACCTTCCACTGGTGACGTGCGTGGCAACCCGACTTATTAGGCGAGACAAATGCATGAGGCCTAGAGAATGTAAAACAAGAATTAAGAAGAGGCCATCAAAATTGAACACCTGTTTAACAAACAGGCAGAACTGACCAAGGGTTGCGGGTGATGAAAAGAAAAGGACAGGCAGTACAAATGCATCAGGCTGAGAGGATGTAAAAGAAAAATCAACAACAGGGCCATTAAAACGGAATGCCAGTCCAACCAGGCGGCAAAACTGACCAAAAGATGACCAAAAGATGCATGCGGACAACAAAGTAAAGACAAGAAGATAAAGCCTGTCAAGGGACGACAGAGACAAAGAGGGGGAGAGTGTTGCAGAGCTAAAGAGAGCGCAAGGCACAGAAAAAGACGGGCCCCAAAATTTTTTCAATTTGGACACCTTATTTTTGTATTATAACCATTCTTGTAATATATTTTCCGTTGTAAATGCACTAGAGGAGTCCTCTAGATGCATCCCCACAGAAGATTAGAAGCTTACCCATGTAAATTAGTAGGAAATTAGTCTTTTAGTGAATAAAGTGCAGGTCTCTTGTATGAAAGGACCATTTTTAGGGCACAAGTATATAAGTCAATTTGTGACTCTTTGTAAAGACTTTTTTCCATTGTGAGAATCAAGAGCACAGAAATTCGAATTTGTGTCTTCTCCTCTCTGTATCTTCTTCTTTGTGAGCTTGTGTGCATGTGTATTGCTTGGAAAGAGTGTTAGGAAGTGTTGTCTATCCATGAAAGTGTTTGTTTGCTATTGTTAAGGTGTGTGCGAAGTGTAGGAAGTGCTGAAGTGTAGGAAGGTTTTCCCATGACTCAGTATTTTGCTCATAACTTGAAGTAGGAGTGTCAGAATTGAGTGAAACCACCATTATTGAATGCGTCTTCTTGAGAGCTTCGAAACACATATGCTGTTCACTATATTTGGAGTTCGGAGCTGAGAGAAAGCTCGATTTACTGTTGGCTGCTACACCAAGTATCGTGACATCATAACTGACAGTTGAAGCTTGTTTGGATCAGTCTTTACCTTGTTTGCACTCTTTGAGTAGTTCATTTGCATTGATCATCATTTGAATGCATGTCCTCATACACTCCGCTAGGTTTGTATACTCATCGGATTGATAATTAAAGCGTGAATCCCCACTATATGCACTTGAGGGGGATTGAGGTATAGTCTCTTTCTCCACAAGTTTCTAAGTTGGTGCTTAGGTGAACACGTTTTTTGGCGCCGTTGTCGGGGAGTGTCGAATCAAACCGAGGCATTCTTGTGATGGTAAGTAGCTTTTTACATTGAAGCGAGAGGAGGAGTGGTGATTTTCTCTTCTTTGGTAAGTCATTTTCAGCCGCACTTACTACGTCTCATTCTTGGAATGTGTGTAGTGAGTCGTTAGTCTAGGGAAGTGAGTGGAATGAGTCAAGTAGGAGGAGTAAGGGAGTAGGATAGGTAGTTAGAGTAGCTTTCATCCTGGTAGTGTTGTTTTATTTTCAGTGAGTAGGAAAATTCCAAGTATAAAAGCCCAAAAAGTGTCATTTTGTAAGTTACTTGTTTTTTTGAACAAGTATCGTGAGGAGTTCCAGTCGGGTATCGCGTCTGATAAACAAGGTGATTGGGAGTTGCGCGGAGCAAGAGAGGGTGATAGGAGAGTTGGGAAAGAGCATCCAAGGTGAGCCATTCACTTGCTAATCATTTTCATCACTCAAAAATTAGATATCAGTGTAAAACGATCTGCGTTAGGTATCATGGAGGACTTGCAGGGTGTAAAAGGTGTATTTTGGGCGATACAGAGAGTGAGGAGAGGGTAGAAGAACTTGGAAAACATTGGTATTCATTCAAACTCAAAAAAAATCTAGCAAAAAATTTGAAAAAGGGTCAAGTATCGTGTTTCTCCTGTGGCCGAGTATCGTGATACCTGACAAGTATCGTGATCTCCTGTGGTTGAGTATCGCGATATTTCCCTCAGATCGTGTATCGTGTATCGTTGACTACCGATCGCGATACTTGCCAGAGATCGTGTATCGTGTATCGTTGACTACCGATCGTCATACTTGCTAGAGATTGTGTATCGTGTATTGTTGACAACCGATCGCGATACTTGCCAGAGATCGTATATCGTGTATCGTGTTCTTCGATCGCGATACTTCATCAAGTATCGTGTGTCGAGTATCATCTTTGGAAGTATCAAGTATCGTGCCCATTCAAGTATCGTGTATCGTGCATTCACCGATCACGATACTTGTCACAGATTGTGTATCGTGGTTATCCAAGTATCGTGTTTATCTGAGTATCGTGTATCGTGTCCTGTTAAGTATCGAGTATCGTGGTGCCAGATCAAGTATCGTGTATCGTCTTTTTGGAGTAATGTGTATCGTTTTCTTGAAGTATCGTGTATCGTTTTCTTGAAGTATCGTGTATCATTTTCTTGAAGTATCGTGTATTGTGCATTCACCGATCGCGATACTTGTCACAGATCGTGTATCGTGAAATTTTGGAGTCAAGTATCGTGACCTGAAAGCTTCTTTTTCAGTCATTTTTCCAGCCAAATTCCTCTAGAATTATGACCCATAGTAAAGAAATCTAGAAGATAGAGGTTAGCAAGGGCTGATCAGAGCTGTTAAGTGGATGAACCTGAGATCTGGAAGAACCCTAGGAAGCCGAAGAAGTGTAATCTCTTCTGTAGGTAGTGTAGCCGAGCCAAGTAGCCGTTCACATTACTCGGAGACCTCCAGTAAGTTAGAGGAAGAAATTCCCATGGCTTCAGAGGATATGCAGAACACAGTACCAATGATTGGCATGATGTCAATTATTGAGGGAGAGTACCGAACCTCTTTAGAATATGTGACCACCAACCAACATGAGATACCCATATACTTGGATGGTCTGAACAGATCAGCGGCCAGACTAAAGAAGGCTTCAGAGGTTTACATAGTGCCTAGGCCAGCAGTCAAGTATGCAGGAGGATTTTACATGGACAAAAGAGATATCCAGTATGTTGTCACGGAACACCCTGAAAACATTAATGAACTTGAAGAAGAAAACAATGCTTCAAACTTAAATGGAGAAGGGAATGAAGAGCAAGTAACTACTCCTAGAGGGAGATCTACGGTTGTTAGGGTCTAGAGAGGAGACTTGATTCCCCAAGATGACTCCATAATGGATGTATACTTGATCAATGGAATGGACCCTCTCCTTAGAGCACATTCTTCAATATGGGAAGCTGCCCCTAATCCAATTACCATCTATGAGTTACAAGATCCTGATTTCCCCACCATCATCACATATTTGGATAAGAATCAGAGAAGATATTGGCCCTTAATGGAATTAGAAAGAGTCGAGTTGAAATATCAGAATATTCCAGTGTTTCCCCCTAGGGACCAAGCCACTACTTCACGAAATCCACTTGGAACGTCTCAGAATGATTCATATCAATAGTCGGGGCAAACACAACAAACACAACTGTAGCTCAGTGATGAGTAGCACCTCCTTTAATGTCAATCCGGGAAGACATGAGGATGGTATGAAGACCTCGAGCAAGTGAAGGCACAAATGTGTGAGTGAGAAGCACACTAACATGCACACACATACACACACACGTGCACACACGGCAAGAACAAAGAGAGAAAGACAATGGAATCACTTCTATTGCAACAAAGTTCTCATACAAGCTCAAAACTACAAGAAGCTAGCTCAAAAATGAGCTCTCTAGCTCTATTTATAGTTTTTGCCTAGCTTTGGTCCTGTCCAGACCTAGTGTCCAGCCTAGTTAAAAATTAGGTTCCAGGGTTTAATTGAGGGCTCAAACGAGATCTAAAAAATACGAAAATTGATAGGCAACCACTTCTAAGGCTCCTCAAGCTCGAGGACTCCTCGGCTTGTACAAAATGGGGCTACAAAAAGGTGAAAATGGTATTTACAGGGGTTTTTAGTGATGAGAATCACTTTAAAATGATGTAAGGGTTTTTGAAAAAAATGAAGGGTTGCCTTAGTGCTAGATCTGCATGTGTGTCCGTACTTGCTTCTTCCCGTATACTGTCGACACTCTCCCCCCCTAGTGTCTGTCGCCTCTGACAGAACTCTGCTCCACTGTTTGATCGATGTACTTTTGCAGGAGGTCGGTTGCCAATTCTTGTTCTTTTATACGTAGTCCCCGGACCAAATCGCTCTGGAGGGCATCCCAATTCACGGCTCCAGGCATGTTAGGTTGTGGTGTAGTGTAGAGCTCTGAATGCATTGTTTGCTCGCACGCAAATAGTTGCAGCAGGTGGGTTGGTCGTGGTGCAAATACCTCTGAATGTGCTTCCCAAAATCCCGTGGTGAACATGTCGTCGAAAGTTTGCTTATAGCAGGCAGGGAGATATCTGATGCGTGCGTGCCATGCATAAGCAACTCGTATGCTTGGGGTTGTGCTCATATCATACAGGAGGTCATAATTACCATTGATGAAGCCGGGATTCGGAGGCTGAATGTTACATACGTTGCGGAAGGTTTTGAGCACAACCTGCATCATATCAAATATCTTGAGTAGCATCTGTGTAGCTACATCTGGCATGGAGTGGAGGCGTGGAAGCCACTATCGGATGGTAGCCATCATGTACGCTGTTGTAGGTGGGCCTGTTGGTGGTGCGATTTTGGGGTAGTTCAGCCACTGTTTGCAATTCACATTGTTCTGAACCTTGATGGCGAATGCTTTCCAGGAGCGTCTTCTTTGTACCGGTCCAAAGCATGGGTTATATTTCAGATGCATGGGAGCATGATCCCATGTTCGTAACATTTCCGGATAGGTCTCCAGTAACTTTTGCCTCCATATGGGCTGGAATATGGCCCCTTTTTTGGCTGCCTCTAGGATGTGGTCGGGTTCAAACTGTGTTGCGAAAGAGGGATACTTGTTGGTTATGCGTTTGATCTCAGCATTGTAGTCCGCCAACAATACAAAATAAGGTTTATATTGTAACTTTGAGCTAGTTATCAACCGCCTAGGAGCCAAGTTCGAGAAATATTCAGACTTGAGTATGGTCTCCTCTATTGTTTTCATGGCTAGCATCTGGGTTGCAACCCGCTCTTCGTGAGTGTGGCCCATCTCCTCTACCTGCTTCATCCATGCTGACGGGGGTTCCTCATATGTATCCTGTCCCTCTTCAGTGATCCTGCCACCTAGAAGAGGTTGTTGCTCATAATTATCTTGGAATGCTTCTTCCACCGGAATGGCAATGGTCTCCTCTTCACTTGGCTGATCAGGTGGGGAGGGGGGTCGTTCATATTGTAATAATTTAATTTTTAACTCGGCCACCTGCTGACATAGCTCTAGTACTTCATTGGTTACTGATAATTCCGGCTCTGATGAGGTTGCAGCGTTGGCCATCTCTTTAGGTTCTCGTTGGTGTGGTGCAGGCACTTGGGATTTCTGTAGGTCTTTCAGTTGGTCAGCAAGCTGATCATGTGCTTCTAAGAGATTGGCATAGGTTTCCAATATTTGTTGTATGTTTTTTGAGGGGATGGCTTGGAATTTAGCAGGGTAGATGGGTGCTCCCGGGGTGTTTTCCATGGCCGCTTCTAGGTTCTCCTGGTTTTGTTGTTGTAGCCTTCTGTTCTCTTCTTGAGCCGCTGCTAGATGGCGACGTAGTAGAGCCATGTTGCGTTGAAGTCTCGCATTGCGGCCCATTTGTTCTTTGAGTTGTTCCTCCATAGCTTTGCCTGTCTCTGCATACTTAGCTTCGAGTTCTGTCTTCGATTGTTGGAGCTCAGTCACCTGGTGTTGTAGTGCTGTATTACCTAGTTCCAAGGCATCGACTCGTGCCTGGAGTTGAGCCGAGAGATTGCACAGCTCTGTGTTATTTTCTTCTAATAGCTTATACTCTTGCTTAAGCTGAGTGGCCGCTTCAACCATGGTGTCTAGTGCATTACTAAATGATGTGGATGCATGGGTAGAGGTGGAACATGCAAAGGGTCGGGAAATGGGGAAGGGAAAAGTGGATGATGTGCCTATGAGTAAAGTGAGATGTGATGATGGTGGAATAGACGTGGCGGTGGGTGCTCTTGTGGATGGTGAAATATCCATGGGATCAGATGTGATAGTGTGTGAAGTGTGAATTGTGAATACGGGAACGGTAGGTGGTGTGTTAGTGGTGGCAGTGAATGTGGGGGAGTGGGGTTGGGGAAGCGACTTTTTATTATAATTCTCCACCTGTTGGAGTATATTTACAAGGTTTGTCCAGAATGACGGGTGTGTGACTTGGGTTGAGCCTGAGGCAGTTACAAGGGAAGTGGTGGATAGGGTTTGGGAGAGGGGAATTGTGTGGGTGAATGGAAAAGGATGGGATAAGGTCTGGCTAGTGGCAAGTGGTTGTCCAAGGGCGGGGAGATAGGAAGGGTGACCTATTATGGTGTGATCGGTGGCAGGATGTCCTGTGTGAGATTCACAAATTTGGGCGGAAGTGATGGATGTGGGTAAGGGGGAGGATGTAAAAACGGAGGTGTGTACAATGGTTTCATGATGGGTGGATATCGGTTGTTCAGAAAGACTAGTGGAGAAGGGTGCTGAGGGTTGAATGGAAGGTGACGGTGGAGATGGTACGTGTGTATTTACATCTTGTTCATCAGTGGGACTTGGGCTAGTCATGTGAACATCCTCTGAAATTGTGGTAGGCAAGGCAGTAGAGACTTCCATTTGAATCATTTTTCCTCGCTGGGGTCGTGTATCAATCCTTCGTTGATCATAGGTAGGGTTCTCCCGATAGACCATTGTCCTCATTGCTTCCCTGATCCCACATGTGTCCGCCAACAGATTCAATGATTCAACAAAATGTGGGTCTACATTCTCGGCCTGCAGCATTTGGTTCACTAGGGCTCTGTTTGCCTCTTCTGTCATCTTATGTCTTCTATGTACCTGCTTGATTGTCTTGTATAGCCACTTGAGTTGTGCTGTGTAAGCAGGGGCCTCCTCTTCACTCTCCTCTGGTTCATTCCCCCGTTCTTCTTCCTGATTTTGTGTGTTAGGACCATGAGTATGTGCTGCCTCTTCTCCCAAATGTACCCTGCTTGTCTCGCCCTGTGGATGTTCTCCTTGGAATGATGATCCCGGATCCGCATTGTCAGGATAATCTTCACTATTAGATAAGTGGGCCGTCTGCAGGAATCTTTCAAAATCAAAATTGGGATCCTCAGTTAAAGCGGCCATAGATGCAAACTCGGCCTCAGTAGGTAGTGGAGGGGCGGATGGGGTGGGCTGTACCACGTCCCCTGCTTGAACTCCTTGAAGATGGATCGTGAAAGGTGCGACCTGGGCTTCTTCTCTAGGGGAAGCTTCGGTCGTGGCCTCGTGAGGGATCATTACCTGGGAGAGTGATCCACGCATTCGTTTCACAGGCTAGCTCCCTGACTTCCGTCCTTTGAAAAACTCCAGCTGTGAATATTTTAGGGCTCTGGCAACCGGCACGTCATATGCAAGACATCGATAGATAATCCTTGTAAGCGCACAGTAGCCGTGTAAAGTAGGCTTCCTCACACCCCGCTTGCGTGCTTCATACACTTGGTCCAAGATCCATATAGGCATCTTAATGGGCAAGCTTCCAGTCTCTGCTAGATATAACCCATACCATATTTTCTTGTGTGGTTGGGTGAAGCGGACTTGAGCTGGAAATGCGAAGTGTTGTAGGCACATTCACAGAGGTATGGCGATGTTAGGGGTGAGGGCACACATTTCCTTTAGCTTTTTGATTCTGTTGCTCTTCATTGAGTCTGGTATCAAGGGATCGCGATCCGACGGTACGTGAGTGCCATGCATTTGAAGGGCTTCCCTGATTAAGATAATATTCAATTCAAACTTCCTCATTTCTTCCTGGTTTGATATGGAGGGCACCCAGAATGTGCCTGAATGATCTTTATCACCTATCGGCTTCAGTGTGGCAATTAGGTAGTAGCACCTGAGGAAATCGGGTTTAGGCAGAGCTGCACTAAAATAAGTTTTTAATCTTGCTTTTTGCCAGATATCTTGAAGTGGAGCTGCATTCTGTAAGGTTTCGAATTCTCTTGAAAAGAATTGGAAGGTCCACCATACTCCTCCACACTCCATCTTGGACTCCCATATATGATCTGCGTCTCCCAAGTCTCCTGGCATCTCATTGAACCAATGAGAGTGCCCTTTTACTCTTTCGGTTAGGCCATTTGGTGGATCTGGAATAGGAATTCTCCGCACGTTCACGAACTCTTCAGGCCGAGCTGTTGGTGGGGCCTCCATCGGCATGGCATCCCAATTGATTTGAGCACCAGAGCCTGCCTGAGAGCTTGTGCCTGCTGCTGCTGCCATGAGAGTAGGTTGCTTATCTGCTGGAAGAAGAAAGGCACATTAGTGTTGCATAGGAAACAAGATGTAATGGTGTTTCCTTCACAATACTAACATGACAATCCCGGAGGTCAGTGGTTAGTGGTGAAGTGTTTGTGATAGGTGTGAGTGGTGATTAGAGGTCAGTGTCATCCTAGATGCATACTTTGGTTATGCAATGGGCTCAGAATGCTCCTGTGTTAGAGTGGACGGATTTACAAAATTGGGTCAGGGGGTTTGATACACAGTTTAATTCTCCAAACTTTGATAGAGGATTCGTAGCTCTTAGAACTAAAGACAGGTGAAGATTTCTGGATGAGAGTGTGATGTATTTGGGACCTTTTGGGTACCCATTTCCAGACATTCCTAGGGTTGATTGGAGTGGAGACAGTGAGAGGTGTAGGTATCTTTTCATTTTCTGAGTTGTTGGCCACGAGTGCTTGTGAAAGTTGCTTCATCCTAGTGCCTGAAGGTGAAGTAATTTGGGCTTGTAAGCAGGCCTTGGGCACCCATATCTGTCTAGCATTAGGGATGGCCTTCATTGACCGCTCAGGAACCCAAATAGAAATGGTATGCCTAGGAGTTATCCTAGGGGGCTTCTTCACTTTGTTCCTTGATGGTGAGGCTCGCCTGATGCTTATTTGAGAGCCTGTCTCTGGAGCTGCGGTGTTCTCCCCTTCGCGTATCCCGATCTGCTTCACCCCACAAGGTGCTCCATATTGCAATGGTTGGCAATCTTGCTTCTTGATCAGCAGTCTCCTTCGTGTCGAATGATGTTCAGTCTGCCAGTTTAGATTCTTCTCTGGATCAACTGGGAACTTCCTATTGGCTCTTGTACCTTCAGTAAGCTCGACACTCCTCTGCACCATAGAACTCAGGACAGGAACAACATTATTAACTTCATGTGGATTCCTGGAGGGAACAGGAGTTGGTATCCATTTTAAGGATTTGAGTGCTTGATTTTCTAATTCAATCATAAGACGACTTTGGCCTACCCAAGCCTGAAGAAATCCACTTCTTAGGTTGAGGTTGACTGCGTGATCATAGATCCAATCTTGGCCTAAGATAAGAGGTTCGGTAAGATCCTCGTCTTCACATACTAGCACTTTTACTGGCATTAGTACCTCATGAATGTAGAGAGGAAGCTCCACCTCTCCCATGCAAGGGGTTTCGACACCTCCTAAACCTATCAGATATGCTTCCAGGGGTTTTATCTCCAATTGCAGTTGTTGGCAGTAAGAAAGCCGAACTGCACTAGTGGCGGCTCCTGAATCAATTAAAGCTCTCACACTAGTTGGATTGTCTCCTTGTCCTATTTCTAGGGTTACAAAAGGTCTTCGATCGATTATTCTATGAGAATGTTCACCGAAAACCTCACACATGGCCATGTGATAACCTGGGGACTCTTGAGGGTCAGGCATAGGCTGATCCCTCCCTTGTCTCCTCAGCTTCATCCGTCTGATGCGCTCTAAGGCCTCTGCCTGTGCTTCTTCTCAAATTCGTTTTTCCTCCTCTTTACGTTTCTTAGCCGTCTTGAGTCGACTGAGCATTTCCTCTGTGAGGGGTTCCTGATACAACTTGACTCTGCATCCGCTAATATAGTTTGGGAGAACATCACCCTCTAATGTGGCTAGTTGCACTACTCCACTTGTGGAGATCCTATTTATTATCATAGGTCTGTAGCCTCTCTTTTCTAGTTTCCTTGCGTGTTGTTTCAATGTGTAGACTAAAACTAGATCTCCAGCTTTCAAACCTTTGTCCTTCACATGGGCATCAAAGTATGCCTTTTGTCGTTTCTTTGCTGCATATGTTCCTGCAGCTGCTCTTAGTCTGGTTTCACCTAATCGCTCAAGATCAAACAGTCTCGAAGAGAGTTCATGGCCTGCCCAGTCGTGCTCTTGTGCTACTTTCAATGTAGGTATCAAGAAGTCCAAGGGTAGCACCGCATTCTGACCGAACACCAGCTGAAAGGGTGTGGCTTGAAGTACCGTTTTATAGGCCACTTGGTATGCCCAAACAATGTGGTGTAGCTGTTTGTCCCAATCAGAGCGTTTATTATTCACTAGTTTGGTCAGTACATTACACAAGATCTTGTTTGTGCTCTCAGCCTGGCCATTAGCTTGGGGGTGATAGGGGGCAGACATCTTATGTACTACCAAGAACTCTTGGAGCAGGTTTTCAATAACTTCATTCAAGAAGTGAGTGCCTCTATCACTTACCAGCTCTATAGGTAGCCCATATCTTGTGAATACATTCTCAAATAAGAACTTAGTTGTTGTTTGTGCATCGTTCTTTGTTGTGGCTTTTACCTCTACCCACTTGGTTAGATAGTCCGTGGCAACAATGATATATTTTGCATGGGAGCCCATAGCTGGGGGATTAATAGGACCAACAAAGTCTATTCCTCACTTAGAGAATGCTCGTCCTCCCATCATGGGTTTCAGTGGCATCTTATCTTTACGTGTAGGAGGCTGAGCTCGCTGACATACATCACACCTCTTCACATAGGTATGTGCATCTATATGAAGGGTAGGCCACCAGAAGCCCGCAAATAGTATTGCCTTGATCACCCGATCTGGTCCAAAGTGGCCTCCTGCTACGCCCTGGTGAGCAGTTTCGAAGACTTTTAGGTATTCACTCTCATGAACACATAGTCTCAGGTAATCATCTTTACCCCGCTTGTATAGATTATCACCAATGAGTGAGTAATCTAGGGCTTCTTGTTCTAGACTTCTTTTCCTAGCCAGGGTCATGTCTGGAGGGAATGTTTTCGTCCTCAAGAAAGATACTAGTGGTTCACTCCAATTTGGCACTATGGACACTTGATAAAGTGTGGCATGTTCCACAGGTGGTTTAGTGCAACAGATTGGGCATTCTTTACACAACTTTTGGACATCAGCTTCCACCATCGGCCAATGCGCTCCGAGTCTCCTTAGTGTCTGTAAGGTTCGTTGCTTTGAGTAGTGTTGCTCTAATGCACCTACATGTGATAATTGCAACCATTTGGCATACTCATCCTCTTCCACACAACAAGCCAAGATCCCTTGATCTGTGTGCTTGTACATACTTCCTGCCAAGATATGATACCTTTGGGCTTTTACAACTTCTCGATCCTGTGTGGTTATTACTGGATGGTTAGGCCCGTATGTCAATACTGGCACTAATGGCTTAGCCCACTGCGGCACCACTTCCAAATTAAACAAGTAAGCATCAGGAAGGTCATCTGATACTCCTTGTGGGGCTTCTCCAGATGTGAGCCTAGAGAGATGGTCTGCTCTCAAATGAGTCATGCCTTTCCTCACTACTACCTCAAAGTCATATTCCATTAGTAAGAGAAACCATCTTACTAATCTGCCAGTATTACAAGGCTTGTTAACCAAGTATAGTAGAGCTTGATGATCAGTAAAAAATTTAAACTTATTTGCAAGCAAATAATGCCTAAAGTTTTTGACTGCGTACACCATGCCTAATCCCTCTCGTTCGGTAGTGGTATAGTTTCGTTCAGCTGCATTCAACTGTCTACTCGCATAGGCAATTGGCAGATCCATATTACCTTCACCAGTAGGTTGTGCAAGCACACATCCAATGGCATAATTGGACGCATCCACATGCACATGGAAGGGCTTATTCCAATCTGGTGTAGTTAAGATTGGTGCGGAACATAATCGCCGTTTAAGCTCATTGAAGGAATTCTCACATTCATCAGTCCACTCAAAGTTAGTCAGAAGTCCGTACATGGGCTTTGCAATGACAGCATACATGTGAATGAACCGGCGGTAGTAACCACAATGCCCCATGAAAGCCTGCACTTCCTTGACGTTCTTTGGCCTAGGTAACTCGGCTATGGCCCTCACTTTCTCTTCATCAGTGGATATGCCATTCTTTGACACTATGTGTCCTAGAATGTTGCCTTGCCTGACCATAAAAACACATTTTTCTGGGTTTAGGCAGACTTGATATTCTCTACATTTGTCAAAGATTTGTCTGAGTTCTGGTATATGTGTCTGTCTAATGTTGGAATGCGCACAGAGGTCATCAACATAGACATCCAAATTTTTCCTTAAGAACTCTTTAAACACATGGCACATCAGCCTCTGGAAGGTAGCTGGTGCATTGGTAAGCCCAAATGGCATTACTCTAAAGGCAAATATGCCCCATTCGATGGCAAATGCCGTCTTATGCTGATCTTCTGGGGCTATAGCTACTTGATTCTAGCCCGAAAATCCATCGAGGAAGTTGTACACTTCCTTGCCTGCTACTCTTTCTAAGAGATGCTCTGTGATAGGAAGCGGATAGTTATCTCGAATCATGGCTGCATTTACCTTCTTCAAGTTAATGCACACACGCTGTCGTCGAGATTTTCTCTCCACTTGTGAAGGCCTACAAAAAAAACATATTTGGTGAAGGTAGCCAGAATTCCCCGAGAAGTCAAGGATGCATCAAGGATGTCAAAGGAAGGTCACATACAAAGTTTCAAAGAAATCAAGAAAGTCCATGGTAGCGGTCAAAGTTGGTCAAAGCTGGTCAAAGTTGGGAAATTAGGGCAAAAATTTCATTGTCACCAAATTAGATGAAAATCCATATACTTGTAAAGATTGTCAAAGGCAGTCTATAGCCCAAATTTCAGCAGAAAATGGATTTGGTAGCACATTGATATGCTATGTTCATTTTGTAAAAATGTATTTTTTCTAGTTTGACCCTACAAATTCTTGTATAGAAATTTATGTTAGCCATATGGTTTGGCATGTATAAAGACCATATGTGGCTACATATTTGTATAAAGTTTCAAGGCTATCCGAGCTTCCTAGACACCTTAATGCCACCTTGCAAGCTTCCAAATGTAGTCAAACTTGTACAAGGGAGATTCAGATGGGAGTTTTTTCTGCATATTCCTGAAGGAGATCTTTGGAAACATAGTCCTACAAAGTTTCATCTTCATCAAAGCCTATTTGGAGGGTCAAAGAGTACAAAGTCCAGTTTTCAAGGTCACCGCAGTTTTCTAGAATAAGAAAATTGAAGGCTTGAAGGGCTACCACATGTCAAAATATGATTGAACCATGTTGTACGGTCAAGATGAGCTCATATTCAAGGGTGGAGATGCACTTAAGCATAAAGGAAGGAGGATCCACGAATTTTTTCATCAAAGAAGACTTTTTTGATAGTTAAAGATCAATAATGCAAAGTTTCTCCAAAAATAGTGGCTTATCTTATCTGAATTGATGTCAGCACTGATCCGATGGTCCAGATCATCCCCAGATCCAATGGTGGAGAATGAGGGCGCCTAAATTTCACTCCTTTACACTAGATTTGATAGAAAGAACAATTCCAAGCCATTGATTTGATTAATCAAATGGTTGTAATCGAAAGTAGTGATCCTAGAGTTGAGAGTTGATTTCTCTAGATCCAAGGGCCCAAATTCATTCAAAAAACTATATAAACCCCCCTCCAAACTCCTAGAGCATCATTGTTAGGCATCCATAGGGCTCATGCTAGCTTACGGTTTCCTTGAGACGATCACCCTCGATTGAGCGAGTGAGGATCCAAGGTGAGCTAGTATGAGTATAGAACCTAGTTTCAAATTTAAGTTAGAACTCCTATCTAGGATAGGCTCTTGAAACCAGCATCTCTATCTTGACTCACCCTCGGTGGAGCGTGTGAGTGAGTTAGAGCTGATTTTAATGAGTCTTAGACTTCTTTAGTTAGACGTTACGAGCCTAGACAGACATAGGGTCACTGGAGTGGAACTCACCTTCTTACGTGTGACATTCGGTTGAACTGTCATGGTTTGAGGGTCGGAACCACCTTTGATCAGTAGACTGCTTAGCATGACGTACCACGACGATATTTTACATGTAACTTAATTCAAATCCTTTTAATTCATGTCACTTGTCACTTGTCTCTTGTCTCCTCTCTCAGTCTCTTAAGTACTTTTACATGTCTTCTATTTCTTCTATGTGTGAGAAGGCTCCGCAGTATTGCGTTGAACCAGTGAGGATGTTTCTTTGAGCTTGTGAGTAAAATCCATCATCATAATTCACTTGCATGCATATAATCCATACAAATCCATACATATTTATTAGTTTCTGAAAGTGTATAAGAAGCTCCAATATTGGACCATTCTTCCTTTCGAAACTGATTTATGTGAAAGGATTCCATCTATTCTCGTCATGCATACATATCATCCAAAGAAGACTATGCATATGGATTGGAATTAGGAAGTGTTTAAGAAGCTCCTTCAATGGACCATTCTTCCTTCCAAATTTTATTTGTATGTATGGTTCTCTTTCATTCTTATCATTCATGTTCATAAATCTAACTTGCACTCCTACATTCCCATTCCCATAATTATTTCAACATCTCTCTCTTCTCCATACTCAACATTAATTTCACCTTCACATCTTTAAACCTTCCAACATTCATTAGCTTCATACACCCTGTGTGTGCCACGACCGGACCCGATCCACCCGGATTGCGATCACCTCCACATTTGAACCCGACGTGAAACGCTTCGTGGCATTTGCTTTTGATCTTGTTGGGAGGTTGTGATCCATATCCTTTGTTTCATATTTTTCATCCTCATCATATCATCATCATCATTCTTGAGTGTTGCACTGGATTTCTCACGGTATCGTGCACATCTTCGTCGCGAAGTAAACACATTTGTGAGAGATCTAGAGCATCGTGCATCACTTGCTTATTCACATAAGATGGAGGAAGGATTCAAATCCCTTATTGTTGAGAAACAAGGCCAAAGAATAGTCTCTTCTATGTTGAGAGAGAAGGGAAAATTCAATGGCATCAACATCACAAGCTACTTAGATTTGTTTGAAGAGCAAGCTATGGTTTTTGGTCTTCCTGAAGATCTTTTGATATCATTCTTTGAACGAATTGTTGATAGCTCTATCATAAACCGTGTCACTCAATATGATAGTCTTCCTTGGAGTGATTTCAGAAAGGAGATGCTCAAAGAATTCTATCTTGAAGATTATAGCCAACATAATCGAGATGGATTCTTACGATGGGTCAATTCCCCAAAGCCTAGTAGCTCTATTACTCACTTACAGAATGAGTATATTAGACGCTATGAACAACTTCCTGATGAGGATAAGATAACTTTGGAACCTGATCTTGTGATCAATTTTCTTAAGCTTCTTCATCCTGAAACTCGTAGGGAAGTTGAACGGCGATTAGAAGAACCAGATAAGCGCTATGGTCTTACTGACAATTGGCAAAAAGTGCGTAAAGTAGTAGAGGCTGTAGCCCATCGACATCAAAGACAATCCATGCTTTATGAGCAAACTAGTCTTCCTCAAGCTAGCCTTCCACAAACTAAGGAGCAAGTTAGAGAACAATCCCATGCTATGCTTTTTGACTCTACTCCTATTCCTCAAATGATGGAGCCTAATCAAGGTTTTAAAGTAGAGCCAAATAAAAGTGTAGTTGAACAATCTCAGGTGGATATTCTCACTAAGCAAATGGAAAGTCTTATTGCTACACAATCCAATTTGGCCAAGACTATAGATGCTTTACAATCTAGTTACACCAAAACTTTCCAAAATCAAATGAACCCAATGACTTTTCAAGAGCCTAATCAACATGTTATAGCTACCAATCAAAATCCACAAATAGCTCCTACTCAAGCATATCAAGTTCCTCCAATGCATAATCCTTCAATGCAAAATCCTCATCCTCATGTGCAAAATCCTCAAATGTATCAAAACATGTATCCTCAAGTTTCTCAAATAGCTTTTCAAAATCCTCAAAATCAAAATTTTCAAAATCATCAACCGTATAATATGGAAGCTCCTCTTGCACCTCAAGTACCACATGTTGCTCCCCAAGCTCCTCAAATACATCAATTGCATTTTCAAAATCCTAATTATCCTGTTCAAGCAATACCTTATCAACAAAATCCTCAATTTCAAAATTTCCCACCACAAGTTAATCAAAATCCTCAAAATCAAAATGATTTTGTGCGTGGCCCTCGTAGGTGTCCTTGGTGTGATTCGTTAGAGCACTTTTTGAGAGATTGTGAATTATTGAAGGCTGCTAAGGAGCAACGACTAGTAATAGACATAGACAAGAAAATCTGTGACTATCGATCTAGGCTACCTTTGCAAGGAAATTATGGTAAGGGAGGAATGAAAAAACATTATGAAAATATAACCATAATGGACGTAGGAACTAGAGGAGTGAAACTAGAAGCTCTTGATGAACAACAAGTAGAATCAAGTAAACCCACAAAGGAAGGTGATTTTTCCATAGAGGCTTTAGTAAGAGCACGGGATGAGATTAGGAGAATAACGGCTTGGGAGTCACCAATAGAAGATCAATCTCTTATTTCTCACATATCCAATGTAGAAGAAAAACGAAAAAGAGATGAAGCTGAGCCTAGTGAAAGAAGAGTAACACGAAAACAAACCTCAGAGGGAATAGAAACAATCATAGAGCAGGGAGAAACATCACAATCCAAAGATAAAAAACAAGAAGCACAACCCAATGAACAAAAACAAGAGGAGAAGTCTATGATAAGTCTATGATAAGTTTCGATGGCCCATAGATAAAGATTGTGGATGGCGTATGAGAACTGCAGATAATGGTGTAGGTACCCTGTATGGAGCTTGTGCTAGTGTGCCCATATCCATAGGAGGAATCACAGAAGAGTTTCACTTTTTTATTCAAGATAATTGCTCCTATGAAGTTCTCTTAGGTCAACCCTTTATTTGTGAGAGTCGTATGGAAACTAAAGCCATGGATGATGGGTCTACCTATGCTAGATTTAAGTCTAAGGATGGAATGCAATCACTTCAAGTCATGACAGTAGGAGTGAACCATCCTAGGAATCGATTGTCAATTAGAAAGAAACCTATTGTTACTCATGGTCATGAGCATGCTTGTAGTGATTGTGCACCTCGATTCATGTTTGGAGCTACATATGATCAAAATTTCGGATAGAATCCATTGTTGAGCGGGACAATAGTGGATATTGGTTTGACATCTCGCATCCAACCAACATGTACAATAGTTTGTCACTTTGTTTTCCACATTCTAGATTAGATTTTCTTCATAAGAGTCAATTGTCCAAGTCTTTTATCCAAAAAACCCAAAAAAATTATAAAAACAACAAAATCATGGAACATGATGAGAACATTGAGCATGTGATTGAAACATCTCATTGTTTCTCTACTCTTGAGGAGTTAGAGTTATGTCTTCAACAAAATTCTAATTCCCATATTATTCTTCTTTCTTCCCTTGATGAGTATGCTCTAATCCAAGAGTATGCTCTCAATGTTGACAAGTGCTCAAAATTTAACCAAACACATGATGCCTTAGTTGAAACAAAGTACAAAACTGTAGACAAAAAAATCAAACCCATAGCTCAACCGTTACCTCAAGGAAGTAATGAAAAAATTATTGATGTGAAAAATGATCCAATTCTTTGGGATAAGAAAAACATAGGACATACATTCACGGATGAGACAATCAAACAGGTGAAAATTGGTAGAGATGATGACTTTCTTTTGCCAGCAGAGAGAGATAAATTTGAGAGAGTTATACGGAGCCATGGAAAAGCCTTTACTATGTATCCTCATGAGATTGGTTGTGTAGATCCTAAGCTAGTTGCACCCATGATTATCTTTACTATTCCACATATTCCATGGAATCTTCGTCCTATACCTGTTCCAAAGGCTCACTTACCTGAGCTAATGAAACTACTTAAGGAGAAGATAAACATGAGAATTTTAGAGCCATCTTTTGCACCTTACTCAAATAGATGGTTCACTGTGCCTAAAAAGAATGGGAAACTACGTTTTATCCAAGATCTCCAACCCGTCAATAAAGTCACCATAAGGAATGTAGGAACAGGACCCATTGTAGATGAGTTTGCTGAATCATTTTCAGGACATTCTATCTATTCAATGGGTGATCTATATTCTGGATATGACCAATTTCAGTTAGCAATTGATAGTCGTGACATAACCACAATGAAAACTCCTTTAGGCTTAGTGCGAATGTGTACTTTACCTCAAGGAGCGACTAATTCTGTGGCTCATATGATGAGTGCTATGAATATGGTCTTACATGACTTTATCCCTCATATAACTATGCCATTCATTGATGATATTCCAATTAAAGGGAGTGAGGAACGTGTAAAGGACATTACTTTAGATTCATCAGGATGTCGTAAATTTGTTCTTGACCATATCTCTGATTGTGAAAGAATATTTCAACGATTTGAAGAGGTAGGTCTCACATTTTCCATAGAGAAATCTGTTTTTGGTGTCAACGAGGTACTTATTGTTGGACATTTATGTGGCCATTATGGTCGAAAGCCATACCCACAAAAAGTTGATGCCATTAGCAAGATTTCTGAAACATGTAACAACGTGAGTGAGGTACGTAGATTTCTTGGTGCTTGCATCTTTTATGTTATTTGGATCCCTCACTTTGCTCATGTTGCTGATTGTCTTTATGACTTGTTGAGGAAGAAACGAAAATTTATTTGGACTGACAAACACACTCAAGCTATGCGTAAATTGAAGAAATTATTGCTTGAAGCTCCCATCCTTAAGCGTGTAGACTATTTTGCTAACAAACCTATTATATTGACTGTTGATACTAGTCCTATTGGTATAGGTTGGGTCATAAGTCAAGATGATAGTGAAGGGAATAGATATGCAATTAGGTTTGGTGCCAAAATTCTACATGAAACACAACGAAAATATCCACAGATCAAACGAGAACTATGGGGTATGGTAACAGCTTTGAAAACAAACAAAGAATATTTCATTGGTGCAAATGTCAAAGTTGAGACTGATTGTTTGCCTCTCATTGGAATGATAGCCAATTGTTCATCTCCTGATATAGCCATGCTTAGATGGATCTCATATATTAAGTTCATAAATCCTGAGTTAGTTCATATTTCAGGTAAGTCAAACTCAGTTGCTGATATGTTATCGAGAGCTAGATTTGATGATGATCTTGAAAGTGATCTAATAAAGAATGTGAATTTAGTTGACTATGTTCCACATATATATATGAGTATGAGAAATTTCATGAGTCTGAGTACGAAGATGAATGGAGAGACATAGGAAAGTATCTCAGTACACTACAACCATTACCTAGCTGGACTACGAATAGATTCCGTAACATTAGGAAACGAGCTTATAACTTTTTCCTATGTAATGGTTATCTTTGGAGACATGCTAAGGTTAAGGTTAAGAATCCACAACGAGTCCTAGGAAAGAGAGGTCTTCAATTGCAAGTAATGAAGGAAATGCATGAGACATTATGGGCAGGTCATAAAGGATTTTTTGGAACATATGAAAAAATTAGAAGTACCTATTATTGGCCTGGGATGTATGTTGACATTAGTAGCTATGTTTCTACATGTTCTACTTGTCAACTTCATTCATCAGTCAAACATAGAGATCCGTTGCATCCTACTTATCCACCTTGTATTCACTACAAGTGGGTAGTAGATCTTGTAACTATGCCTAAAGGTATCGACAAAATGCGTTACATTGTACTTGCAAGAGAAGACTTAACTAATCATGTAGAGGGACGTGCACTACGATCTAAGACCACTTACAATGTTTGCAAATTCTTGCTTGAAGATGTCATAAGTCGCTTTGGGTACATAGAGAAAGTAGTTGCCGATCGTGGAGAGTTAAATGCGAGAGAAGCTAAAGAGTTCTTTGAGCGTCACGGTATTCGTTTGTCTCTCACTACTGCATATAACCCAGAGGCCAATGGTAAAATAGAGAGAGGGCATCCACCTATTGTGAAAGCCATATCTAAAGCATGTAATGGTGACATCAAACAATGGCCTAAATTCTTACCTTTTGCACTTTGGGCAGATAGAATGACATGCACACGTACTACTGGATATATGCCTGATGAACTCATGTACTGTCAAAAACCATTGTTTCCAATTCAGTTTCATATTTCTGCATGGTCAAATTTTCCTTGGTCTGAAAACATGTCTATTGATGACTTTTTGAGTTTGCGCATTAAACAGTTAGAACAAGGTAAAGTAAGACTTGATGATGCTGTTGAAAAATTAAGAGAATCTAGAATGAAGAATAAGCATTATTTTGATAAAACTCATCGACTGCGTCCTAATCCAATTGAAGTAGGAGATTGGGTGCTCATTTATGATAGTACATTTGACTCTCAATATGATGCACGCAAAAAGCTCACTCAACGGTGGTTTGGGCCATACATTGTATCAAAAGTCAACAACAATGGTACGTATGCTCTTTGTGAATTAAATGGTGTTGCACTAAAAACTTTGATTGCAGGTAAAAGGATAAAGCTATTCAAGAAACGTGATAATGACGAGTACATTTTGGATGAGGACATTGAAGAAGATGACAACAATGAGGCCTATTCATAAACAGGAGTATCCATGCTATAGAAAATAAAAAGATAAATAAAAAAGGAAAAAAAAAATAAAAAAAAACATATAAAAATATCATTAATTTTTCAAGTTCATGTTGCTTTGTTTTTTTTCAAGTTTATTCTTTTTTTTTTCCATGCTTGTTTCATGCATGTTTTTTTTCAGTCTTTGCATTGCATTGCATATCCACATCACTTGAGTCAAAAAAAGGCAAATGATGATTTCTCTACTTGTGTAAAATTGTATCTTAAGTAGTAACTTATCTACTAAGAAATTGATTATAATCTAGGATTGTGGAAAGATAGGGCATGTAGATTTGGAGGTTTATTTTGGTGACAAGACTTTCATATATAAACATGCATATGTATCCTGTATCAAAAGCATAATTGTTGAAATCCTATCTCCTGCTATTGCATGTTTCTACATCCTTAGTCCATCTCACAGCACTTGTATCGGAGTTTAAACGACTGTTCTCCGTCATAAAAAATGGTTGTACCTTGTATCGTGGTTTAACTTTTCCTCGTCAAAAAAAAAAAAAAAAAAAAAAAGCTACATGTTACCAAGAAGTTTACACTTTCTTCCACCCCAAAAAAGTGATCGTAACCATAAAGTTGCCAAATCATCATCATCATCGGAAAAAAAAAAAAGAGCAAGCCAAAGGAGGATAAAGAGGCATAGTAGAATAAATCACGGGCTATATAAGCAGATTTATGCATTAGTGGAGTTTCGTTAGATTTCCTTGCATGTTATTAGAGAAAGAGCATATTCATATTTATGTAGGAAAGGAGTTGATCTAAAATAAGCTAAAGATGAAAGATGTCTCTTGAAAATCCTAAATCTTTGTTTATAATCATATTTAAGGTAGATTGCTTTATGAAAAAGGTACAAAATTTTCTTCAAGATGAGAGGAACTGATGCTTAAAACGACTCAATACAACCACTTCCACTTCATATTGATGCTTGTTTTTTTTCTTTCTTGTTGCCAATGTTGCTTGTTCATTTGCATATATGTTGCCTATTTGTTCATGCATATTCATGTTTCCTGTTTCAATTATTTCTTTCATGCAAATTTTGCTTCATGTCACGTTACCTACTTATTCATGCATATAATCAACTTTCCCTCCATGTTTCTTATGTTGCCTATAAAAGAATTTGATGCCTGGAACATTTCGTTTTTCATAGATGCTAGAGTGGCGCTTCCGGAGGAATCGCAGGTTTAGTGGGGGCGAATGTCGCCGAGATTTTCTCTCCACTTGTGAAGGCCTACAAAAAAAACATATTTGGTGAAGGTAGCCAGAATTCCCCGAGAAGTCCAGGATGCATCAAGGATGTCAAAGGAAGGTCACATACAAAGTTTCAAAGAAATCAAGAAAGTCCATGGTAGCGGTCGAAGTTGGTCAAAGCTGGTCAAAGTTGGGAAATTAGGGCAAAAATTTCATTGTCACCAAATTAGATGAAAATCCATATACTTGTAAAGATTGTCAAAGGCAGTCTATAGCCCAAATTTCAGCAGAAAATGGATTTGGTAGCACATTGATATGCTATGTTCATTTTGTAAAAATGTATTTTTTCTAGTTTGACCCTACAAATTCTTGTATAGAAATTTATGTTAGCCATATGGTTTGGCATGTATAAAGACCATATGTGGCTACATATTTGTATAAAGTTTCAAGGCTATCCGAGCTTCCTAGACACCTTAATGCCACCTTGCAAGCTTCCAAATGTAGTCAAACTTGTACAAGGGAGATTCAGATGGGAGGTTTTTCTGCATATTCTTGAAGGAGATCTTTGGAAACATAGTCCTACAAAGTTTCATCTTCATCAAAGCCTATTTGGAGGGTCAAAGAGTACAAAGTCCAGTTTTCAAGGTCACCGCAGTTTTCTAGAATAAGAAAATTGAAGGCTTGAAGGGCTACCACATGTCAAAATATGATTGAACCATGTTGTACGGTCAAGATGAGCTCATATTCAAGGGTGGAGATGCACTTAAGCATAAAGGAAGGAGGATCCACGAATTTTTTCATCAAAGAAGACTTTTTTGACAGTTAAAGATCAATAATGCAAAGTTTCTCCAAAAATAGTGGCTTATCTTATCTGAATTGATGTCAGCACTGATCCGATGGTCCAGATCATCCCCAGATCCAATGGTGGAGAATGAGGGCGCCTAAATTTCACTCCTTTACACTAGATTTGATAGAAAGAACAATTCCAAGCCATTGATTTGATTAATCAAATGGTTGTAATCGAAAGTAGTGATCCTAGAGTTGAGAGTTGATTTCTCTAGATCCAAGGGCCCAAATTCATTCAAAAAACTATATAAACCCCCCTCCAAACTCCTAGAGCATCATTGTTAGGCATCCATAGGGCTCATGCTAGCTTACGGTTTCCTTGAGACGATCACCCTCGGTTGAGCGAGTGAGGATCCAAGGTGAGCTAGTATGAGTATAGAACCTAGTTTCAAATTTAAGTTAGAACTCCTATCTAGGATAGGCTCTTGAAACCAGCATCTCTATCTTGACTCACCCTCGGTGGAGCGTGTGAGTGAGTTAGAGCTGATTTTAATGAGTCTTAGACTTCTTTAGTTAGAGGTTACGAGCCTAGACAGACATAGGGTCACTGGAGTGGAACTCACCTTCTTACGTGTGACATTCGGTTGAACTGTCATGGTTTGAGGGTCGGAACCACCTTTGATCAGTAGACTGCTTAGCATGACGTACCACGATGATATTTTACATGTAACTTAATTCAAATCCTTTTAATTCATGTCACTTGTCACTTGTCTCTTGTCTCCTCTCTCAGTCTCTTAAGTACTTTTACATGTCTTCTATTTCTTCTATGTGTGAGAAGGCTCCGCAGTATTGCGTTGAACCAGTGAGGATGTTTCTTTGAGCTTGTGAGTAAAATCCATCATCATAATTCACTTGCATGCATATAATCCATACAAATCCATACATATTTATTAGTTTCTGAAAGTGTATAAGAAGCTCCAATATTGGACCATTCTTCCTTTCGAAACTGATTTATGTGAAAGGATTCCATCTATTCTCGTCATGCATACATATCATCCAAAGAAGACTATGCATATGGATTGGAATTAGGAAGTGTTTAAGAAGCTCCTTCAATGGACCATTCTTCCTTCCAAATTTCATTTGTATGTATGGTTCTCTTTCATTCTTATCATTCATGTTCATGAATCTAACTTGCACTCCTACATTCCCATTCCCATAATTATTTCAACATCTCTCTCTTCTCCATACTCAACATTAATTTCACCTTCACATCTTTAAACCTTCCAACATTCATTAGCTTCATACACCCTGTGTGTGCCACGACCGGACCCGATCCACCCGGATTGCGATCACCTCCACAACACAGCTTTCCGTTTTTCTTGGGCACCACTACAATGGGGGATACCCACTCAGTGTGCTCAATTTCATAGATAAATCCAGCTTCAACCAGCCTATCTATCTCTTCTTTGATCTTGGCAGCATAATTATCATTATATGTATATGGCTTTTGCTTAGAGGGTTTGGCATCTGATGTCATGGGGATAGTGTGTGAGCATATGTCAGGGTCCACTCCTTTCAAATCCTTGTAACTCCAAGCGAATACATCTCTGTATTCTCTTAGCAAGGCTATTAGCTCTTGTTCTTCCTCTTCTATCAGGTCATGGCCTATGTATGTGCATCTTTCTTCTCCTTCTTCCACAGCTACCACTATTTTCTTGGTGGTTTCTTTGTTGTCATAGGCCTCGCCTGATTGCGCCTCTCGTTTAGGCATTCTGATCATGACTCTCCTGTCATCTATCTCATACTTCTTGAAATTTTCCGGGACCTCAAACAAAGATTCTTCCTCTGCTTGTGTGACTTCTTTCTTCTTCCTTTTCTTTCCTTCCTCCTTCGGGGTCACATGTGCGGCTAGCCTTACATCATTCGTAAGCTCTCCGTGCCTCTGGGGTTGAAATTCTACTTCATAGAAGTATTCTTCATCTGATGCAAAAGGTGGGTCCATGATGATTGACTCTAGATCGGAGCCTCTTGCATCCTCGAATGCATCAGGGCTAGGCTCACACTCTTCTAACACTGCCTCTCCCATGATTGGCTCTATGGAGAAGACTGAAATGTCATAGCCATCCTCATCACAGTGGGGTGTCCATTGTTCTTCATTGATGGCTACATCCATTGTTGCTAAGATTTCTGCCCAGCCATGGGGTTCAAATTCTTCATCAGGAAACACTACAGGTGCATAGGCTGGGTCTTGAATGGGTCTATGTGTTTCGTTTGCACCTATTTCTCTGGCCTTTTCTCTTTTCTCCTCTTCTACTGCCACTTTGCACATCCATAGGTGGGTGTCTTCATGCATCCATGAGGATCCTGATTCTATGGAATGCACAGATTCCGTATCATCTTTGGCTCTATGGATGGGATTCCATTGGATAGGAGGGACATCTCTATGAGAGTAATCTTTGAGATTCACTTTGGTCGTAACACCTAAGTGTTGCAGGTACAAAGAATTGGTTCCCCAGTCCTGTACCACTTGCAACTGTCGCATAAATGATCTTCCCAAGATCATTTCATAGGCATGATTTTTGCTAAAATCACATATAGCAAATGTATGGTCGAACTCGACACCACATGTAGTGAGAGTTATTCCTTCTAGCAGTCCTAATGGCCTTTCAATGTGACCATCGGCCATCTGCAATTTCATTCTTGTTGGCCTGAGTGCTCGCTTGCCCCAACGTTTCCATAAGGAAGTGGTGGCAATTGCAACTCCTGCACCTGAGTCCAGAATGGCCTTGGTTGTGTAACCCTGATGGGTAACTGGGAGATAGGTATTTCCTTCTTCTCCTTCACTCATGTCTCCTATCTTATCCAATGGTATTTTAGGCACTGTTCTATGAGATCCTACTTGGGAGCGCGATTTCGCTATGTCTGGCACTTGTTTGCTCATGTCTCCTATCTTATCCAATGGTATTTTAGGCACTGTTCTATGAGATCCTACTTGGGAGCGCGATTTCGCTATGTCTGGCTACATGTTTCCACACTTCTGGCTTAACTTTGAGTAGCTCTTCTAAAGTGAGATTGCACTGCACTTTAGTGTTCTTTACTACCTCTGTATTCCTAGGTATGATAGAAGCTTCATTTCTTATCATGACTGTGAGCGCTCTCAGACAAGTAGACTTGGTTTCCCATGGGCCTGTGAAATGTGGTAATTCTTGTAGAGAATTAGACTCAAAGTCTAATCTCTCTTGAGAGTGGATGCTCTCATGCTCCTCATAAATGGATGGGATGTCCTGTGGGACTTGCTCGTGTGCATCATCCACAAGTTCAATGGGAGGAGGGACTTCACCTTCTTTAGCCCATTTGTCTTCTTGAATCTCTCGTAGGAATTCTGGTGTGAACCGATTCATAGAAGATGATGTGTCTGGCTCCGTAGAGTTAGGCACGTAGGCTTCCTGGGGAGGTAGGCTCACGTTCTCACTTGCCTTGCCCTTATTTTGAGAGGCGGGTTCCTTTTATGATTGTGGAATTAGCCTCTCTATTCGTTCTAGTAGTCCATCAAAGTGTAACTGCGTCTTAGCTGAACTAGAGATGTTAAAGAGGCGACTGGCTTCAAACGTAGTCTGAGCCAATTCCACCATCTTAGCACAAATTTTGGTTCGTTCTAGCTCTAGTTCTGCTCTAGGGTAACACTTTTCATGATCAGTTACGTTTGGCCCTTCTTGGATTCTGGCCTGATATGCTCTAAGCATCATGTTTAGGTCCTCGGGAATGGGATCCACTAGGAAATCCTTATAGATTTTTGATAGTTCTAATTCCTCACCTAGATTGTCCTCAATGTCTATGCACATGCGCACGCACTCTTCTATCGTTCTGGGGTCCTTCAGATACACATATGACCTGAGCTTAGTGCTCAACAATCCATCTAAGAACAAGGCCACTTGTTTGGCTGGTGTGGGTAACTCCGACATCGGGCATCTCTCCAGGTATTGCCTAAATCTTCTTCCAGCTAGTCTGACCGTCTCTTGAGGTGTTTGTTTGAAGCTATGAATTAGTGAGGAAGTGTTGTGCCTGATTCCACTCTTAGAAAACTCAATGATAAATGCCTCTAAGAGCTGGTCTATGTTTCTGAAATGCCTCTCGTTCAGTGGTTGAAACCACGTAAGGGCAGTGTTCCTAAGGGTTAGACCAAAAGCATTATATTGTGTGAATAGGTCCTCTACCTGTTCAGCTTTCAATACTTGCCGAAATTCTGCCACATGGTCATAAGGGTCTCCAGTGCCATCGAAGTAATTCTTCATGGACTTCACCAGTTGAGTTGGTCGCAGGGTCCTAGTGTGTTCTCTCGGCCTTGGCAAAGGAAAATCGTCAGCATTCCTTTGATTCCATGGGGTTCTATGTCCTTCAGGTTCCACTCTATTCCTTTCCGTTCCCGTTCTTTCTCTTCCCAGGGAGTTGGCAAAACTTACCTCAGGTTTGTCTCTACTTCTATCTCTTTGAGCTCCATGAGCTTGGGAGGTCCCAGCTCCTTGGTGACTGTATGACACATTAGTCCGAGGTTGGGGAAAAACAAATTCACCCTTCCATGTGTAGGCATGTCTGCCATGCTCGGTGACCACGAAGATCCTCTCTGATGTATTGTCTAAGTAGGTTACTTTGCCTGGGCTATCAGGGTCTTTAAACTCATAGATTGTGGGAGCACCTACTTCATGAGACAAGGTAGGCTTATACCTCCAAAAGGCCTCATCAGTTTCTCGGTTTAAAAGCAAATCTATGCTTTTATTATCCTATGGAATCAATTCTGGAGTCATGATTTTGGTTAAGACAGATTTACCGCGGGGAGTTCTAGGCTCTTTCTCTAAATTTCCTTGCTCTATATCACCCATATCGGTTTCTGCAATCACATTTCCAAACTCATCAGTTCTATCAGGAAGAGTGGTGACTACATATATAGTCCCTTCTTTATCTAGGTATGCTCCTGTAGCTCAAGTGTAAGCACCACCTCCTTTACTTGTCAATCCGCGGAGACGTGAGGACCGGTATGAAGACCACGAGCAAGTGAAGGCACAAGTGTGTGAGTGAAAGCACACAAACATGCACACACATACACACACACGCGCACAAAGTAAGATCAAAGAGAGGAACAATGGAAAGCTTAGATTGCAAAAGAGTTCTCTTACCAAAGTTCTATTCTCTAACAAGCTAACCCCCAAAAATGAGCTCTCTAGCTCTTTTTATAGTTTTTTGACTAGTTTTGGCCCTGTCCAGACCTAGTGTCCGGCCTAGTTAAAAATTAGGTTCCAGGGCTTATTTGAGGGCTCAAACGAAGTCTAAAAATTATGAAAATTGGTACGATGGTACTTCTAATACTCCTCAAGCTCGAGGACTCCTCGGCTTGAACAAAATGGAGTTACTAAAAATAGATAATGGTATTTACAATGGTTTTTAGTGATGAAAATCACTATTTTTGTAGGGGATTCTTCTGAAAATTTGACATACACTTCTTGGAGCTCCCTACTTGCTCCCTTTCCTTGTGTGTCCACCTTTTGATGTGCTTCCATGCTTTGTCCTTGACTTTGAGCTTCAACACTCCCCCCCCTCTCGAGTCTGTCGTCCCTGACAGACCCTTGTTGGAAGGGCTGTTCTATGTAGTGCTTTGAGAGGTGGTGTCCATCCGTTGTATGAGTTGGTTCCTTGGATTCCAACAAGAATGTGTCGTTGTGAGCTTTCAAAAATGCAAGTTGCTCAAAAGAGGTTGTCAAGAGTGATTTGGAGCAACTACTGGCTTCAATTTGCTTCCGAGATATGGATGTTGTTCCCATGACGTCCGCTAGCTCTTCCAAAGATGATGTTGAGAGCAGTCATGCCAACTACTCATAACCCATAATGAATGATGGGTAAGTGTGTTCGTGCCTGGGTTGAAAAAGGTATGTGCCTTGTGCAGGGCCTTGTAATGTAGCCCTACGCATGCTTACTTGGAAAATGCATTGGAAGAAGTATGGTGCGAAAATTGCGGGTCTTGAGCTAAGTGCTCACGGGTATGCTGACGAAGAGGTTTCCTAAACTATCATGGTTATGGTGTTTCCAGAGTAAAGATACTTACCATGGAGAAGGTTGATGGATGTTTGTCTCTTCGTGTTGTACACTCGGCCTTTGGGATGGAACATTGTTGATGAATGTCCATGTTGATTGTCCACTGATGAGATCTTTTGAGTGGTGGATCCTCTCTCCTCTTTTCAAAGCAACATTTGTCAAATACTGAGAATTGAATTGCTTTATATTCCTTGGCAAGCAACATCGGGTAACTACACCAAGCTGAGTTTCACATATTCTCTTTAGCTCACCATATGCAGGAGTCTTCTCCTCCAGAACTACCTTTTGCAGATATCTCCTTGGATGCTCTGGTACATGAAGTAGTTAAGCATCACTCAAGTTGCGGGCCTTCAAGCTCTTCATTCCTACCATGGTAAGAGAAAATCATAGTTGTAGATGCCATGTTCATGCCAAACGCTTGTCATCTACCAGATAAGGCAGCAATAATCTCACTGCTGGCCGAGACACACTTCAATCCAAATTGATAAATGCCTAGTAATCAACAGTTCCACCTTCAACTAAGCATGACTCATTCATGTTTCATAAGACAAACCTGGGAACAAGCTCTCTCCCACTTTTCTTTCTCCCTTTTTTATTTTTTATTTTTTATTTTTTTGGAACAGGATATCACAAAACAAGAACACAAAAGTTAGTATCAATAGAAATGTTTGACATATGTCACTGTGCTCTTGTGCATGGGATTCTCAAGTGTGTCTATGCACGGCCGTGTAATGTGGCCGTATATTAATGCATACTTTGGAAATGCATGACCTGAATGGTGCAAAAGACAGGGTTGTGCAAGGAGCACATGGTTGTTGCTCGTTCGAGGATTTCGATGTTATTTGCGGAGGTTGATGCCGACCTTGGTGGAGGTATCCATTGAGTCTCGAACTGATGTAATCCTCCTTATTGGAGTCCATTTTAGAACATCATTTGGCACTGTAGAGGTCACTTCAGGTGTAATAAAGTAAGTCTATGATCCAAGGGTCTGGCCGGTTCAGACAGATCTGAAATCGGATACCGTTTGGTCATCCGGGTGTATGACCAAAGATCTCGAGTTTAGACTTACTAGGAGGTCTTGTGCTCTTGTGAACAAGTGATCCACTTAGCTTAGTGGTTAAGTCTCAAGGATGTGAAGGAGGAGGTCTTGGGTTCAACCCCCATGGGGTACATGGGGAGAGTGTTTTGCCCAAAGAGCTCTAAAGCCTTCTAGAAGCATCCACTTGAGTTAACTCGAGTTAACTGGGACACTTGGCGCACATGTAGTTACATGGCTGACACTTGGATGGTTAGTATCCACCTGCCCAAGAAGGCAGTCCCCTGGAGAGAGCTATATATAGAGGCATTTGGTTGGGAGGAGAGTCATCTCTCTAGCATGTGGTGGTCGTAATCCTTGTTCTGTTGCATTGGTATCAGAGCTCTAGGCAAGCTTTCATGGTGACCTTGATAGGCTCATCATCTTCCTCATGCTTCCATGTTCTCAACTGCCTATGCGTGGAGTCCCTTTCTCTCCGGCGTGCATCAAACCATCCCGAATCGTCATTCTCTTGGCGGGCGTAGCATAAGGAGAAGAGATTAGCAAAAGAATTTTCATGCTGTGGTCGACGACGGGTTCGATCTCTTGACGTCTGTCTACAGAAGCTAATCGCCTATCCACAAGGCCAGACGGCCGTTCGTGACTTTAATGTCATGCGGGAATCTTTGTATGTCTAAGTTTTGCGCTGTAGAAGACCTCATCAAAGAGCAAAAGAGGAATGATCTACAGACGAACAGCGGTGGGATTTGATCTTGCAACCTCCCGTTAAGAGAGCTCTAGCCTAACCAGAACCCCACGGGCGCTTGCGATACTCAAATTTCAATGGGAGTAATCATGTTCAGTACAATTCGCGCTGAAGAAGAATGAGCACAGTGCTAAAAGCACCAAAATTTGCATTTCTGCTGTACGGATCAGGGATTCGAACCCGGGCGGGAGATCTGCCAATATGATGACGTAGCCAAGGCGCTTATAACCTTCGAATATTCTTTCTGCTGCAGAAAAATTCTAGTGTCAAGTAGCCACTGAAGATTGGCCCACGACTGTTGCAACCCGAGGCACAATTCCTGCAGATCACTTTATTCGGTGTTTGATCCGAGATCTATTAAGTTTTGGGAGCACTTTTCCTTAGCGAAAGAAACAATCAAGGAGAATCAAAGATTGAGCAAAGCTTGAAGGAATTGGAGCTGTGGAGTGAAGATCCGGAGGCCTAAGTTAGTCGATCTCGACGGACCAAGTCATCCAAGACTATTTCTTGATGAGGAAGCTTCAAGAATGGTGAATAGCTCCTCGCAAGGATCAAGAGGATGAATCACTCTTCCAAAGGATCAAGGGATGGACGAAGCTTTGATTAAAGCTAAGTATTTTCCAATTTCTGCTTGATCTTGATGCTTGATTTATCTTGTTTTCATTATTCTACACTTAATCCTAGATGCACGTTGAAATAGCCAAGATTTCAATTGATTAAGTCTAGATTAGAATAATGAATTAATCCATTTCTCATTCCAAGCATTAGTTTGCATTAAGGAAAGACTTGATTTCAAAAAGATCCTTGTGCATCAAAGAATGTATTTTGGTAGTTTAAATACATATTTCCTTTCCATTGAGTAAGTTTTCTATTGTACTTCAAGGGTATGTTTTTATATCATAGTGCATTAGGACAAAGGAAAGGATATACATGCATCAGGATTGCATGATATACATTCTTAGTACAAGAAAAAAATCGTGCATCAAGCTCATGCATGATTGTTGTATTATTTTTTGAGCATTCAAAAGAACATGCATGCATACGCATGTGAACATATGCTTTTGCATGTAGATACATGCATTTGCATGGAAGAATGGAATGATGTTTGCAAGTAGATATGAGAATGTACTCTCTTAGTACTTAGCTTACTTTATAGAGCTCGCAGTTTGACATTAGGGAAGACTAAGGACTAGTTAGTTGTAAAGACATACTAGTTCTAGTTTGCAACTCAAGTAATTAGTCAATTTCTTCCCAAGTCGATACTCTACTATCAAACATAAATACTTAATGAGAATTAAGTATGTTAGATGTCTTGCTAGGTATGAGTAAGCACTAAGAGAAAGTTAAGTAATAAATTTCCTTGATGACCAAGAAAATTTAATTACTTGCAAACTCGTTTGTGATGTATGATGACTCTAAGTCCTGGATGTACTTAGAAAGTCATGCGGATAAAGCTTTAGTTGATTAGTTATATATTTTATGTAACTTCTCAAGCATCCCAAGGTTGGATGAGAACATCAACTATATTTCCAAAGTTCCATGAGCACTCTTCTATTTAGAAGATTTCGAAAGTTTTAAAGAAGTTTCTTGTGGTTTCAAGATTTATATCTCATGATGAAACCTCGGTAAGTGACTTTTTGGAATAGAGATACGAAATAGTCAAGCCTTCTATTTCATGTGACATCATTCTCCTACTATGTTCAAGATGAATTTAGTTTTGGGAAGGAAGATGTTCCAAGTAGAGGATCTTAATTGATTCATGAACTCCTCCCAAAATATATATAAATTCATATTATATGATAGGTCCAAGGAATGATGCAGGCAAAACCTCTTTAGGATATAATGTTTTGCCAAGATATAAAGGTACCAATCTTTTATAAATTTTCATTTGATTTCATCCTAAGGGGTGATGGAAATCAAAGGTTAAACCTCAACATCAATTGATCCTTGATATCAATAAAAGGATGTTAGGTTCTATAGTTGCATCTCTGGTAAATGATGCAACTAGCTAAGCAGTCTTTAAGAAATAATATAAGTTCCTAAAGACTTGAAGCAAGTGTGAACTTTTTATTTAGGAGTAGAAAGTTCCAAGAAATGGATCTTGAATCCATGAACTTCTCCTAAACAAGTTATAAAGTTCAAAGTTGTGTTCACAGTAACATTACTATTGGATCAATCATCAATAGATGCTTGGACTTTAAACATAATTTTGATTGGTGAAATATGTTTAAAGGACTCTAGTAACATCTGAAGATTGACCAATAATAATGAGTTTTGTATCAAACTCAAGAATAGAAGTCGATATCACATAAATGAAAGTTCAACTTAAACTTTCATAGTGGCATGGGAAACCATATCCAAAATGTGATATTTTGTCTCTAGTTTGATACACAGGAAATGAATACAATTGAATCAGTAAATTTTTGGATATCATTTGAAAGAATTTCTTTTAAATGTTCTTTTTGCAAAAGATTCCAAGATGAATCATTTGCTCAAGTTATTTGATTCCCTAGAAGGAATCTCAAGTCTTTGAAGAAATGGCATTCTTTCAAGTTTTGAGAATGAAATTCTTCATACTATAAGTAGTTCCCTACACGTCCCAAACCACTAGAAGTGGTATTTCAAGTCCTATTTGTGATATAACCTAAAGGTATATCAAAGATTCTTAGCTTTGGAATCTGAGAGGCATAAGTGTATGCTTGGACTTGAGAAAGATCTCTAAAAATCCTGCAGGTAAGCAAAGAAGCTTAAGATAGTTTAAGAGATCTTAAAGATAAAGACTAAGTCTTTATTTTTATCGCAAGATCAACCAGACTTGATCAATCTTGGCCATGATTGTCCAAGTAATGTGCGATTAGAACTACTTTGTAGATTGCCCAAGTATTGGCAATAAAATTCCTTTTGGGAATTATTCACGCAAGTTCCATTTATTCAATGGAAAAATGTGAAAAAGAGTAAGTTGTTCCAAGTCTGAACAGAGTAAAGAAATTCCAAGAATGTAGTCTACAACCGGGAAAATGGTAATTAAGTCTGTGGAAGGTAAAACATAAGTGTTTACCTATCCTTAAAGAGATTTTGGTACAAATCCAGAAAGCATGAGCGGATGCTTAAGACTTAAGCAGTAATGAGATTCCTAAATAAAGTCCCCGGGGTAGGTACCTAAAGCAACAGTAAAGAAAGGAATCTAAAGACAAGAAGTCAAAAGCTCTTGTCGCTACAAAATTGGTCAAGGGTAAACCAATTGAACTTGAATTCAAGAAAATTCGAGTACTTGGAATTTTGATTGGTTTTCATTTGAAAACCCCAGTAAAGAAGAATTGATATTCTGTTAAGAGGTTTTCAAGTTCCCAAGGTAAAGCACATGATTGTGAGACGATCATGTGAAGGAATCAAAACCTAGAAAAATCTAGTTAGAGGTAATGCCTGAAACTTCCAATTCTTGTTAAAGAATTGAAGAAATAAGGTACTCTATCAAGAGATGTTTAGACTTTTGGATAAGAATCACCCACACATTAATGTGAATATAAAATAGGGTGGTATGGGACACCAGATTTTATACTCAGATTGATGTAGGAAAGGTGGAATGGGACATCGGACCGTAGGATGATGATTATCTTTTAGTCCTAGTTTGGATTTTGAAGTTAGGTTTCATCCTCAAGGGAATTAAGACTTCAAGGAAAAGTTTAATTCGTAAAGGATGAAAGTAGTATCTTACGATACTTCTAGGTAACTTCAAGATCAAGGAAACTGAAGATATGAAGTAAGTAACTTCCAAGATCTTCATAGAACACTTCAAGTTTAAGTGTTATTGATCAGAAATATTTGATAAATTTTCTGAAAGAAGTTGGACTTTTACTTTGAGTTGATCTTTTCAACTAAAGATTCAATTGACTAAGTCAAGTATCAAGTTCCTAGTGTAACTTGATAAATTCACTCTTTTAGACTCAAAGAAATGCACAAGAATTGCATTCATGATTAGGAGTCAAAAAGACTGAATGTGACATGAACTTAGTCTCAAGTGAAGCATTGTTTGAAAACTAAACTCATCGATAGAACCTCAGTGGGTCGACACACTGATGTTGGTTATCACACTAGTATCTTGTGGTTGGATGATGTTTTTGATTTTCTTTGTATCTTTCTGAGAATCCAGCTTATTTCTCTGAAAGATAAAGACAATGCTTCAATATCTTGTTGAAATAGATCTTTGAAAAGTAAAAAGTCCTGAGTCATCTAGTCTTTGACTCATAGCAAATTTTTGTATATTCGAAGTTTGAATTGGTTGTACAGAGTCTTAGTTATTTCTTTCCGCTTTCCAAATCTTTTGGAATTGGCTCAGATATGGTATCTGATTCCTTTTGCAAAAGACCAGGGTTAGCCGGTTAGAATAAAATAACTAACTTGAACATCCTAGATAGATGTTATGTACAAGAACCTTTTCAATCTTCAAAAGATGATAAGTCTAAGTGGACTTATTAGTTTGCTTCAAGTTATAGCATAAATGATTTCGTGGAGTCCAGTATACTCTAGAATAGGGAAGTTAGGAATTGCTCATCAGATTGACAATTCCCAAGAACTTTCAGTTAAAAGTCTTTGAGAAAAGTGTCCTAAGTTGGACAATTTTCATTTTGAATTTGAATTGGTGAAGTTAGTATGGTTGATTCCACCGAAATGGTAAACTTTCTCCTACAGTTTACATAGGATTTTTTCAAACTCATTGGGACAAAGTAGTCCTCTAGTCGGGTGAAAAATCAAGTAACTGTTGGATCAAAGTAAACCATCGAATAAACATCTAAAGTTAGATGTATGGGACAATCAAACTTCAAGTTCTCCAAAACAAATTCAAGTGAATCAAGAATTCTTAAAGTCTTGCAAGGGATAAGAATCTCACCTTCATTACTAAGTCCATGCACCAGACATGCCCAGAAATGGACTAGTAATTTGAATCCACCTAATTCACATGTTTGTGCCTAGATCGCACATCCAGAAACTGTGAATTAGCCAGGGATGTCACCTTCATTACTAAGCCCATGCACCAGTTATGCCCAGAAATGGACTAGTAATTTGAATCCACCTAGTTCACATGTTTGTGCCTAGATCGCACATCCAGAAACTGTGAATTAGCCAGGGATGTCATTAGATCCACCCTTATTATTCTTCACTAGTTTGTACTTTGTCCCGTTCACCAAAGTGCAAACCCAGATAGTGTTTTGAATCATTTGGGCAGGGATGCCACCACAGAGATGAGACATGTTCTTCCAGTTCTAGAACATGACCATGTTCTTCCAGTTTTAGAACATGAGGCTCGGGGGTTGCCTACAGTATGTATATAGCTCTATTTTCGAGGACGAAAATATTTTCCAAGGGGGAAAGAATGTAATAAAGTAAGTCTATGATCCAAGGGTCTGGCCGGTTCAGACAGATCTGAAATCGGATACCGTTTGGTCATCCGGGTGTATGACCAAAGATCTCGAGTTTAGACTTACTAGGAGGTCTTGTGCTCTTGTGAACAAGTGATCCACTTAGCTTAGTGGTTAAGTCTCAAGGATGTGAAGGAGGAGGTCTTGGGTTCAACCCCCATGGGGTACATGGGGAGAGTGTTTTGCCCAAAGAGCTCTAAAGCCTTCTAGAAGCATCCACTTGAGTTAACTCTAGTTAACTGGGACACTTGGCGCACATGTAGTTACATGGCTGACACTTGGATGGTTAGTATCCACCTGCCCAAGAAGGCAGTCCCCTGGAGAGAGCTATATATAGAGGCATTTGGTTGGGAGGAGAGTGATCTCTCTAGCATGTGGTGGTCGTAATCCTTGTTCTGTTGCATCAGGCGTCTTTCTCTTTGGATGCTTTCTGAACTGTGGTATCCAGTGTGGTTGACGCTTTGGTTCGGTGGAGGCTACTTGCACTTTTTGGCTTCCAAACCCATATCCTTTTTGCATGTCTTCCTACTAATGTTGAAGAGCTGATTTGATCTTCTTTTGGTCTCTGTACGTGGTTCTTACCCTTTTCTCTTTTTGGCTTCTTTGTTGAAACCTTTTGCATGTGGGAGAACAAAGGTTGTTGTGGATGTAGGAGCTTCTTAGGTACCCACATCTGTAATTGCCCTTGTTGAGCTGTAGCTAACTTCTTAGGCACCCAAACTTGTTGGATACCTTGTGATTGAGCTTGTCTGAGCTGCTTCCTTCGTCTTCTGGCCTGGTTGGTGTGCATGGATGGGATTTGTGGGGGCAAGGCTGGTGGTTGCTCTCCTTTGCGTACCCATATCTGCTTCATGCTCGGAACTGCTTTTTTATCGAATGGTGTCTTTCTATTTGATGTAGCAGTTGTCGTGAACGGTTGTGTTTGCTTGTGTGGTGGACTCACTACTGTGGCTACTTGATTCTTTGGAGAAGAAGAAAGATCCACCCGCCTTCGAACCTGGTCTTCCACGATTGACTCCTTTTGCATCATAGAGCATTTGACACATACAACATCTTCTTTCATATGATTAGTCTTGGAAGAACTAAGAGAGTGTGTGGTGCCATGATTTAGGAGCATGCAGTTCTCTAATTCTAATGTAATGCATTGTTCATGTACCCAAACTTGAAGAATTTGACTTCTTAGGTTTAAGTTAACTGCATGGTCATAGATCCAATCTTGACCCAAGACAAGTGGTTCTGTATGGTTCTCATCTTGACATACTAGCGCTTTGACTTTCATTGGAACATCTTGAAGGTAGATGGGAAGTTCCACCTCGCCCAAACAAGGGGTTTCCACACCTCCCAATCCTATGAGATAAGCTTCTATGGGATTGATGTTCAACCCCAAGTCTTGGCAGTAGGAAAGTCTAACTGCACTACTTGCTGCACCTGAGTCAATCAATGCTTTCACCGTCCTTGCACCCTTCCCTTGTCCTATCTCTATGGTCACAAGGGTCTTCGGTCAATGACCTGAGAAGTCGCTATGCCTGACTTTTGACACATATCCATGTGATATTTTGGGGCTTTTGAGTTGACTTCTAGGCCTAATCGCCTTAACTTATTTCGCCTAATACGCTCTCTGGCCTCTACCTGTGCTTCTTCTCTCACTCTTAACTCTTCATCTTTTCGCTTCTTAGCAGTGTTGAGTCTCATTAGCATATCCTCAGTAAGAGGTTCTTGATATAGCTTGACTCTACAGCCACTAATATAGTTTGGCAAGATATCTCCTTCTAGCGTGCCAACTGAACTGCACCACTAGTGGAAATTCTATTAATGATCATGGGTCCGTATCCTCTTTTTTCCAACTTACGGGCATGTTGTTTTAGTGTGTATACCAACACTAGATCTCCCTCTTTCAATCCCTTATCCTTGATGTGTGCATCAAAGTATGCCTTTTGCCTCTTCTTTGCAGCGTAGATGCCTGCTGCCGCTCGTAGCCTCGTCTCACCCAAGCGTTCGAGATCAAAGATCCTAGAGGACAATTCATGCCCATTCCACTCATACTCTTGTGCTACTTTTAAGGGAGGGATTAAGAAATCTAATGGTAGCACAACATTCTGTCCGAAGACCATCTGAAATGGGGTGGCGTTGAGTACCATTTTGTAGGCAACTCGATAAGCCCAAACAGCATGATGAAGTTGTTTGTCCCAATCAGAGCGTTTATTATTCACCAGTTTTGTCAATACGTTACAGAGGATCTTATTGGTACTCTCGGCTTGTCCGTTGGCTTGTGGGTGATAGGGGGCAGATTTCTTATGTATCACCAAGAATTCTTGGAGAAGATTTTCAATGACTTCATTCAAGAAGTGTGTGCCTCTATCGCTCACCAACTCTATTGGTAGTCCATATCTCGTGAACACATTCTCGAATAAGAACTTAGCCGTAGTCTGAGCATCATTCTTTGCTGTGGCTTTGACTTCTACCCACTTTGTAAGGTAATCTGTGGCTACAATGATGTACTCTGCATGGGAGTTTCTAGCTGGGGGGTTAATAGGACCTATGAAGTCTATGCCCCACTTCGAAAATGCACGTCCTCTCATCATTGGCCTCAAGGGCATCTCGTCTTTTCTCACTGGATATTGTGCACGTTGGCATGTGTCACATTTCTTCACATAGGTATGTGCGTCCATATGAAGAGTGGGCCACCAAAGTCCTGAGAATAGAATGGTCTTGATCACTCGGTCAGGACCAAAATGTCCACCTGCAACACCGCTATGTGCAGTCTCTAAGACCTTTAAATAGTCTGATTCATGAACGCATAGTCTTAAGTAACCATCTTTGCCTCTTCGGTATAGGTTGTCCCCTACTAAGGCATAGCCTTGAGCCTCTTGCTCCATGCTTCGTCTTCTTGCTAGACTAGCCTCTTTGGGTAATCTTCCCGATCTCATAAACTCTACCAATGGAGCACTCCAATCTCGAATTAATGACACTTGATAAAGGGTCGCATGCTCCACTGGGGGTCTCTCTCTGCACCTTGGACAATTCTTAATCCACTCATGTATTTCTTTGTCCATGCTAGGCCAATACACTCCTAAACGCTTTAGATTCTACAATGTTTGTTGTTCAGAATAGTGATTTCCTAGCATTCCTTCATGGGCTTGTTGCAACCAACTACTATGTTCATCATCCTCCACACAACAAGCTAATACACCCTCAGTATCTTGTTTGTACATGCTTCCTGCTAATATGTGATATTTTTGTGATTTTACAATTTCTTCTTGTGATGTTTTCACATTCTTATTTGCAGGGCCAAAGGTTAAGACTGGTACCAACTTATTTGCCCATTTAGGAACAACTTCTAAATTGAAAAGATAAGCATCGGGTAATTCGTCAGACACTCCTTGCGGTGACTCTCCTGAAGTGATGCGAGAAAGGTGATCTGCCCGAAGGTGGGTTCTACCTTTCCTGACAACAACTTCAAAGTCATATTCCATTAGTAAGAGGAACCATCTTACTAAGCGTCCAGTATTGCAAGGTTTATTGACCAAATATAACAAAGCTTGATGATCAGTGAAAAACTTGAACTTGTTGGCCAATAAATAGTGTCTAAACTTCTTCACAGCATATACCATGCCTAAGCCCTCTCGCTCAGTTGTGGTATAGTTCCGTTCAGCTGCAGTGAGCTGTCTACTAGCATATGCTATGGGCAAATCTAAGTTTCCTTCACTTGTGGGTTGTGCTAGCACACATCCTATGGCATGATTGGATGCATCCACATGGACATGGAATGGTTTATTCCAATCAGGAGTGGTGAGTATTGGTGCCGTGCACAAACGTTTCTTCAGTTCGTTGAAAGAATTCTCGCATTCGTCGTTCCACTCAAAATTAGACAACAAGGCATAAAGGGGTCTAGCTATGATCGCGTACATGTGGATAAACCTACGGTAGTATCCACAATGGCCCATAAAGGCTTGTACCTCTTTAATATTCCTTGGCCTTGGTAGCTCCGCTATGGCTCGTACCTTATCTTCATCTGTTGAGATTCCATTCTTAGAAACAATATGGCCTAAGATTTTACCTTGACGCACCATAAACACACACTTTTCTGGGTTCAAACACACTCGATATTCTCTACACTTGTTGAAGATTTGTCTGAGCTCAGGGATGTGAAACCTTCTTTCTTGGGAATGAGCACATAAATCATCCACATACACTTCTAAGCTCTTTCGCAAGAACTCTTTGAAGACATGACACATGAGCCTTTGGAATGTTGCAGGTGCATTGGTGAGCCCAAATGGCATCACACGAAATGCAAAGATTCCCCACTCTGTAGCAAAAGCTGTTTTGTGTTGATCTTCTGGGGCAAAGGCTACTTGATTGTAACCTGAAAATCCATCAAGGAAGCTATAAACTTCCTTGCCTGCAACACGCTCCAGTAGGTGTTCTGTGATTGGAAGTGGATAACTATCTCTAATCGTAGCGGCATTAACTTTTTTAAGGTTAATACACACTCGCAACTTCCCGTTCTTCTTGGGTACCACAACAATGGGGGACACCCATTCGGTATGCTCAATCTCATAGATGAATCCAGCTTCAATCAACCTATCAATTTCTTCTTTTATTTTGGCTGCATAGGTATCATTATATGTGTAGGGCTTCTGTTTGGTGGGCTTAGCATCAGCAGTCATGGGGATAGTATGAGAGGAAATTCTTGGATCTACCCCTTTCAAGTCTCTATAGTGCCATGCAAACACATCCCTATATTCCCTTAATAGAGCTATGAGCTCCATTTCTTCTCTTGCACTTAGGTCATCTCCTATATATGTGCATCTCTCTTCGTTCTCTTCAATGGTCACTACAATCTTCTTGGTCTTTTCTTTATTATCATATGATTCTCCTATGATGGCCTCTCTCTTAGGCATTCGTACCAAAATTTTGTGGTCGTCAACTTCATATTTCTTGAAGTTTTCTGGTACTTCAAACAATGATTCCTCCTCTTCTTGTTTCACTGCTTTTCTTTTCTTTTTCTTTTGACTACTCTCACTTCCATCCTTTGAGTTTACTGTTTTAATACTTGTGAGAGGTTCTTCTTCTTTCTGGGTGAACACTCCTATATCTTCTAGATAGTGCTGCTCTGAGTTAAAGCAACTATCCATCACAATAGACTCCAGATCATCGTCATTCTCTTCTTCTTCTATGACATCACTAGGGTCACATTCTTCTAGCAAGGGTTGACACATGAACACTGAGATATCATAACCCTCCTCATCACAATGAGGTGTCCACTGTTCCTCATTGACAGCAATGTCCATTGTGGCTAAGATTTCTGGCCAGCCATGAGGCTCAAACTCCTCATCTGGAAAGATCGTCGGTGTGTAGGCTGGGTCTCTAACTGGTCTATCTCCTAGCGAAGTTCCTTCTTCTCTTGCCTTTAAACGTTTTTCCTCTTCCTTTGCGACCTTGCACATCCACAAATGAGTATCTTCATGCATCCATGATGGATCAGGTGAACTTTCAGAATGCACAGAGATGGAATCTTCTTTCGCTTTGTGGATAGAATTCCACTGAAGGGGTGGTACATCTCTGAAGGTGTAATCCTTCAAATTGACCTTGGTGGTGACCCCTAAGTGCTGTAAGTACAAGGAGTTAGTTCCCCAATCCTGTACTATTTGCAATTGTCGTAGGAAGGGTCTTCCTAGGATCATCTCATAGACATTATTTTTCTCAAAGTCACATATAGCAAATGTGTGCTCAAACTCTACACCACAAGTGGTTAGAGTGATCCCTTCTACCAATCCTAGAGGTCTTTCAAAATGACCATCAGCCATTTGAAGCTTCATTCTAGTTGGTCTTAATGTGGGCTTGCCCCATTGCTTCCACAAGGAGGTGGTCGCAATAGCAACACCAGCACCTGAATCTATGATTGCTTTTGTTGTGTAACCTTGGTAGGTGATTGGAAGATAAGTATTACCTTCTTCACCCTCACACATGTCCCCTATTTTGTCTAGAGGTATCTCTGGTACCCTTTGCTTGGAGCCTGCTTTTGGCATGTTGGAATCAAGTTCTGGAACCTGATCCTTCACATGATTCCAAAGCTCAGGTTTTGCTTTGAGCAGCTCTTCTACAGTGAGATGACACTGAACCTTAGTGTTCTTCACGACATCCGTGTTCCTTGGAACCACTGAGTCTTCATTTCTTACTAGTATTGTGGGAGCTCTAATCTGGAGAGATTCGGATTCCCATGGGCCTGGAAATTGAGGCAGTTCTTCTAAGGTATTAGATTCAAAATCTAACCTTTCGTCTTCTTGTTGTTCTGCTTCATCTCCGTAAATAGATGGAATGTCTTGGGGAAATTGATCATGAAGATCATCAATCTCAGGAGCAGGAGGGGAATTACCCTTCTCCTTGGCCCATTTCTCTTCTTGTATTTCCCGCAAGAGTTCTTGAGAGTACTGTTGAATTGAAGGAGGTATTCCTGGATCCGTGGAATTAGGAACATAAGCTCCCATTGGTGGTGAGCTTCCTCTTTCAATAACTGGTTGAGCCTGTGGAGGTAAAGAAACTTGTGGTTTGTTTACCAACTGCTCTAATCGTTCTAGTAAGCCCTGGAAATGCAAATCCCCTTTGACAGAGTTTGTCTGATTGAACTTTTGACTAGTCTCAAGTATAGCTTGAGCTTGTTCTACCATTTTCATGCACATTTTCATCCGTTCAATCTCTAAGTCCGCTCTAGGGTAACTCTTGTCTAGGTTTGCAGCTGTAGGCCCTTCTTGAAGTCGAGCCTGGTAGGCCTTGAACATCATGTCCAAGCCTTCTGGGGTTGGATCTACAAGAACAGACCCTGGTTGCGGTCTATTTACAATGGGTGGTGGGGTGCGATGAGGTGGAATGGATGGAGTTTCGGCATGCGAGGGGTTTTGAGATGCAATGTCTTCTATTTTTGTTTTTGCGTCTTTCAAGCTTTCTTCTAGTTCCGATAACTTTTTATTCCACTTACGATTGGCCTTTTCTCTGGTATCCTTCCATGTTCTTGTTTTCCTCTTACTAGGCTCTCCTGATTCACTCAACTCCGATTGCTCTTTTGGTTTATCTTGTTTTAATGCTTGTGCCCTAGTAACTGCCTGTATAGGTGCCACATTACTGCTACCTGAACTTGAATCCGCCACTAAGCCTACCACATTAATGGGTGTAATCTTGGGTGCGCTGGAGGGGTTTCTTGGACAATCTCTAGGGAGATGGTCTTTGCCACAATCAGGGCAAAAAGCCTGTATTGTGATAGCCTGTCCTTGACTCGGAGATGATGGGTGGGGACAGTCACGAATGAAATGATCACCTTGACATCTAAAACAAGATCCTCTAGGGGCTTGTGGTCTCATTTGTCTCAATTGGGGCATAGGGTTAGGATTTGTGTACATGACATTGGAGTATTCTGGCTCCCAATTTTGCTCCATAGGTGGTGCCTCATATTGATACGAGTAAATCTCACTATGTTCAGGTGACTCTGTGTAATACGCATGTGGACTACCTACATGGGAGTAGTCTGAACTATGAGCATGAGAATCATTATCTGGTATCAATGGGGTTAGGGGCACCAATGCTCTATTTGGATTTTCCTCTCCCACAGCATATTTGACTGGAATCACGTTGGCTGGAGCTGGTGGTTGGTTTCCCAAGACAGGTTGTGGCCTATATGGTACCTGATATTGCTGTTGTGGTCTATAATATGGCTGTTGGTATTGGTTCTGATACCTACCTTGTGGGTAAGGTTGCTGATAATTCTGTCTAAGAGCCTGCCTATTGTAGGGACAATCTTGAGCCGTGTGGTTTGTGTATTTTCTCTCAATAGTGCAATATGGAGCATTCCTTTCTCTAATGTTTTGGTTTTGCATTGGGCATACATTAGCCATGTGGTCGCCCCCACAAGTATAACACCGATTCACTGGAGTGACTCTCTGTGTTTGTTTATTTTGGACTCCCAGCTTCTTGGCAACTTGCTCAGCTATCTCCTCTATTTCCGTGGAGATTTTTGAAGTATGACTAGTAGAACTATCTGAATCCTTATAGAGTTTGGATAATCCTAACTCCTCACCCAAGTTATCTTCTATGTCAATGCATGTCCGCACGCACTCTTCTATGGATCTAGGCTCTTTCAAATATACATATGATCTTAACTTTGTGCTCAATAAGCCATCTAAGAACAAAGCCACTTGTTTGGCTGGTGTGGGTAACTCGGGAGCAGGGCATCTTTCTAGGTACTGTCTGAACCTTCTACCTGCTAGTCGCACTGTTTCTTGGGGTGTCTGCTGGAAACTGTGGATCAAGGATGATGTGTTATGCCTGATACCACTCTTGGAAAATTCTACAATGAATTCGTCTAGCACTTGACCTATATCGCGATAGTTGCGACTACTCAATGGTTGAAACCAAGCCAAGGCAGTGCCCTTAAGAGTCAAACCAAATGCCTCGTATTGGGTGAATAAATCCTCAACCTGTTTAGCTCTTAACACTTGTTTGAACTCGGCCACATGATCATAAGGATCTCCTGACCCGTCAAAATAATTCTTCATTGCCTTGATCACTTGAGTGGGTCTAAGGGTTCTTGGGTGCTCTCGGGGTCTAGGCAATGGAAAATCATGTTCATCTCTTTTTTGCCTATGTGCTTGATGTCTCTCTCTTTCAGGTCTTTCATTTTCAAATCCTGATCTATTCCTGCCCACGGTGTGTGCAAAACTTACCTCAGGTCTCTCTCTAGTTCTTTCTCTCCGGGCTTCATGAGCGTGGGATGATCCTACTCCTTGGAGGCCATGGGAAACATTGGATCTTGGTGGGGGGAAAATCAATTCATTCTTCCAAGTATATGCATGTCTATCATGTTCTGTTACCAAGAAAATTTTCTCTGATGTGTTATCCAGGTAAACAACTTTGCCTGGCATCTCTGGATCCTTGAGCTCGTAGATGATGACTATGCCCAATTGGCTAGGTTGATCTGGCTTGAATCTCCAAAAGGCTTCCTCTGTTTCTCTATTCAAAAATAGTTCTATGCTTTTGTTATCTTGAGGGATCCAGTCTGGAGTGATCACTCGGGTCAAAACTGATTTACCTCTAGGAGTCTGGGGTCCTTGTCCTACATTTCCTTGTTCTAGGTCTCCTATTTCATTCTCAAGAATGACATTTCCAAACTCATCAGTCCTATCTGGTAGGTTGGTGACCACATACATGGTTCCTTCCTTATCAATGTATGAACCCTCTTCGAACTTGACCACCGGGTGTTCCAGTCCAAAGGATTGATCTGGATTTTTGAGTTGGACCACTGATTGTCTCAGACCATCCTCATAGATGCGAGCACCTAATTGGTTGGTCCGAATATATTCCAACTGTGTCTTATAGGGACCTTCTGGTGTTTGTAGATGGGCAATCCCTGAGCCACCTGCAGGTTTTCCCATACTAAAAGACATTTCTGAATCACTTGTGTCTGAACTTAGTAAAAGATGACCACTTAGTTGTTGTGCCCAAGACTTGGATGTATGGTTGACACTAGCTTCAGAAGATCTAATGCTTTGTTTATCCTTGCCTAAGTGTCTACCAGATCTCAGGTTCATAAGCTTTAGTCAAGAGTCCAAATTTTCCCCTTGGTATGGTTCAAAATTCTTTGGAGTCCCCTTGGTTCCCTAGTCCCACTTGAGGGTCAACTTCAAATTATCCTATCTCAAAATCAACGCGTTATTCTTGAAAAAAACAGTTGAGGTCGTGTAGGATTTGAAACGAGCTTTCCAACGAGCTATAGATCTCAAAAAATGGACTTTGGATGAAAAAGTTATGCCAATTCAGGCTCCTGGGGGTCAAAACAGGCAAACAGGACCTTTGGAGAAAATCGCGATTTTGTGAATTTTCAGAGAATCGCGATTTTGTGAACTTCAGAGAATCGCGATTTTGTGAACTCAGAAAATCGCGATGTTGAGCACAAAATCTTGTTTTTGAAAATCGCGATTTTGACTCAGAGAATCGTGATTTACAAAATCGTGTTTTTTTCACAAAATCGTGTTTTCTCAGAATCGTGTTTTTGGCATGAAAATCGCGATGTTGAGCACAAAATCGTGTTTTTGAAAATTGCGATTTTGACTTAGAGAATTGTGATTCACAAAATCGTGTTTTTTCACAAAATCGTGTTTTCTCCGAATCGTGTTTTTAACAAGAAAATCGCGATGTTGAGCACAAAATCGTGTTTCTGAAAATCGTGATGTTGAGCACAAAATCGTGATTTGTGAGAATCACGATTTTGAGCCCATTGAAAATCGTATTTTCTCAAAATCGTGTTTTTGACAAGAAAATCGCGATGTTGAGCACAAAATCGTGTTTATGAAAATCGCGACGTTGAGCACAAAATCGTGTTTTGAAAATCGCAATTTTGACTCAGAGAATCGTGATTCACAAAATCGTGTTTTTTCACAAAATCGTGTTTTCTCAGAATTGCCTTTTTCACAAAATCGTGTTTTTGGTTGAAAATCGTGATTTGTGAGAATCGCGATTTTGAGCCCGTTGAAAATCGTGTTTTTAGAAAATCGTGTTTCTTTTGATATGAAAATCGCGATTTTGAGCACAGAATCGTGTTTTAGAGAATCGTGTTTTTTTTTTATATGAAAATCGCGATTTTGAGCACAATCACAGAATCGCGATTCTGAGAATGACCACAGAATCGTGATTTTTTTCAGCCAACTTTTAGGTGGGAAAACAGAAAATCGTGATTTTTCAAAAATTTTGAATTTTCACAGAATCGCGATTTTCATCACAGAATCGCGTTTTTTGGCGGGAATTCAAATTTTTGAGCGCCGGCTATGGCGAGCTCCATATGAGCAGAAAATCATGAAGAAAACACTGCGCTTGCTCTCCCTTGCACCTCCTAACTCCTTCCCACACAATAATGCATGAAAAATGGTATGAAAATGGTGAAAATGCACTAAAAAACAAGAAATTTCTATGAAGAACAAGATGGAAGAAGGTGGAGATGATGATGATGATGAAGATGAAGAGGAAAAAACAGAAAATGAACTGAAATGACAGTTTTTTTTTTTCTTTACCTTCCAACGTCCCAAATCTACGATCTTACCATCACAACGCTCGTCCTCGAAGCTCTCTCCCCGGCAACGGCGCCAAAATTTGGTGTAGCTCAAGTGTAAGCACCACCTCCTTTACTTGTCAATCCGCGGAGACGTGAGGACCGGTATGAAGACCACGAGCAAGTGAAGGCACAAGTGTGTGAGTGAAAGCACACAAACATGCACACACATACACACACACGCGCACAAAGTAAGATCAAAGAGAGGAACAATGGAAAGCTTAGATTGCAAAAGAGTTCTCTTACCAAAGTTCTATTCTCTAACAAGCTAACCCCCAAAAATGAGCTCTCTAGCTCTTTTTATAGTTTTTTGACTAGTTTTGGCCCTATCCAGACCTAGTGTCCGGCCTAGTTAAAAATTAGGTTCCAGGGCTTATTTGAGGGCTCAAACGAAGTCTAAAAATTATGAAAATTGGTACGATGGTACTTCTAATAGTCCTCAAGCTCGAGGACTCCTCGGCTTGAACAAAATGGAGTTACTAAAAATAGATAATGGTATTTACAATGGTTTTTAGTGATGAAAATCACTATTTTTGTAGGGGATTCTTCTGAAAATTTGACATACACTTCTTGGAGCTCCCTACTTGCTCCCTTTCCTTGTGTGTCCACCTTTTGATGTGCTTCCATGCTTTGTCCTTGACTTTGAGCTTCAACAACTCCATTCTCAAACTTCACTACCGGGTGTTCTAGTCCATGGGCTTGATCGAGGTTCTTAATCTGGACCACAGATCTTCTCAGTCCGTCTTCGTAGATGCGAGCACCTAGACGATTCGTCCTGATGTATTCCAATTGAGTCTTGTAAGGTCCCTCTGGCTTTTCTAGATAAGCCATCCCTGAACTACCTACTGGTCTCTCTATGTGATAGGACATCTCAGAATCACTTGTTTCTGATCTGGGAGTGTATGGGTAATCACTCAACTGCTGGGCCCAAGACCTGGCAGTGTGATTGACACTAGCTTCAGAAGATCTGAGGCTTTGTCTGTCTCGGCATAAGTGTCTGCCTGATCTAAGGTTCATATGCCTGATTTATCTACCCCCTTGGACCCAAGCACACTCTCGTTGCAGGTTAATTTGCACCAATCACTTTGTTCTTTTGAGTTGAATATTATGTTTATGATCTTGTCTGAAATCGCATCGTCAGGAGTACTTAAGTGAATTTCGCACTTGATAAGTGATCGACTCCAGTTTACCTTTTGTCCCTTAGGGTTTTCGCACTTAAGACCTACTTAATTCTTGCACTTGGTTGATTAATTCTCTTGGACTTGATTCGTGCCTAACGTTGCCCTAATTAATTACCACACCTAAGTCGTACTTAGCCTAGGCTAGGAATTGACAAAGGAGGGCTGAGAGACTTCCAACCTTAATCCTCTGGTTGCTCAGATTGCTGCACAAGCCCAGGAAGCCTTCTCCCAAGCTTGGTACTCACCCTTGCTAGCTTGCTTTGGATTGCCTTGAGTGCACACAATGTTCCTGCAAAAGTTCACCAGTCAGTATAGCTCTATTACCACAAGTAATTGAAAGACACTCATCAATATTTGCAGTCCCCCCTGGAGTAACTCACTGTACCCCTCAATCTTAGGACCACCTAGTCTCACCTAAAGGCCAACTTGAAAATACATGTTCTAAAGGATTTTCAACAAGCTTTCGAATGAGACGAAAATCTCATCAATCGAAGTTCGGATGGTGAAGTTATGACCATTCAGGCACTTAGGGGTCCAAACAGGCTCTCAGGTTTCAGGAAATTCCTCCCTGGTTTCTAGGTCTTTGCCCACTCCTAAGGCTCTAATGTTCTCCCAAGGTGCTTAAATTTAAACCTCACAATACTTCAATTCACTCAACTTTACCCTTAAAATTTTCATGCGTTAGGGCCGTGTATCGCGATAGGTCGGGTCGAAGTGTCGCGATAGCTCGTGAGGTGTCGCGATACTCCCAAGTGTCGTGATAGGTCATGAGGTGTCGCGATAGCTCGTGAGGTGTCGCGATACTCCCAAGTGTCGCGATAGCTCGTGAGGTGTCGCGATAGCTCGTGAGGTGTCGCGATAGGCTCCCAAGTGTCGCGATAGCTCGTGAGCTGTCGCGATACTCCCAAGTGTCGCGATAGCTCGTGAGGTGTCGCGATAGTCCCCCAAGTGTCGCGATAGGTCGTGAGGTGTCGTGATAGCTCGTGAGGTGTCGCGATACTCCCAAGTGTCGCGATAGGTCGTGAGGTGTCGCGATAGTTCGTGAGGTGTCGCGATACTCCCAAGTGTCGCGATAGCTCGTGAGGTGTCACGATAGGTCGAGTTATGGCGAAATTTGTGGTTCTGTCTTGTGATCCTAGGTGCTCTACGCCTGCGTAGTGTCGTGGTGCACTCAGAAACGTGATTAGTCAAAGTTTGCGAGGTGTCGCGATAGCTCGAGCTCGATGCCTCGGGGCCTGTGCAGAAGGATTTTGTACCTGCTGAGCTGGCTGGAGATGGTGTTGGAGCTGGTACCTGCAAGAAACATGCAAAAAACATACAACACCAATGCACGCGCTCGCTCTCTCTCAAACTCGCACACAACAAATGAGGGGAATGACAAGGAAGAGGGAATATGTAGTGGAGAAGGAGGTGGAGATGGAGATGGATATGGAGATGGAAAAAAATCAAAAATTCACCCACTACTTACCACTCCAACGCGTCCTCTCTACGTCTTACCATCACACGCTCGTCCTCAAAGCTCGATTCCCTGGCAACGGCGCCAAAATTTGGTGTAGCTCAGTGATGAGTAGCACCTCCTTTAATGTCAATCCGGGAAGACATGAGGATGGTATGAAGACCTCGAGCAAGTGAAGGCACAAATGTGTGAGTGAGAAGCACACTAACATGCACACACATACACACACACGTGCACACACGGCAAGAACAAAGAGAGAAAGACAATGGAATCACTTCTATTGCAACAAAGTTCTCATACAAGCTCAAAACTACAAGAAGCTAGCTCAAAAATGAGCTCTCTAGCTCTATTTATAGTTTTTGCCTAGCTTTGGCCCTGTCCAGACCTAGTGTCCAACCTAGTTAAAAATTAGGTTCCAGGGTTTAATTGAGGGCTCAAACGAGATCTAAAAAATACAAAAATTGATAGGCAACTACTTCTAAGGCTCCTCAAGCTCGATGACTCCTCGGCTTGTACAAAATGGGGCTACAAAAAGGTGAAAATGGTATTTACAGGGGTTTTTAGTGATGAGAATCACTTTAAAATGATGTAAGGGTTTTTGAAAAAAATGAAGGGTTGCCTTAGTGCTAGATCTGCATGTGTGTCCGTACTTGCTTCTTCTCGTATACTGTCAACAACAACAAACACAAATCCCGGTTAGACCACATGTGCAGTTTGCAATGCGTGCAAATAACCCTAATTACTGACCTCAACCACCTGTTGACCCAAGACCTGGAATTCCTGCCCCAGCCAGACCACCTGTACCTAGAGGACAGGGTATCCCCGTAGGAAGACCAATTTTCCCCGTGATGCCTAGACTGCCTGAAGCAGGAAGAAGATTAAGGCCAATTCAAGTTGCCAAATGCAAACAAGTGGAAGATTTCTTGATCCAATATGAATCTTTTGGTCTAACTTTGACAGACACAGCGTTAGCATGGTTCCAACCATTAGATCCTTATAATTTTCAAAACATGGAACAAGTCTATCAAGAATTGATTGAGGAATTCACTAAGTCTGGAATTAAAAACAACTCGTCATCATTGATCCATAGCTTTAAGCAAGCCCCTACAAAATCAATGAGATTGGCAGCAAGAAGATTTAAGCAGTACGTGGACAGATGCCCAGTGGAAGAGAGACCTCCCCAAAATAACATGGTGTCATTATTTTTGGAAGGATTATTGAACGGATCACTAAGATCTCTGGTGTATGTAAAGAGAGTTCAAACTTTGCAAGAATGCATGAAGGAATGTATAGACCTAGAAGACAACCTAGCAAAAGATTTGAAAATACCTCAGGGTAGCTTGAAAAGTGAAGATTCGGCCAGCAGCACATCAAACCCTAAAAACAATGTAGAGGAAATAGCCGATTTAGTAGCAAAGAAACTGAACGTTCAAGGACAGAGGAACTACCCCAATAACCCTATAAGAGTGCCCATGCTTAGAAGATGTATGTAGTGCGGAGGTGATCATCCCTCTCACTTGTGCACTAGAGGAGTAGTCCCACCACCTGCTTATGCTTATAATAGACCCACCGTCCCAGGACCTCTACAATATTGCAGTGTAGAACAAAAATATACAAATCACAGTACAGAAAATTGCCCTTACAATAGGCAATCGAGACCAGCACAGCCATATATGAGACCTTATGGATACCCTTAGAGAGAACAAGGAGGTGAAGCATTGAGGTACCCCACTTATCAGCAGCAGGCACCAGTGCCACGACCATATGCTTATCAAGGATACACCCAACCACAACCAGTACTAGGACAACAACCGCCCCATCCTCAGAACATTGTCCTAGTCAAGATGGCTCAACCTGAAGAAAACCTAGAGAGAGCGATAGTCCCAGCCACACCATTGACTAGTAATGAACCATATGACTCATCTTACGATCATAGTCAAGGAGCATATTCCAATTATGAAAGCTCTATGATAGAATATGGACAACTGTAAAAACCATATGCCTATGGCATGGAAGCACCAGATAGTTCCTACGGATATGAGCAGGACTATGTGTGTCATTTATGTACACAGCCCCTAGAGCAACCATACCACCCCGACCCATGAACAGACCGCCTGTGCCCAGAGGACCATGCTACAGATGTGGAGGTCATCACTATATCAGAGAATGTGCATTGCCAAACCCACCACCACCACAACGAGTCTGGGAAGGCTACTGTAGTGATTGTGGTAAGCAACACCTTTTCAGAGATTGCCCCAAGAACCCCAACAAGGTTACATCCAACGTGCAAATCAATGTGATAGAAGTAATCGAATCATCAGGGAGTGATAAGGAATACACTGTACCGTTGAAAGCAATAACTAGAGCCAAAGCTAGAGAGACCCAAGACAAAACTGAGGAAAACAATCAAAGCGATAGAGAGGTGAATACACCCACATCTCAGAGAGTTGAAGACTCGGAAGAGCCTGAGAAAAGTGTTGTAAGTAAAAGAACACAAAGATTGAAGAACCGTAGAGATAGGATGAAAGAAAAGAAGTTATTGCAGAAGAAGGAAAATGAGAAGAGCGAACAAAACCCAAAAGAGGAACAGAAATTTGAAGAAGAAAGTAAAAATGGAAAGTATAAAAAAGAAGAGGTGGGATCGGTTTTAGCAGATCCCATGCCTGAAGAATTAGCCATGTGGATTCAGGCATACAAGGCACGAATAAGAGCAGGACCTACCATAGAAGAACATGAAAGAGAATATCCTAGAGGTGACCTAGAGAAAGAGAGGTTGGAGATCTGCAAAAAATTAATAGAAGTTGCTCAACAGACCTTAGAAAAACCTGCATTGCCATTACCCAATACCCGAATTTCCGAAAGAGAATTCCAAGAGTGCGTCATCACTAATGATCATGAAAAACCCGAAGCAAGTAAGACACAGAATGGCAATTATTGTGAGGATAAAAGGGAAGGATCCATTGTTCCCAAAGTAGAAGGGGAGTGGCCTAAAGATTTGTGGGCAAGAGTCCAAGAAGACAGATGGAAGAAAGTGGAAGGAATTGAACCGCGCTTTGAAGAGCTAGAAGAGGAAGATGGAATAGAGGATTCAATACCTGAGTTGAATTCAAATGAAATATTACCAATTGATCCGAGTAACGAAGAAAATGATAGTGTAAAGGTTTTGCCAAATTACACAGGAGAGTACGAACATAATTCAGAAGTGTATTGCATTCCCTCAATAAGGGAAAAGGAACCGAACCCATCATTCCAAACATCAGATATCATACAACACCTTAGAAAGGTAAAAATCCCTTGTACCCTAACATTAGAAGAACTGTTGAAGGTTAAACCACATTTGAAGGAGAAATTGACCAGTCAATTGGAGATCAAGACGGAAGAAAAAGAGATATGTGATGAAGGAGATGAAGGAAACACTTGCCTTCCAATTACTTATAGGGGTTATACCACCAAAGCCATCTTAGATTCCGGAGCTGGTGTAGGCATTGCTACTAGAGAAATCTGGGAGAAATGAGGAAAACCAACTTTAAGACCAACGCGCATGAAGATACAAATGCCAGACGGACACACAGAAAGTCCCTTGGGATTATTGGAACGAGTAGTTTTTACCACATGCGGAGTTGAATTTGAACACACCCTAGCAATATGTCAATTTGAAAGGGCGAGCAATTATGAAATGATACTTGGGAGACCTTTCATGAGACAGCTAAAGGTTGTGCAAGATTGGGGAAAAGATGTTGTATACCTACAGCATGAAGGAACCACCACGAGAATAAATCTCCACACATATACATGTCAAGATGTTCCCCCCTTACAATGGAATCAAATTCATAAGGAGGAAGACGATCAGTCAATTCACAGGTTCTAATGACCAATCTTGGATGAACGAGGACACTCACCTATGGATATGCCAAACTACAAAAAAGGAAGAGGATAGGAGAAAGGGATGGCAGCAAAGGCAAGGAGTAGCTAGGTCTGTACAAGATCCAGCTTACATGCCTCAAGTCTTTTTGGATGAAGAGTTTGAACCTCACGGTTGGATGGAGATTTTAGCGACCCTCGATGTATGTGTGAACGAAGAAGTAATAACTATGAATGAATGTATTGATGAGGAAGGATATGACGTTAGTCTATATGTGGTAGTCCTTCAGGAGGCTGAAGAAGGAGAAGTGATAGAGAAAGAATGGAAGGAGGACTATGAGAGCATTGAGATGGAGCAAGAACCAATGGAACCAGAGGATGAAAATAAAAAAATAGGTGTCACAACTAACGAAAATAACCAGGAACCTACACAAGAAGAAGAGCTGGAGTTAGATAAAGAACCAGAAGGTGAAGAAAACAAGCCACAAGATCAGTTTGAAGTGCCAGCTCACTTAAAAAAATATGAAGTAGAAGAGAGAAAAATTGCTATTCAAATGCCTAAAAGAGAAGTGTTGGAACTGAAGGACTCACTAGGCAAGGAAGCTTAAGAAGGGAGTCAGAGAGAAGAGAAAGTACAAGCAGACAGAGCAGTCAACGACGATCTGGCAAGTAGGCCAATATTTTTTCAACACATTTATGCACATAAGAGAGGTGGACACAAGGAGAAGGAGCAAGTAGGGAGCTCCAGGAAATGTATATCAAAATGCTAGAAGAAATCCCTACAACAATAGTGATTTTCATCACTAAAAACCCTTGTAAATACCATTTCACATTTTTGTAGCTCCATTTTGTGCAAGCCAAGGAGTCCTTGAGCTTGAGGAGCTTTAGAAGTATCTACCTGTCAGTTTTCACATTTTTTAGACTTCGTTTGAACCTCCAAATAGGGTAGAGAACCTACTTTTTAACTAGGCCGGACACTAGGTCTGGACAAGGCCAAAACCTAGTCAAAAACTATAAATAGAGCTAGAGAGCTCATTTTTGAGGTTAGCTTGTAATTGAAATGAACTTGTAAGAGCTTTTTGAAAGTAATCTAAGAACTCCATTGCTTCTCACTCTTTGTCTTGCCGTGTGTGCGCGTGTGTGTGTATGTGTGTGCATGCTTGTGTGCTTCTCACTCACTCACTTGTGCCTCCACTTGCTCGTGGTCTTCATACCATCCTCACGTCTTCCCGGATTGACATTAAAGGAGGTGCTACTCATCACTGAGCTACACCAAATTTTGGCGCCGTTGCCGGGGATCGAGCTTTGAGGACGAGCGTGTGATGGTAAGACGTAGATGTGAGACGTTGGCGTGTAGGTAAATTCTTCACTTTTCTTATTTTTCTCCTTCTTACCTCATCACCATCATCGTCATCACCATCTCCCACCTCCATCTCCATCATCGCGGAAATTTTCAGTTTTTGATCATATCACCTTCCCCACCTCATTTCCCTCATTCCACTTGTGAGAGAGAGCGAGAGAGCTATATTGGGTGTGTTGTTTTTGCATGTTCTAGAGCATTTTTGCAGGTTCTTGCTGTATCATCATCCCCAGCACTCTGCGCAGGTACGGAAACGTGCGGTCCAGTCTCTGTGTCACCGACCTCTGTCGATCGCGATCGACAGAAAATTCGATCATTTGGTAAAACAAAGTTCACCACAAGCACAAGCATGATGAGCACATTCTAAATCACTAAAAACAGTTGGAAAATTCTGTGTTTCTCTGTCAATCGCGACCGACACCATCGATCGCGATTGACAGCCATGACCGACAGACCCCACGACCGACTGACTGCCACGTATGACCCTGTCAATCGCGACCGACAGACCCTGTCAATCGCGACCGACAGACCCTGTTAATCGCGATTGACACCGTCGATCGCGACCGATAGAATTTCCACGATTGATTGACTTTTACGCGTAGCCACGTGTCCATCGCGACAGACACATCCCCGATTGACTGAAATCACTGTCAATCGCGACTGACGTGTTGATCGCGATCGACAGGCCCCGACGGACACCTCTGTCAATCGCGATTGACAGACCTGTCGATTTGACAAGCTTTTTCGGCCAAAAAATTAGGGTTTTTATTCTAAGCCTTGGGGATAGTTTTTGGGCATATTGGTCTAGCAATTAGTGATTTGTGAGGTCCCTACACATGTATTTTTGAGAAAAATCCTGTGACTTGTTAGCCTGTTGAACCCTGTTTTAGCACCAAAACCCTGAACTGGCATAACTTTCTCATACGAAATCCGTTTGCTGTGATTCTTGTTTTGAAGTTGACCATCCCCCGGGGTAGGAAAGCTGAAGGGTCCTTGGGATTGTTTTCCATAAAGGCAAAGGGGATTTGGCCTGTGAATTACATGCATGAAAGTGACATGTCTGTCATTTGAATTTAAGTCTTGAGCTAATTTTGGGACTTTTACAGGTCCATTGAGAGCAATTGAGAGCATACGAAGCAAGGGTTTCTTTGCAAGCTTGAGACTCGGGTTCTTGAGCATCATAAAGCAAGGGTCAACAAGAAAGGTCGGAATATTCTCAACTCCCTTTGTCAATTCCTAGCTTAGGCTAAGAACGACTAGTGATAGGAGTAGGCCAGGACGGCGATAGGCATCAATCAAGTTGAAGACTACCTATGCACTCAAGTTCAAGATTAAACATAATCTCTTCGTGATGCGATAACCTTAAAGGAAAGAATCTAACGAGGAACGATCAATGTACAGTGCAGAAATACACTCAAGTATACCTGACGACGTGATATCAGACAAGATTATAAACGCGGTAATCCACCAAAAAAAGAGTCAAGTGACTGATACAAAAGAACTCAGCAACGAGGTTGTACTTGGGCAAAATTGGGCTATTCAATTAGGCTTATGAACCTTAGATCAGGGCGACATCTAGGGAGAGATAGACAAAGTCTTAGGTCTTCAGAGGCTAGTGTCAACCACACTGCTAGGTCTTGGGCCCAACAGTTGAGCGACCACTCATACTACCCTAGCTCTGAGACTAGTGATTCAGAGATGTCTCAAGGCATGGACAGACCTACGGGAATTTCAGGAGTGCCATACTTGCACAGGGTAGAAGGCCCGTACAAGACGCAGCTTGAATACCTTAGGACCAACCGATTAGGTGCTAGCATCTATGAGGACGGTCTAGGAAGATCCGTGGTCCAGATTAAAAACCCTGACCAATCTATTGGACTAGAGCGCCCAGCTGTCAAGTTCGTAAACGAAGCGTACTTAGACAAGGAAGGGACAATATATGTAGTCACCAGTCACCCAGATAGGACAGATGAAGTCGGGAATGTAGTCCCAGAATCGGACATAGATGACCTAGAACAAGGGAACGTAGGAGGGGAGCCCAGGACCCCTCGAGGCAAATCTGTTCTCACTAGGATTATCAAACCAGAGTGGATTCCCCAAGATAATAAGAGCATAGATCTGCTTCTAAACCGAGAGACTGACGAAGCCTTTTGGAGGTATAAATCTGATCGGCCAATTGATATAGGAACAATCATGATCTATGAGTTTAAGGATCCTGATAGCCCAGGCAGAGTGACCTACTTGGATCACGCTTCAGAGAGGATCTTTGTGGTTACAGAACATGATAGAAATGCTTACACTTGGAAGGGTGAATTCGTTTTCCCCCAACCAAGATCGAATGTATCCTATGGTCACCCTGGAGCTGGAACATCCCAAGCTCATGGAATTCAAAGAGACAGAAGTAGTGATAGACCAGAAGTAAGCTTTGCCAACCAAGGGGGCAGAGAAAGAACAAGAATGGAAACAAATAGAGTAGAACCTGAGATACTTAGAGCTCACAGGAATCAAAGAAATGCGGATGAGTTCCCTCTACCACGACCTAGAGAGCACACAAGGACTTTGAGACCGACTCAGCTAGTTAAGTCCATGAAGAACTACTTCGATGGCACTGGAGATCCATACGATCATGTGGCTGAGTTTAGGCAAGTCTTGAGAGCTGAACAAGTGGAGGATCTATTCACGCAGTACAATGCCTTTGGTCTAACCCTTAGGAACACTGCCCTGACATGGTTTCAGCCACTAAACGAGAGGCAGTTCAGGAGCATAGACCAACTCCTAGAGGCTTTCATTATTGAATTCTCTAAGAGTGGCATAAGACATAATACCTCCTCGCTGATTCACAGCTTCAAGCAAACCCCTCAAGAGACCGTGAGACTTGCAGGAAGAAGATTTAGGCAATATCTTGAAAGATGCCCTGATTCGGAGCTACCCACACCAGCTAAGCAAGTGGCTCTATTCTTGGACAGATTGCTAAGCACCAAATTGAGATCTTATGTGTACTTGAAGGACCCTAGGACTATAGAAGAGTGTGTACGCATGTGCATTGACATCGAGGATAACCTAGGGGAGGAGTTAGAGCTTTCCAAGATATACAAAGATTCAGATAGTGCCTCTAGCCTCTCTTCCACGCAATCCACATCAATTGAGGAACTTGCAGAGAAAGTAGCTCAGAAATTAGGTGTCACTAGCAAACAGATCCCAAGGTATGCCCCTGTGAAAAGATGCTATACTTGTGGTGGCGACCACATGGCGAATGTCTGTCCCATTATGGCTCAACCCTAAGTTAATCCTAGTAGCCAGTACTGCACCATAGAACGAAGGTACACCAATCACACCGCGCAAGACTGCCCATACAATACGCAAGCGGTTAGGCAACCCTACCCTCAGCCATACCCTCAACAAGGCAGATACCAGAGTCAATACCCACCACAACAGTATACTAGGCCTCAACAAAATTATCAACCACAATATCAAGCCCAAGAAAGGCCTCAGCCCGTGTTAGCACAACAAACCCCTGCCCCAGCTAATGTAATTCCGGTAAAGTATGCAGCGGCAGAAGAAAATTTGAATAGAGCTATAGTCCCAGTAACCCAATTGCTTTCTGAAAGTGACCTGAGTGACCATAGTTTCGATTCTACACATGTTGATAGCCCCCAGGCCTACTACATGCAGTCTCCTGAACATGGGGAGCCCTATTATAGTGACGAGCCAAATGAACCTAGTTGGGAGTCAGATTACACAAACGTCATGTATGCAAACCCCTACCCTAGACCTCAACCTAGACAAGTAAGACCCCCATTCCCTAGAGGACCATGCTACAGATGTCAGGGGGATCACCTCATTCGTGATTGCCCCATGCCTACACCTACCCAAACCCAATCAGTGACGATCCAAGGCTATTGCCAGGAGTGTGGAAAGGAGCATCTCTTACGAGATTGCCCAAAGAACCCCAATAATATGCCAAAAATCACTCCTATCAATGTTATTGGGTTAGTTGTAGACTCCATAGGGAGTGTGACTTCCACTGCACCAGTACAAGTAATCACTAGAGCCCAAGCCTTGCAACATAACCAAAGCGTAGGCCAGGAAAAGAGCCCAGATGTTAGTGAAACGGAGAGCATGACAAAGAAGAGGACTAGAGCTTGGAGAGATAGTTGTGAAAGAATGAAAAGACAATGGGCAAAAAAGATGAGTGAACTCGAGGAAAGCCTGAGAGAAACAAAGGCCAGGATAACTGAACTCACAGCTCAAACTCCCTCTCACACTATTCCACCTCCATCACCTCCACCATTCCCAACTCCATCCGAACCGCCACCTTCCAACCCGCCTCACCTAAACCCACCACCCCCAAGAGTAGGATCAGTCTTAGCAGATCCCACTCCCGAGGACCTAAACATGATGCTTAAAGCATATCAGGCGAGAATCCAAGAAGGGCCAAACGTAACTAATCATGAAAAGTGTTACCCTAGAGCAGAACTAGAGCTAGAACGAACCAAAATTTGTGCTAAGATGGTGGAATTGGCTCAAACCATGTTTGAAGCCAGTCGCCTATTTAACATCTCTAGTTCGGCGAAGACACAGTTGCACTTTGATGGACTGTTAGAAAGAATAGAGAAGCTGATTGCACAATCAGAAAAGGAACCCGCCTCTCAATATAAGGACAGGGCAAGTGAAAGAGTAAGCATTCCTGCCCAGGAAGCCTATGTGCCTGAAGCCTATGTGCCTAACTCTACGGAGCCAGACACATCATCTTCTATGAATCGATTCACACCAGAATTCCTACGAGAGATTCAAGAAGACAAATGGGCTAAAGAAAGTGAAGTCCCTCCTCCCATTGAACTTGTGAATGACGCACATGACCAATTCCCACAAGACATCCCATCCATTTATGAGGAGCAGGAGAGCACCCACTCTCAGGAAAAATTAGACTTTGAGTCTAACTCTCTACAAGAATTACCCCACTTCACAGGCCCATGGGAAGCTAAGTCCACCTATATGAGAGCACCCACGGTCATGGTAAGAAATGAGGACTCAATCATACTTAGGAACACAGAGGTAGTGAAAAACACTAAAGTACAATGCAACCTCACCTTAGAAGAGCTACTCAAAGTAAGGCCAGAGCTATGGAAACATGTGGCCAAACAAGTACCAGAGATAACAAAACCTCGTTCCTAGGTAGGATCCCAGAGAACAGTGCCAGAAATACCATTGGACAAGATAGGAGACATGAGTGAGGGCGAAGAGGGAAACACATATCTTCCCATCACTCATTAGGGCTACACAACCAAGGCCATTTTGGACTCAGGCGCAAGTGTTGCAATTGCTACCACTTCCCTATGGAAGCGTTGGGGCAAGCCAGCACTCAGGCCCACGAGGATGAAATTGCAAATGGCCGATGGTCACATAGAGCGACCCTTAGGGCTGTTAGAAGGAATAACTCTCACCACATGTGGTGTTGAGTTCGAACACACATTTGCTATATGTGATTTTAGCAAGAACCATGCCTATGAGATGATTTTGGGAAGACCTTTTATGCGACAGTTGCAAGTGGTACAGGATTGGGGAACCAATTCCTTGTACCTGCAGCACTTAGGTGTTACGACCAAAGTGAATCTCAAAGATTACTCTCATAGAGATGTCCCTCCCATCCAATGGAATCCCATCCATAGAGCCAAAGATGATACAGAATCGGTGCATTCCATAGGGTCAGGATCCTCATGGATGCATGAAGACACCCACTTATGGATGTGCAAAGTAGCAGTAGAAGAAGAGAAGAGAGAAAAAGCCAGAGAGGTAGGTGCAAAAGAAACACATAGATCAATTCAAGACCCAGCCTATGCACCGGTAGTTTTTCCTAACGAAGAATTTGAACCCCACGGCTGGGCAGAAATCCTAGCAACAATGGACGTAGCCATCAATGAAGAACAATGGACACCTCACTGTGATGAAGATGGCTATGACATTTCAGTCTTCACCATAGAGCCAATCATGGGAGAGGCAGTTCTAGAAGAATGCGAACCTAGAGTCAATCATTATGGATCCACCTTTTGCATCAGATGAAGAATATTTCTATGAAGTAGAATTTCAACCCCAGAGGTATGAAGAGCGTACAAATGATGTAAGACTAGCCACACATGTGACCCCGAAGGAGGAAGGAAAGAAAAGAAAAAAGAGAGAAGTCACACCAGAAGAGGAAGAATCTTTGTTTGAGGTCTCGGAAAATTTTAAGAAGTATGAGATAGATGACAGGAGAGTCATGATCAGAATGCCTAAACGAGAGGCGCAATCAGGAGAGGCCTATGATAACAAAGAGACCACCAAGAAAATAGTGGTAGCCATGGAAGAGGGAGAAGAGAGATGCACTTACATAGGCCATGACCTGACGGAAGAAGAAGAGCAAGAATTGATAGCCTTGCTAAGAGAATACAGAGATGTATTCGCTTGGAGTTACAAGGATTTGAAGGGTGTTGATCCAGACATCTGCTCACACACTATCCCCATGACCTCGGATGCCAAACCTTCTAAGCAAAAGCCATACACATATAATGATAATTATGCTGCTAAGATCAAAGAGGAGATAGATAGACTGGTTGAAGCTGGATTCATCTATGAAACTGAGCACACTGAGTGGGTATCCCCCATCGTAGTGGTGCCCAAGAAAAATGGAAAGCTGCGTGTGTGCATTAACTTAAAGAAGGTTAATGTAGCCACAATTCGAGATAATTATCCGCTTCCCATCATAGAACATCTCTTAGAAAGAGTAGCAGGCAAGGAAGTGTACAGCTTCCTTGATGGATTTTCGGGCTACAATCAAGTAGCCATAACTCCAGAGGATCAGCATAAGACAGCTTTTGCTACAGAATGGGGCATATTCGCCTTTCGGGTAATGCCATTTGGGCTTACCAATGCACCAGCAACCTTCTAGAGGCTGATGTGCCATGTATTTAAGGAGTTCCTGAGGAAGAACTTAGAAGTCTATGTTGATGATCTTTGTGCTCATTCCAACATCAGACAAACCCATATTCCTGAACTGAGACAAATCTTTGACAAATGTAGAGAATATCAAGTCTGCCTAAACCCAGAAAAGTGCGTTTTCATGGTCAGACAAGGTAAGATTTTAGGACATAGTGTCAAAGAATGGCATATCCACCGATGAAGAGAAAGTAAGAGCCATAGCCGAGTTACCTAGGCCAAAGAACGTCAAGGAAGTACAGGCCTTCATGGGGCATTGTGGTTACTACCGCCGGTTCATTCACATGTATGCTGTCATTGCAAAGCCCATGTATGGACTTCTGACTAACTTTGAGTGGACCGATGAATGTGAGAATTCCTTCAATGAGCTTAAACGGCGATTATGTTCAGCACCGATCTTGACCACACCAGATTGGAATAAGCCTTTCCATGTTCATGTTGATGCATCCAATTATGCTATTGGGTGTGTACTCGCGCAGCCTACCGGTGAAGGTAATATGGATCTTCCAATTACCTATGCTAGTAGACAATTGAATGCAGCTGAAAGAAATTATACCACTACGGAGAGAGAAGGACTAGGCATGGTGTATGCGGTTAAAAAGTTTAGACATTATTTGCTTGCAAATAAGTTTAAAATTTTTACTGATCATCAGGCATTGCTATACCTCGTAAACAAGCCATGCAATACAGGACGATTAGTAAGATGGTTTCTCTTGCTGATGGAATATGATTTTGAGGTTGTGGTAAGGAAAGGGAAGACTCATTTGGGAGCAGATCACCTTTCTAGGCTCACATCGGGAGAAGCCCCACAAGGAGTGTCAGATGACCTTCCTGATGCTTACTTGTTTAATTTGGAAGTGGTGGCGCAGTGGGCTAAGCCATTGGTACCAGTGTTGACATACGGACCTAACCACCCAGTAATAAACACACAGGATGGAGAGGTAGTAAAAGCCCAAAAGTATCACATCATGGCAGGAAGTATGTACAAGCACACAGATCAAGGGATCTTGGCTTGTTCTGTGGAAGAGGATGAGTATGCTAAATGGTTGCAATTAGCACATGTAGGTGCATTAGAGCAACACTACTCAAAACAACGAACCCTACAGACACTAAGGAGACTCGGAGTGCATTGGCCAACTATGGAAGCTGATGTCCAAAAGCTGTGCAAGGAATGCCCAATCTGTTGCACTAAACCACCTGTGGAACATGCCACTCTTTATCAAGTGTCCATAGTGCCAGATTGGAGTGAACCACTAGTATCCTTCCTGAGGACGAAAACATTCCCTCCAGACATGACTCTGGTTAGGAAAAGAAGTCTAGAACAAGAAGCCCTAGAGTACTCACTCATTGGTGATAATCTCTACAAGCGTGGTAAGGATGGTTACCTGAGACTTTGTGTTCATGAGAGTGAATATCTAAAGATTTTGGAAACTGCTCACCAAGGTGTAGCAGGAGGACACTTTGGACCAGATCGGGTGATCAAGGCAATATTATTTGCAGGTTTCTGGTGGCCGACCCTTCACATGGATGCACATACCTATGTGAAACGGTGTGATGTTTGTCAGAGAACTCAGTATCCTATACGCAAAGATGAGATGCCACTGAAACCTATGATGGGTGGACGTGCATTATCTAAGTGGGGAATAGACTTTGTAGGCCCTATTAATCCCCCAGCCAAGGGTTCACATGCTGAATATATCATTGTGGCCACGGATTATCTCACCAAGTGGGTAGAGGTAAAACCTACGACAAAGAACGATGCTCAGACTACTGCTAAGTTCTTATTTGAGAATGTATTCACTAGATACGGGCTACCCATAGAGCTAGTTAGCGATAGAGGCACTCACTTCTTGAATGAAGTTATTGAAAATCTGCTCCAAGAATTTTTGGTAGTACATAAGAAGTCTGCCCCCTATCACCCTCAAGCTAATGGCCAGGCTGAAAAGAGCACCAATAAGATCTTATGCAATGTACTGACGAAATTAGTGAACAATAAACGCTCTGATTGGGACAAACAGCTACACCATGGTGTTTGGGCATATCGAGTGGCCTACAAAACGGTACTCCAAGCCACCCCCTTTCAGATGGTGTTTGGCCAAAATGCAGTGCTACCATTGGACTTCTTAATACCTACACTGAAAGTAGCACAAGAGCATGAATGGACGGGTCATGAACTCTCCTCTAGACTTTTCGACCTTGAATGATTAGGAGAAACAAGACTGAGGGTGGTTGCAGGGATATATGCAGCTAAGAAACGACAGAAGGCATACTTTGATGCCCACGTTAAGGATAAAGGTTTGAAGGCAGGTGACTTAGTTTTAGTCTACACATTGAAGCAACATGCGAGAAAAGTGGAGAAGAGAGGCTATGGACCCATGATTATACACAGAATCTCAACAAGTGGAGCAGTGCAACTAGCCACATTAGAAGGCGACGTTCTCCCGAGCTACATTAGCGGATGCAGGGTCAAGTTGTATCAGGAACCTCTCACAAAGGAAATGCTAAGTCGACTCAATACTGCTAAGAAACGCAAAGAAGAAGAAAAGAGAATTCGAGAAGAAGCCCAAGCAAAAGCATTGGAACGCATCCGGAGAATGAAGTTGAGAAGACAGAATAGGGAGCAACCTAGGACGGATGCCTATGCAGATCAAGGATATCATGTGGCTATGTGTGAAGTTTCAGGTATCAACGCTCAAAGGATAATTGATCGACGTCCTTTTATTACCTTAGAGATAGGACAAAGAAAGGGTGCAAGGACTGTAAGAGCCTTGATTGACTCAGGTGCAGCCACTAGTGCGGTTAATTTGTCTTACTGTCAAGAATTGAGATTAACTGTCAATCCTATAGAAGCATATCTCATAGGATTGGGAGGTGTGGAAACACCTTGCATGGGCGAGGTGGATCTTCCCATCTCCATTCAAGACGAAGTGATGATAGTCAAAGTATTAGTGTGTCAAGATGAGGACCTCACTGAGCCTCTTGTCTTGGGTCAGGACTGGATCTATGATCATGCAGTCAACCTAAACCTAAGAAGCGGACTTCTTCAGGTATGGGTAAATCATAGCCGAATTACAGTTGAATTGGAAAAGGAGGCACTCAAGGAACTAGGTAAAACACAAACTCCTGGTCCTTCCAGGGGTGCACATGAAGTTGACAATGCTATTCTTGTCCAAAAATGTATGATGCAGAAAGAGGATTGTCTCAACAACGGAGTCAAGGATAAGACGGTACTCCCTTCTTTTCCAAAGGTCAGAAGGATGCAGCAGCCAACGGCAGATCAAATACAGAAGAAGCAGAACACTACCTGTACTGGAGGCCAAAAAAAGGAGCAAAGCAGATTGTTTCAGTCGATGAAACAAGTATGGAGGCGAAAAGGCGAACACCCTGTTCCGACCAGGCCAACACCACGACCAAAACCTCTTATTAGTAATCAACAACACGATACTAATAAGAAGCCTTTCATAAGTTCTTCTCCGAAAGTGAAGTCTATTTGGGTACCCAAGAAGTCAATGAAGGCCAGCCCACAATCACGACAAATCTGGGTGCCTAAGGCTTGCTTGCGGGCTCATATAGCTACACCAAGGCCAAACCCTGTACAACATGTTTCACTCACGCGAACATCTGAGGCCCAGTCTTACACATCACGCACTAACATGTATTCTTCCATGAGCACAAGTGGAATCACTTGTAAATGGGTTCCTAAAAAGCCCCATTTTTCAAGTAAATACCCTATCACACTCCCCAGAGCCTCCACAAAGTCAAAATCAAAACCTATCCATTGCATTTGGTAACCTAAAACTTGTAATAAACCCCCAGACCCCAGTTGTAAATCCATGCCCACCTACTAACTACGTCACTCTCACACCACATCATTCCACTTAGCTCCTAGGTCTAACCAATCCCTAACTACACACACAAGCACCGAGCACTTACTAACCCACTAATCTCTCCCGAACCTCATGTTAATGTTGTAAGGGGAACAAAAACGGTTCTATCTTGTCCTTTACAATGTTAACACATGTTTCTATATTCTCACAGAATCAGGAGGCAAGAAGTAACATGGCAGATACGGCAGGAACTAGCTCCCAGGCAGGCACCAGCACCCAAGTCGTGGATATTGAAAGTCTTCCCGTTGAGGAGGAATTGAAGGAACGCCTTGTAGCATTGAGAGCATTACACGCCATACCGGTTCAGAACCCTCCACAAGGGCACACTATGCCAGTCAGTAAAAACTCTCATTGGTTCAGTGATGTGGCAGGACCCCTAGGTGAAGGCACCTATATGTGGGAGGCCGAGATAGAATTCAATGGGCGCTGGGGGAGGTATCACTTTTTCACTAGGGAATTTGAGAGACTGCAGAATAATGAAGGACTGAAACCTATATGGAAGAAGGCAGGACTCTACGAGTACTTCAAATTCCAGTTGCCAAAGCTGGATTTTCTAAGATGCTCTTATTTGATTAGCACCCTTACTCCGAGCAAAGACAAAAAGGGATACAGTTCCTTTGTCCTCCCATCTCTCACAAGGGGCAATGAGCTCAAGCGTTTCAGATTAACTATCAACTTGGTAAGGGAAGCTCTAGAAATGAAAGGTATGCATATTCCTACGGAGAAAGAGACTATGGTCCCCGACAATATGAAGAACAGGAATCTGACAAAGTTAAAAGACATGGTGGCCATGACGCCTACAATCGCCATTCATTTGCGAATGGTCATGCAACACTTTGCATTTCCCGACCAAGAGAGGTTCACAATGCCACCTAAAAAGATATGGTTTAGTTTATACCTGGCTGATGCTTTTGATTTGACAATCAACATGCCTCACTGGATTATCGACCAAATCCACTTGGCTCATCAAAGGTGGTATAAAAAAAAAAAGTCTGAACTGTACGGATGCTGTGCTCTGACCAGGATTGTGTACAGATGTCTCGCGTATGATGTACCAGTGCAAAGGGCACTCATTTGGACTAGGGTACAAGAGTTTCAGCGCCGATTATCCTCCGCAGGACCACCATCCAAGAAAATGAGAGGCGTTGTTCAGATGCCCTGTGCACAACCCCGCAGTGCAACATTGACTCCAGAGACCACTCCACGACTTCCAAGGCGGGTGCAACCCTTCACTATCAGATTACCAAGGCACAGCACTGACGGACCTAATCTGGTGTTCCTACCCGTACGAACCGACCTAGAGTTTCCTCACGGATTCACTTTAGAAGACTTAACTGATGAGGAGGTAGCCAGAATCATTGAGGCTGTTAACGCAGAAGTCGAGGCAGAACAAGCTAGTGGACAACAAACTGCTACAGACCAACCCCATCCCAGACAACCAGAAATCGTCGATGTGGAGGGTGAAGAAGAAGAAGGACAAGAGGAGGAACATGATGGACAATCCGAGGAAGAAGAGCAGGAATATGATCAGGAAGCCCTGCAGGTACTTGAAGGTGCCCCCGCTTACACGAAGGCATTGAAGAAGCTCTATGATACCATGAACAGAGTGCAAGAGCAACATAGACTGTCCCTAGCAGCGGGCAAGGCCCTCATGAATCAAATCCTTAAGGAGGAAGGCGTAGACGAGCAATACCGCGCCACGCTTGACATGATATCTGAGGCTTTGGGAGTACCTGAAACGGTGCATACCGCCCTTGCACAAGCACGAAGAACGGAACGAAGATATGGCAGACGCCCCCCTCGAGCAGGAAAGCAGATGAATGTACTAGTATCAGAACCACAAGGCACATCCACAACCACGGGCACCGCACACACTGTCCACGATACTGAGGAAACCCATGTATCAAGTGCACCTCCGTCACCCCCGTTGCCACCCCTGCCTCCAACTCCACCACATTCACCTCCCACAACCAGTGTAACCACGACCGTCACCGCCTCAGAGTCCACTACCCATACCGAAGCACAGACCATCACACAACCCACACACCCTATCTCCACTTCCTTTGTCTATACGGCCACTGAAACAGTAGTTCCAACCGCGGCCACAGAAAATCTCAACCCCCCGATCACACTTTCGGGCAGTTCGTATTCACAATTGCACACACCACTGTACACTTTCACCACTATCATCGCACCCACAATTCCACTATTCACAATCACTCCCACTATTGCATCCACCGTTGATCTTATGGACATCTCACCCACCTCCGCACCTCTCCCTCCCCCCAGGCATCCACCATCTCCCATTCCCCCACCTCCCACTTCACCATTTTCCAGCACCACATCCACACTTCCATTCCCCTTCCCCTTTCCCTTCCCTTCTGCATTCAACCCCCTTCCCGCATCCACCCCTATTAATAATGTATTTAATAATATGTATCAGTGTATGTCGCAACTACAACAGCACTACCAGCATCTTGATAACCAACATACGCGACTCTTTCGAAGTCATGAGGAACTTCAACTACGCTTCATGGATCTCGAAAGGGAAAAGCGGCTACTACAACAACAGCATACCACCTTACAGGAACAACACGAACAGTTAGTAGCCAACCCACCCCAGTCAGATGCAGAGGAAAGACAACATATGGATGAATTGCTACACTCCCAGATAATGGAGAATCTCAAACTTAGACGCAACCTAGCCCTCCTACGAAAACACATGTCTACAGCTCTCGAAGAGAATAAACGGCTGCAGAAATAGAATGAAGAGAACTTGGAAGCAGCCATGGAAGGTTCCTCGCAGGAAATCGACCCAGAAAAATTCAAGGCCATTCCCTCAGAAAATATGAAAACTGTGTTAGAAACCCATGCCGACCTCCTGGAGGCCCATGCAGCGTTAGAACGAGAAAGGGATGATCTACTTAAGCAACTGGCGACTCAGCAGGAGTCACCAAGCAAAGCCACAACCACAGACAACACATCCGAAGAGGTCACAAAACTCAGGGCAGAACTCGAAGAATTACGCAGCAAAGTCATGCAATACGAACGTCAACCCTCTCCCCTTATCGAGCCCAAGCCTGAAGATCTAGTGCCAATCGAGATAGAGGAAACTTTTGAAGACCCGTATGTTCCCATGCCTGCACCAGGGGGCAAGCAAACAGAAGAGGGCATGGACACCATAGAGATAGAGGCTCCTGAATGGATGCAGAGGTTAGAGAAAGTGGCCACAACCCATGATGATAGAGTGGTAGTTCAGATAGCATCTATGTCACACTTGGAAGAAGTAGTCATAAAATCGGATTACTTTAGGAATCTCTCCCATCATAGGTGGATCGGCACATCCGACGATTTGTATGTTCCTTTCTGTGTCCTAATGGTGGATTACAATGCGGAAATCAAGAGTCACACATCAAAAGAACCAACCTCGGCTACACAATTCGCACCGGACGACATCCCAGTAAGTGCCAAGCAGGGCAATATTCATCAACCGATGTGGAGGATACGTCTACTGGAAACCTACCCAGAAATGGTCAGAACATGGAATAACATGCCTTTGTACATCAAATACAACCCATGCTACTGCCCTGTGTTTCGAAGAAGGTCATGGCCGGAATACACAAAAATGGTGCTGACAAACAAAGGATGTGAGAAATGGCTCAATTATGTTTACTTAGCACCACCCAAAGGCCAACCTACCATAGGATACATGATCTCGACGATTCGGCATTGGGGGGTCAGGTTTAAACATGTGCCTGACGTCATGGCCCAAATGTGCTTGAAAATTTTTGAGCTCATTTTGGTCACATTCAGGACTTTCAAAAATGTCAAGGAACCTCATATGTCAGCCCTTGGATTTAATGAAGGAAATCAGGACCTCGTCTACGACATGAGTGCAACACCATCTATTAATGTTGTATATGCATGGCACGCGCGCATCAAGTATCTACCAGCTTGCTTCAAACAGACGTTTGAAGAAATGTTCGTCACGGGATTCTGGGAATATCACTCAGAGATATTCATTCCCAGACCATCACATTTATTGCAGTTGTTTGCAGTGGAACAAGCTCTCCATTCAAAAAAGTTACGTATACCACATCCAGAGGTTCCCGGGCCGGTAGATTGGGATGCTTTACTCACGGACTTGGCCAAAGGGTTGCGGATTGCAGAACATCACTTAGCACAAGACGTTGTTGAGTACTACATCCAACGACCCACCCAACAAGGTTCTGTTAGGGAGGACAGACGCGAGAGAGGGGGGGGTGTTGGAACTGAAGGACTCATTAGGCAAGGAAGCTTAAGAAGGGAGTCAGAGAGAAGAGAAAGTACAAGCAGACAGAGCAGTCAACGACGATCTGGCAAGTAGGCCAATATTTTTTCAAGACATTTATGCACATAAGAGAGGTGGACACAAGGAGAAGGAGCAAGTAGGGAGCTCCAGGAAATGTATATCAAAATGTTAGAAGAAATCCCTACAACAATAGTGATTTTCATCACTAAAAACCCTTGTAAATACCATTTCACATTTTTGTAGCTCCATTTTGTGCAAGCCAAGGAGTCCTTGAGCTTGAGGAGCTTTAGAAGTATCTACCTGTCAGTTTTCACATTTTTTAGACTTCGTTTGAACCTCCAAATAGGGTAGAGAACCTAATTTTTAACTAGGCCGGACACTAGGTCTGGACAAGGCCAAAACCTAGTCAAAAACTATAAATAGAGCTAGAGAGCTCATTTTTGAGGTTAGCTTGTAATTGAAATGAACTTGTAAGAGCTTTTTGAAAGTAATCTAAGAACTCCATTGCTTCTCACTCTTTGTCTTGCCGTGTGTGCGCGTGTGTGTGTATGTGTGTGCATGCTTGTATGCTTCTCACTCACGCACTTGTGCCTCCACTTGCTCGTGGTCTTCATACCATCCTCACGTCTTCCCGGATTGACATTAAAGGAGGTGCTACTCATCACTGAGCTACAAGAAGCACAGCCAGGAATAGCATATGACAATAAAGAACAAACCAAGAAGATAGTAGTAACCTTAGAGGAAGGAGAAGAACGATGTACTTTCATAGGACAGGATGTCTCAATGGAGGAAGAATAAGAGTTAATACGCCTCATAAGGGAATATCGGGATGTCTTTGCCTAGACCTATAAGGAATTGAAAGGAGTAGATCCATCTATATGTGCCCATAGAATCCCCATGACATCCGAAGCCAAACCTTCTAAACAAAGACCGTATACATACAATGATGTGTACTCAGCAAAGATAAAGGAAGAGATAGATAAGTTGTTAGATGCTGGATTCATTTACGAGATCGAACACACAGAATGGGTATCACCTTTGGTGGTTGTACCGAAAAAAAATGGGAAGTTAAGAGTGTGCATCAATCTGAAGAAAGTAAATGCCGCGACCATAAGGGATAGTTACCCATTACCCATTATGGATCATCTGTTGGAAAGAGTGGTAGGGAAGGAAGTTTATAGTTTTTTGGACGGCTTTTCAGGGTATAATCAGGTAGCCATTGCTCCTGAGGACCAACATAAAACCGCTTCCGCAACTGAATGGGGAGTATACGCCTTTAGAGTCATGCCTTTTGGTCTAACTAATGCCCTATCCACCTTCCAAAGATTGATGTGCCATGTATTCAAAGAGTTCCTGAGAAAGAGTATGGAGGTATACGTGGACGATCTATGTACTTATTCAGCTATACGATCAGAGCACATCCCTGAACTAGAAAAGATTTTTGCCAAATGTCGACAATATCGAGTATGCCTCAACCCAGAAAAATGTGTCTTCATGGTTCGACAAGGAAAAATATTAGGACATATTGTCTCTAAAAATGGAATTTCAACTGATGAAGACAAAATCAAAGTAATTCTGGATTTACCAAGACCAAAGACTGCTAAAGAAGTACAAGCATTTATGGGACACTGTGGATACTACCGAAGATTTATACATATGTGTGCCATAATTGCTAGACCTCTCTATGCACTCTTGTCTCAATTTAATTGGACCGAAGAATGTGAGAAAGCCTTTAATGAGTTAAAGAATCGATTGAGTTCAGCACCAATCCTTCGAGTACCTAACTGGAATAAGCCATTTCACATTCATGTGGATGCTTCCAAGTTTGCCATTGGTTGCATCTTAGCTCAACCTGCAGATACAGGAAAGCTAGACCACCCTATAGCCTATGCCAATAGACAATTAAATCAAGCCGAGCGCAATTATACCACAACTGAGAGAGAAGGCCTAGGGATGGTGTACGCAGTGAAAAAGTTCAGACATTACCTGTTGGCAAACAAATTCAAATTCTTCATTGATCATCAAGCCCTACTGTACTTAGTCAATAAACCTTGCAATACAGGAAGACTAGTACGATGGTTTTTATTGTTAATGGAATTTGATTTTGAGGTAGTAGTCAAGAAAGGAAATACCCACATAAGAGCAGATCACTTATCAAGAATGACCCATGGAGAACCACCCATAGGAGTACTAGATGATCTGCTAGATACGTACCTTTTTAACCTGGAAGTATGTTCCCAATGGGCAGAAAAGTTGATCCCTATACTCACGCATGGACCTAAAGATGGGATCACACCAAACCGAACCCAAGACCTTTGGAAGACTAAAAACCTTCATATCATTGCAGGAAGCTTGTATCACCAAGATTCAAGTGGATTGCTAATGAGATGCGTTGAAGAGGAAGAACAGGAAATGTGTGTAGCTCAGTGATGAGAAGCACCTCCTTTAATGTCAATCCGGGAAGACATGAGGATGGTATGAAGACCACGAGCAAGTGGAAGCACAAGTGCGTGAGTGAGAAGCACACAAGCATGCACACACATACACACACACGCGCACACACAGTAAGAACAAAGAGAGTAAGACAATGGAATCACTTCTATTGCAAGAAAGTTCTCATACAAGCTCGAACTACAAGAAGCTAACCCCCAAAATGAGCTCTCTAGCTCTATTTATAGTTTTTGACTAGCTTTGGCCCTGTTCAGACCTAGTGTCCGGCCTAGTTAAAAATTAGGTTCCGGGGCTTATTTGAGGGCCCAAACGAGATCTAAAAATTATGAAAATTGACAGGCAACTACATCTAAGGCTCCCCAAGCTCGAGGACTCCTTGGCTTGTACAAAATGGAGCTACAAAAAGGTGAAATGATATTTACAAGGGTTCGTAGTGATGAGAATCACTTTAGAATGATGTGGGGGTTTTGAAAAAAATAAGGGTTGCCTCAGTGCTAGATCTTCATGTGTGTCCATACTTGCTTCTTCCCGCATCCTGTCAACACTCTCCCCCCCCTAGGGTCTGTCGCCTCTGACAGACCTCTTTTCCGCCGTTTGGTCAATGTATTTTTGCAGGAGGTCGGTTGCCAATTCTTGTTCTTTGATTTTTAAACCTCTGATTAGATCTCGTTGCAAGGCCTCCCAATCCACTGTACCAGGCATGTCAGGTTGTGGCATCGTGTAAAGCTCGGAATGCATCGTTTGCTCGCATGCAAAGAGATGGAGTAGATGCGTAGGCCGTGGCGCAAATACCTCTGAATGTGCTTCCCAAAACCCCATGGTGAACATGTCGTCAAATGTTTGCTTGTAGCAGGCAGGGAGATATCTTATGCGTGCATGCCATGCGTAAGCCACTCGTATGCTCGGGGTTGTGCTCATATCATATAGCAGGTCGTAGTTACCACTAATAAACCCGGGTATAGGAGGTTGAATACGGCATACATTGCGAAAAGTTTTGAGTACGACCTGCATCATGTCGAGGATCTTGAGCATCATCTGGGCAGCGACATCTGGCATAGGGTGGAGGCGTGGTATCCAATGTCTGATGGTTGCAATCATGTATGACACTGTAGGAGTACCGGTTGGGGGGGCGATAGCGGGGTAATTGAGCCATTCTTTACAGTTTGCGTTATTCTGAACCTTGATGGCAAAAGCTTTCCATGATCTGTGTCTTTGCACTGGCCCAAAACACGGATTGTACTTCGAATGCATGGGGGCATGATCCCATGTTCGAAGCATTTCTGGGTAGGTTTCGAGTAACTTTTGCCTCCACGTTGGTTGGAATATGGCTCCTTTTCGCGCCGCTTCTGGTATGTCTTCTGGTTCAAACTGTGTGGCAAATGTTGGGCACTTGTTGGTGACCCTTTTGATTTCTGCATTGTAGTCGGCCAACAATACAAAATAGGGCTTGTATTGCAGTTCTGAACTAGTGATAAGGCGTCTAGGGGCGATGTGCCTGAAGTATTCTGAGTGAAGGATGGTGTCCTCAATGGCCTTCATTGCCAGCATCTGAGTGGATATCCGCTCCTGATGAGTTTGCCCCATCTCCTCTACTTGTTTCATCCATGCCGATGGGGGTTCCTCATAGGTATCTTGACCTTCTTCTGTTACGCGTCCTCCTGGGAGTGGTTGAGGCTCGTAGGCGTCGTCGAATGCTTCCTCCACTGGGATGGTAACTGCTTCTTCTTTTGACGGTTGCTCTGGTGGGGAAGGGGGTCGTTCGTACTGCATCAACTTCAGTTTTAATTCTGCGATCTGCTGCCGTAACTCCAGCACGTCGTTGGGCGTTGAATGTTCAGGTTCGGTTGAAGTAGCAGCGTCTGTCATTTCTTTATGTTCCTGTCGGTGTGGTGTAGACTCTTGGGGTCTCTGTAAGTCCTTTAGCTGGTCGGCAAGCTGATCATGTGCTTCTAACAGATTGGCATACGTTTCCAGTATTTGTTGTATGCTTTCTGATGGGACCGCTTGAAATTTGACCGGGTCTATGGGTGCTCCCGAGGTGTTCTCCATGGCAGCCTCGAGGTTCTCTTGGTTTTGTTGTTGAAGTCGTCTATTCTCTTCTTGCGCTGCTGCCAGATGTCGTCGTAGCAAAGCCATGTTTCGTTGAAGCCGTGCATTGCGGCCCATTTGATCGCGCAGCTGTTCCTCCATGGCTTTGCTCTCTTCCATATGCTCCGCTTTGAGTTGCGCATTTGCCTGTTCGAGGGCGGATATCTTGCTTTGTGACTCCGTATGAATGAACTCCAAAGCATTGATACGCTCTTGGAGTGTTGCTGTGAGGGTGCAAAGCCCTTTGTTATTTTCTTCCAATAATGTATATTCGTGCTTAAGTTGAGTGGCAGCTTCGAGCATCGTGTCGAGTGCAAGACTAAATGAGGTGGAAGATGCAGGGGGTTGGGAGGTGGGAATGGGAAAGGTGGATGTTGTGCCTACCGTGTGTGGAAGTGGTGATGTGAGTGTAATAATCTGTGATGGTGTTGTGAGAACAGTGGTGGTGGGTGATCCAGCGGATGGTGAGATGTCCATGGGATCGGACATGAGTGAGTGTGATTCGTGAAATGTGAACACCGGGACGGTGGGTGGTGTGACAGTGGTGGCCGTGAATGTGGGGGAGTGAATTTGGGGATGGGACTTTTTGTTATGTTCCTCAACCTGTTGAAGAATGTTTACAAGGTAGGTCCAGAAGGAGGGTTGGGTGGTTAGTGTGGTGCTCGAGGCAGTTACAAGGGACGGGGTAGGTAGAGTTTGGGGGGGAGGAAATGGAGGGATGGAGGGCAAAGAGATGGAAAGAGTCTGACTAGTGACAGATGGTTGTCCAACGGCATGGGGGAAGAAAGGGTGACCTAATTGAGGTTCAAAAACTTGAGTGACAGAGATGGATGAGGGTGAAGGAAGGAGAGTGGAAATGGGGGTGTGTACAATGGTCTCACTATAGGAGGAGAATGGTTGTGTAGAAAGACACGTGGAGAGAGGCTCTGAGGGTGGGATAGGAGATGATGGGGGAGATGGGGCATGCGTAATTTCTTCCAGTTCATCATTGTGCCTAGGGCTAATCATGTGCACATCTTCTGATGTGGACGTAGCTAACGCGGTAGATACTTCCATCTGAATCATCTTTCCTTGTCGCGGCCGTGTATCAATTCTTCTTTGATCATAAGCAGGGTTCTCTTGATAGACCATGGTTCTCATTGCTTCACTGATGCCACAAGTGTCCGCCAACAGATTTAGTGATTCTACAAACTGGGGGTCGATATGCTCTGACTGTAACATCTGGTTTACTAGGGCCCTATTTGCTTCTTCTGACATTTTATGGCGTCTTTGTACCTGCTTGATTGTCTGGTATAGTCGTTTGAGCTGTGCCGTATATGCAGGTGCTTCGTCTTCACTCTCTTCTGGGTTATTCCTTGGTGCCTACTCCTGAGCTTATGTGTTTAGTCTTTGAGGAGGTTGCGTCACTCCTAGCTCCTGTACGCTGCTTGTCTCGCCTCGTGCATGTTCTCTTTGGGTTGATGTCCCCGGATCGACATTGTCAGGGCAACCGTCACTGTCTGATAGATGAGCCGTCTGCAGAAATGTTTCAAAATCAAAATTTGGGTCTTCGGTGAAAGTGGCCATCGCTGCAAATTCTGCCTCGGTAGGTAGCGGAGGGGCAGAGGGAGTGGGTTGTACCACCTCTCTTGGTTGAGACTCCTGGAGATGGATTGTGATTGGTGCCACCGGGGCTTCCTCTCTAGTGGAGACTTCGGTAGTGGTTGCTGGAGGGATCAGGACTTGTGAAAGGGATCCACGCATTCTTTTTGCAGGCTGACTCCCTGACTTTCGCCCTTTAAACAGCTCCAGATGTGCATACTTTAGGGCTCGAGCAACTGGCACATCATACGCGAGACATCTGTAGATGATTCTAGTCAACGCACAGCAACCATGTAGAGTGGGCTTCCTCACCCCCCGCTTGCCTGCCTCATATACCTGATCTAAGATCCATACCGGCATCTTAATGGGCAAGCTTCCGGTCTCTGCTAAATACAATCCGTACCATATCTTCTTGTGAGGCTGAGTGAAACGGTCCTGAGCTGGAAATGCGAAGTGCTGGAGGCACATCCGCAGGGGTATGGCGATGTTGGGGGTGAGGGCGCACATGTCTTTGAGCTTCTTGACTCTATTGCTTTTCATTGATTCTGGTATCAGGGGGTCGCGATCTGAAGGCACATGAGTGCCATACATTTGAAGGGCTTCCTTGATTAATGTTACATTTAGTTCAAACTTCCTCATCTCCTCCAGATTAGATAAGGAGGGCACCCAGAATGTGCCTGAATGATCTTTATCCCCGGTAGGTTTCATCGTAGCAATCAAGTAGTAACACCTGAGGAAGTCAGGTTTTGGTAGAGCTGCACTGAAGTAAGTTTGAAGTCCTGCCTTTTGCCAGATCTCTTGAAGGGGAGCTGCATTTTGTAAGGTCTCAAATTCTCTTGAAAAGAATTGGAAGGTCCACCAAACCCCTCCACACTCCATCTTGGACTCCCAGATGTGGTCTGCGTCTCCCAAATCCCCTGGCATTTCATTGAACCAATGGGAGTGCCCTTTTACTCTTTCGGTTAGTCCACTGGGTGGATCTGGAATAGGGATCCTTCGCACATTCAAGAATTCTTCAGGCCTAGCTGTTGGTGGAGCTTCCATTGGCATGGCATCCCAATTGATAGGGGCACCAGATCCTGCCTGAGAGCTTGTGCCTGCCGCGGTTGCCATGAGAGTAGGTCGCTTATCTGCTGGAAGACGAAAGGCACATTAGTGTTGCATAGGAAACAAGATGTAATGGTGTTCCCTTCACAATACTAACATGACAATCCCGGAGGTCAGTGGTTAGTGGTGAGGTGTTTATGATATGTGTGAGTGGTGATTAAAGGTCAGTGTCATCCTAGATGCATACTTTGGTTATGCAATGGGCTCGAAATGCTTCTGTGTTAGTGTGGACAGATTTACAGAATAAGGTCAGGGGGTTTAGTACACAGTTTAATTCTCCACACTTTGATACAGGAGTCGTAGCTCTTAGAGCTAAGGACAGGTGAAGATTTTGGTCTGAGTGTGTGATGTGTTTGGGACCTTGTGGGTACCCATTTCCAGACATTCCTGGGGTTGATGGGAGTGTGGACAGTGAGAGGTGTAGGTATCTTGTCACTTCCTGAGTTGTTGGCCAAGAGTGCTTGTGAGAGCTGCTTCATCCTAGTGCCTGTAGGTGAAGTAATTTGGGCTTGTAAGCTAGCCTTGGGCACCCATATCTGTCTAGCATTAGGGATGGCCTTCATTGATCGCTTAGGAACCCAAATAGAGATGGTGTGCCTAGGGGTTATCCTAGGGGGCTTCTTAGCTTTGTTCCTTGATTGTGAGGCTCGTTTCTTGTCTCCTTGAGAATCTGCTATTGGAGCTGTGGGTCTCCCATCCTTGCGTATCCAGATCTGCTTCACGCCACGAGATGCTCCATGTTGCGCGGGTTGGCGCTCCTTCCTCTTGATCAGCGGTCTCCTTCGTATAGAGTGATGTTCGGTCCGTTCGTTTAGAATCTTCTTTGGATCAATTAGGAACTCCTTCTTGGCTCCTGAACCTTCAGTAAGATTGACATTCCTCTGCACTATAGAAGTTTGGACAAGCACAACGTGGTTATCTCCGTGTGGATTCCTGGAGGGACCAGGAGTTGGTGCCTGTTCTATTGGTTTGAGTGCTTGATGTTCTAATTCAATCGTGAGACGACCTTGGCCTACCCAAGCCTGAAGAAGTCCACTTCTTAGGTTCAGGTTGACTGCGTGATCATAGATCCAGTCTTGGCCCAAGATAAGCGGTTCGGTCAGATCCTCGTCTTCACACACTAGCACTTTTACTGGCATGAGGACCTCTTGTATGTAGAGGGGAAGATCCACCTCTCCCATGCAGGGGGTTTCAACACCTCCTAATCCTATCAGATAGGCTTCTATGGGTTTTACCTCCAATTGCAGCTGCTGGCAATAAGAAAGCCGAACTGCACTTGTGGCTGCTCCTGAATCAATTAAAGCCCTCACACTTGTTGTGCTGTCTCTTTGTCCTATTTCTAGGGTCACAAAAGGTCGTCGGTCCACTATCTTATGGATACGTTCACCTGAAGCCTCACACATGGCCATGTGATAGCCTGGAGACTCTTGAGTGTCCGTCATAGTCTGGTCCCTTCCTTGTCTCCTCAGCTTCATTCGTCGGATACGCTCTAAGGCCTCTGCCTGTGCTTCTTCTCGAATTCGTTTCTCCTCCTCTTTACGTTGTTTAGCAGTATTGAGTCGGCTTAGCATCTCCTCCGTGAGGGGTTCTTGATACAGCTTGACTCTGCACCCGCTAATATAGTTTGGGAGGACGTCCCCCTCCAAAGTGGCTAGTTGTACAGCTCCACTCGTGGAGATCCTATTAATGATCATAGGTCCGTAGCCTCTCTTTTCTAGCTTCCTTGCGTGTTGTTTCAATGTGTAGACTAACACTAGATCTCCTGCTCTCAAGCCCTTATCCTTCACATGGGCATCAAAGTATGCCTTTTGCCGTTTCTTTGCAGCGTAGATACCTGCTGCTGCTCGTAGCCTTGTTTCACCTAAACGCTCTAGATCCAAGATCCTAGAGGACAACTCATGTCCATTCCACTCATGCTCTTGTGCTACTCTTAACGCTGGGATTAGGAAATCTAGTGGTAATACTGCATTCTGTCCGAAGACCATCTGAAATGGGGTGGCATTGAGTACCGTTTTGTAGGCAACTCGGTATGCCCAAACAGCATGGTGAAGTTGTTTGTCCCAATCAGAGCGTTTATTATTGACCAGTTTCGTCAATACGTTACACAGGATCTTATTCGTGCTCTCGGCTTGTCCGTTAGCTTGTGGGTGATAGGGTGCAGACTTTTTATGTACCACCATGAATTCTTGAAGAAGATTTTCAATGACCTCATTCAAGAAGTGCGTACCTCTATCACTAACCAACTCTATGGGTAACCCATATCTAGTGAATATATTTTCGAATAAGAACTTAGCCGTCGTTTGAGCATCATTCTTTGTCGTGGCTTTTACTTCCACCCACTTTGTAAGGTAATCAGTGGCTACAATAATGTATTCTGCATGGGAGTTCCTAGCTGGGGGGTTGATGGGACCTACAAAGTCTATACCCCACTTTGAAAATGCACGTCCTCCCATCATTGGCCTCAAGGGCATTTCATCTTTTCTTGTCGGATATTGGGCACGTTGGCATGTGTCGCAACTCTTCACATAAGTATGTGCATCCATATGAAGAGTGGGCCACCACAGTCCTGAGAATAGAATGGTCTTAATTACTCTGTCAGGCCCAAAGTGTCCACCTGCAACACCGCTGTGTGCCGTTTCTAAGACTTTCAGGTAGTCTGATTCATGCACGCACAGTCTTAGGTAACCATCCTTGCCTCTTCTATATAGGTTATCCCCTACTAAGGCATAGTCTTGAGCCTCTTGCTCCATGCTCCGTTTTCTTGCAAGACTAGCCTGATTGGGTAATGTTCCCGATCTCATGAACTCGACCAATGGAGCACTCCAATCGGGGATTGATGACACGTGATAAAGAGTGGCATGCTCCACTGGGGGTCTCTTCTGGCATACTGGACAATTGTGGATCCACTCTTGTATTTCTTTGTCCATGCTCGGCCAATACACTCCTAAGCGCTTTAGATTCTGCAATGTTCGCTGTTTAGAGTAGTGATTCCCTAGCAGTCCTTCATGGGCTTGTTGCAGCCAACTAGCATGTTCATCCTCCTCGACACAACAAGCTAACACTCCTTCTGTATCTTGCTTGTACATACTTCCAGCCAAGATTTGATACTTTAATGATTTTACAACTTCCTCTCTGCTGGTTTTCACATTCTTATTTGCAGGCCCGAAGGTTAGGATTGGTACCAGCTTGTTTGCCCATTTAGGAACAACTTCTAAATTGAACAGATAAGCATCGGGCAATTCGTCAGACACTCCTTGCGGTGGCTCTCCTGAAGTGATGCGAGAAAGATGGTCTGCCCTAAGATGGGTTCTACCTTTCCTGACAACAACTTCAAAGTCGTATTCCATTAGTAAGAGAAACCATCTTACTAAGCGACCTGTATTGCAAGGTTTATTGACCAAATATAGTAGCGCTTGATGATCAGTGAAAAACTTGAACTTATTGGCCAATAGATAGTGTCTAAACTTCTTCACACCATATATCATGCCCAAGCCTTCTCTTTCCGTTGTGGTGTAATTTCGTTCCGCTGCATTTAATTGCCTACTAGCATATGCTATCGGCAAATCTAGATTTCCTTCACCTGTGGGTTGTGCTAGCACACACCCTATTGCATGATTGGAGGCATCTACATGGACATGAAAGGGTTTGCTCCAATCCGGAGTAGTCAATATTGGTGCTGTGCACAAACGTCTCTTCAGCTCATTGAAGGAAGTCTCGCATTCCTCGTTCCATTCAAAATTCGTCAACAGCCCATAAAGAGGTTTAGCTATGATGGCATACATGTGGATAAATCTACGGTAATATCCACAATGGCCCATAAAGGCTTGTACCTCTTTCACATTTCTTGGTCTGGCCAACTCTGCTATTGCTCTTACCTTGTCTTCGTCTGTTGATATTCCATTCTTCGAAACAATGTGACCTAAGATCTTACCTTGGCGTACCATAAACACACACTTTTCTGGATTCAGACACACTCGATAATCTCTACACTTGTTGAAGATTTGCCTGAGTTCAGGGATGTGGTAACTTCTCTCTTGGGAATGAGCGCACAAATCATCCACATATACTTCTAAGCTCTTCCGCAAGAACTCTTTGAAGACATGACACATGAGTCTTTGGAATGTTGCAGGTGCATTGGTGAGCCCAAATGGCATCACACGGAATGCAAAGATTCCCCATTCTGTGGCAAAGGCCGTTTTGTGTTGATCTTCGGGGGCAATGGCTACTTGGTTGTAACCTGAAAATCCATCAAGGAAGCTGTAAACTTCCTTGCCTGCAACACGCTCCAAAAGATGTTCGGTGATGGGAAGTGGATAACTATCTCTAATCGTAGCGGCATTAACTTTTTTAAGGTTAATGCACACTCGCAATTTCCCATTCTTCTTGGGCACCACTACAATAGGGGACACCCATTCAGTGTGCTCAATCTCATAGATGAATCCGGCTTCAATCAGCCTATCAATTTCCTCTTTTATTTTGGCCGCATAGTTGTCATTATATGTGTAGGGTTTTTGTTTGGTGGGCTTAGCATCAGCAGTCATCGGAATCGTGTGAGAGCAAATCTCTGGATCTACTCCTTTCAAGTCTCTATAATGCCATGCAAACACATCCCTATATTCCCTTAATAGAGCTACAAGCTCTACTTCTTCATCTGCACTTAGGTCGTCTCCTATGTACGTACATCGCTCTTCGTTCCCTTCAATGGTCACTACAATTTTTTTAGTCTTCTCTTTATTGTCATATGCTTCTCCTATCATGGCCTCTCTCTTAGGCATTCGTACCAAAATTTTTCGGTCTTCCACTTCATATTTCTTGAAATTTTCTGGTACTTGAAACAATGATTCTTCCTCTTCTTGTCTCACTACTTTCCTTTTCTTTTTCTTTTGACCTCCTTCACTTCCTTTCTTTGCACTTATCGTTTTAATACTCGCAAGGGGTTCTTCTTCCTTTTGGGTTAACACCCCTAGGTCTTCTAAGTAATGTTCCTCTGAGTCAAAGTATGTATCCATCACAATGGATTCTAGATCATCGTCATTCTCTTCTTCTCCTATGAACTCACTAGGATCACACTCTTCCAACAAGGGCTGACACATGAACACTGAAATATCATAACCCTCCTCATCGCAATGGGGTGTCCATTGTTCCTCATTGACTGCAATGTCCATGGTAGCTAAGATTTCTGCCCAACCATGAGGTTCAAATTCCTCATCAGGAAATATCATCGGAGTATAGGCTGGGTCTTTTATTGGTCTATCTCCTGGGGGAGCTCCTTCTTCTCTCGCTTTTCGGCGCTTTTCCTCTTCCTCCGCGACCTTGCACATCCACAAGTGAGTATCTTCATGCAACCAGGATGGTTCAGGTGAACTTCCAGAATGCACGGAGATAGAGTCTTCTTTCGCTTTGTGGATAGGATTCCACTGTAGGGGTGGTACATCTCTGAAGGTGTGATCCTTCAGATTGACCTTGGTGGTGACCCCTAAGTGCTGTAAGTACAAGGAGTTGGTTCCCCAATCTTGTACTATTTGTAATTGTCGTAGGAAGGGTCTTCCTAGGATCATCTCGTAAACATTATTCTTCTCAAAGTCACATATGGCAAACGTATGTTCAAACTCTACACCACAAGTGGTTAGAGTTATCCCTTCAAGCAATCCGAGAGGTCTTTCAAAATGACCATCTGCCATTTGAAGTTTCATTCTCGTTGGTCTTAAGGTGGGTTTGCCCCATCGCTTCCACAGGGAGGTAGTCGCAATAGCAACACCCGCACCCGAATCCACAATTGCTTTGGTTGTGTAACCTTGATAGGTGATCGGAAGATAAGTGTTACCTTCTTCACCTTCACTCATGTCTCCTATCTTGTCGAGAGGTACCTCAGGTACCTTTTGTTTAGCGCTTAATTTTGGTGCATTGGAATCAAGTTCTGGGACCTGATCCTTCACATGATTCCAGAGCTCCGGTCTTGCCTTGAGGAGTTCCTCTACAGTGAGGTGACATTGAACCTTAGTGTTCTTCACAACATCAGTGTTCCTGGGAATCACTGAGTCTTCATTTCTTACCAATATCGTGGGAGCTCTGATCTGGAGAGATTCAGATTCCCATGGGCCTGTGAAATGAGGCAACTCTTGTAAAGAGTTAGATTCAAAATCTAATCTCTCATCCTCTTGTTGCTCTGCTTGATCCCCATAGATAGAGGGAATGTCTTGGGGAAATTGATCACGAAGATCATCAATCTCCGGAATGGGAGGGGAATCACCCTTCTCTTTGGCCCATTTCTCTTCTTGTATTTCCCGCAAGAACTCTGGAGAGTACTGTTGTATTGAAGGAGGTATTCCAGCATCCGTAGAATTAGGAACATAAGCTACCATGTGTGGTGAGCTTCCTCTTTCAATAACTGGTTGAGCCTGAGGAGGTAAAGAAACTTGTGATTTGTTTACCAACTGCTCTAATCTTTCTAGTAAGCCTTGGAAATGCAAATCCGGCTTGACGGAGTTCGTCTGATTGAACTTTTGGCTAGTCTCAAGTATAGCTTGAGCTTGTTCTACCAGTTTCATGCACATCTTCATCCGTTCAATCTCTAAGTCGGCTCTAGGGTAACTCTTGTCTAGGTTTACAGCTGTTGGCCCTTCTTGAAGTCGAGCCTGGTAGGCTTTAAACATCATGTCCAAGCCTTCAGGAGTGGGGTCAGCTAATACTGATCCTACTCGGGGTGGTGGGTGGGTTACGAGGGGTGTGTTAGAGGGTGGAGAAATGGAGGGTGATGGGGATGGTAGTGGTGGAAGTGTGTGGGAGTGCGGTTGAGCTGTGATTTCTGTGATTTTTGCCTTGGTTTCCCTCACGCTTTCTTCAAGTTCATTTATCTTTTTTGCCCAGTGTCTCTTCATTCTTTCACGACTATCCTTCCAGGCGCTAGTCCTCTTTTTGGGTATGCTCTCTGTTGCACTCACCTCGGGGCTCTTTTCCTGAACAACATCTTGGTGTCGTTGAAGTGTCTGGGCTCTTGTGATCACCTGCACAGGTGCAGTGGAAGTCACACTCCCTGTGGAGTCTACAACTAACCCAACAACATTGATAGGAGTGATTTTAGGCATGTTATTAGGGTTCTTTGGGCAATCTCGTAGGAGATGTTCTTTCCCGCAGTCTTGACAGAAGCCCTGAATGGTTATTGGTTGAGGCTGTGTAGGGGCAGGCAGTGGACAATCACGTATAAGGTGATCTCCCTGACATCTGAAGCATGGTCCTCTAGGAAATGGAGGTCGTACCTGCCTAGGTTGAGGTCTAGAGTTGGGGTTTGTGTACATGACATTAGAATACTCCGGTTCCCCACTATTTTCACTTGGGTCCTCATAGTAGTATGACTCGTTATGCTCGGGTGACTGCATGTAGTAAGCCTGTGGGCTATCAATATGTGTGGAGTCAAAACTATGGTCACTTGGATCACTGTCTGATATCAATGGGGTGACTGGAACTATGGCTCTATTCGAATTTTCTTCAGTAGATGCATATTTCACTGGGATCACATTGGTTGGAGCAGGGGGTTGCTGCACTAGGACTGGTTGAGGTCTCTGCTGCCCTTGATAAGGTGGCTGATAAGTTTGTTGTGGTCTGTTGTATTGTGGTGATGGGTACTGATTCTGGTACCTACCATGTTGTGGATATGGCTGAGGATAATTTTGCCTAACAGTTTGGTTGTTATATGGGCAGTCTTGTGCCGTGTGATTGGTGTACCTGAGCTCTATGGTGCAGTACTGGCTACTAGGATTCACCTGAGGTTGGGCCATAATGGGGCATACACTTGCCATATGTTCACCGCCACAATTGTAACACCGCTTAACTGGGGCAAATCTTGGAATTTGCTTGCTAGAGACACCTAGTCTTTGGGCTACCTTCTCTGCAAGTTCCTCGATGGATGTGGATTGACCAGATGTCTGTTTACTAGAGCTGTCAAAATCCTTATAGATTTTTGATAGTTCTAACTCCTCACCTAGATTGTCCTCAATGTCTATGCACATGCGCACGCACTCCTCTATCGTTCTAGGGTCCTTCAGGTACACATATGACCTGAGCTTAGTGCTCAATAGTCCGTCTAGGAACAAGGCCACTTGTTTGGCTGGTGTGGGTAACTCCGGCATAGGACATCTCTCCAGGTACTGTCTAAATCTTCTTCCAGCTAGTCTGACCGTCTCTTGAGGTGTTTGTTTGAAGCTATGAATTAGTGAGGAGGTGTTATGCCTGATTCCACTCTTAGAAAACTCCACAATAAATGCCTCCAAGAGTTGGTCTATGTTTCTGAAATGCCTCTCATTCAGTGGTTGGAACCACGTAAGGGCAGTGTTCCTAAGGGTCAGACCGAAAGCATTATATTGTGTGAATAGGTCCTCCACTTGTTCAGCTTTCAACACTTGTCGAAATTCTGCCACATGGTCATAAGGGTCTCCCGTACCATCGAAATAATTCTTCATGGACTTCACAAGTTGGGTTGGTCGTAGGGTCCTAGTGTGTTCTCTCGGCCTTGGCAAAGGAAAATCATCAATGTCCCGGTGATTCCATGGGGTTCTATGTCTCTCAGGTTCTACTCTATTCCTTTCTGTTCCCGTTCTTTCTCTTCCCAGGGAGTTGACAAAACTCACCTCAGGTTTGTCTCTACCTCTATCTCTTTGAGCGCCATGAGCTTGGGAGGTCCCAGCTCCTTGATGACCAAAGGACACATTAGACCTTGGTTGGGGAAAAACAAATTCACCCTTCCAAGTGTAGGCATGTCTGCCCTGCTCAGTGACCACGAAGATTCTCTCTGATGCAGTGTCTAAGTAGGTTACTTGGCCTGGACTATCAGGGTCTTTAAACTCGTAGATCGTGAGGGTATTCACCTCCTGAGGTTGAGAAGTTCTATATCTCCAAAAAGCCTCATCGGTTTCCCGATTTAAAAGCAGATCTATGCTTTTATTATCTTGTGGAATCCACTCAGGAGTCATGATTCTGGTCAAGACAGACTTACCACGGGGAGTTCTTGGCTCTCTCTCTAAGTTCCCTTGCTCTATGTCACCCATGTCGGTCTCCGCAATCACATTTCCAAACTCATCAGTTCTATCAGGAAGAGTGGTGACTACATATATAGTCCCCTCTTTATCTAGGTATGCTCCATTCTCAAACTTGACTACCGGGTGGTCTAATCCATGGGTTTGATCGGGGTTCTTAATCTGGACCACCGATCTTCTCAGTCCGTCTTCGTAGATGCGAGCACCTAGACGATTCGTCCTGATATATTCCAATTGCGTCTTATAAGGTCCTTCTGGCTTCTCTAGGTAAGCCAACCCTGGACTACCTACTGATCTCTCCATGTGATAGGACATCTCAGAATCACTTGTTTCTGATCTTGCAGTGTATGGGTAATCACTCAACTGCTGGGCCCAAGACCTGGCAGTGTGATTGACACTAGCTTCAGAAGATCTGAGGCTTTGTCTGTCTCGGCCTAAGTGTCTGCCTGATCTAAGGTTCATAAGCCTGATTTATTCACCCCCTGGAACCCAAGCACATTCTCGTTGCAGGCTGATTTTGCACCAATCACTTTGTTCTTTTTAGTTGAATAGTATGTTTATGGTCTTGTCTGAAATTGCGTCGTCAGGAGTACTTAAGTGAATTTCCGCACTTGATGAGTGATCGATTCCCGTTTACCTTTTTGTCCCTTAGTGTCTTCGCACTTAAGACCTATTTACTTTCTTGCACTTGGTTGATTAATTCTCTTGGACTTGATTCGTGCCTAACGTTGCCCTAGTTAATTACCACACCTAAGTCGTACTTAGCCTAGGCTAGGAATTTGACAAAGGAGGGTTATGAGATCTTCCAACCTCAATCAGCTGGTTGACCCGACAGCTATGCAAGCCCAGGAAGCCTTCTCCCAAGCCCGGTACTCGCCCTTGCTAGCTTGCTTTGATTGCCTTGAGTGCCCACAAAGTTCCTGCAAAAACTCACCAGTTAGTATAGCTTTATTGCCACAAGTATTTGAAAGACCCGCTTCAATAATTTTAACCCCCTTGGGTAGCTCACTGTACCCCCTGTCTCTGAGAATCACTTAGTCCCACCTATCTCTGGTTTCTATGCCTTTTGCCCCCTACCAAGGTTCTAAGTTATACCAATATGTCAAAATTCAAGCTCAACTACCCTTTCATTCACTCAAAAATTAACTCTCATTTTTCATGCGTTAATGGCCGGGTATCGCGATAGGTCGGGTCGGGGTGTCGCGATAGCTGGGAGTGTCGCGATACCTTGGGGTGTCGCGATAGCTCGGAGTGTCGCGATACCTTGGGGTGTCACGATAGCTCGGAGTGTCGCGATACCTTGGGGTGTCGCGATAGCTCGGAGTGTGGCGATACCTTGGGGTGTCGCGATAGCTCGGAGTGTCGCGATACCTTGGGGTGTCGCGATAGCTCGAAGTGTCGCGATACCTTGGGGTGTCGCGATAGCTCAAAGTGTCGCGATACCTTGGGGTGTCGCGATAGCTCGGAGTGTCGCGATACCTTGGGGTGTCGCGATAGCTCGGAGTGTCGCGATACCTTGAAGTGTCGCGATAGCTCGAAGTGTCGCGATACCTTGGGGTGTCGCGATACTTTGGAGTGTCGCGATAGCTCACGGGGTGTCGCGATACCTTGGAGTGTCGCGATAGCTCACGGGGTGTCGCGATACCTTGGAGTGTCGCGATAGCTCACGGGGTGTCGCGATACCTCAGGATATGGTGAATTTTCCTGTTCTATCTAGGGTTCCTAGGAGCTCTAGGCCTGCGCAATGCCGTGGTGCACTCAGAATCGTGAGAAGTCGAGATTTTTGGAGTGTCGCGATAGCTCGAGCTCAACGCCTCGGGAACAGTGCAGATAATTTCTGTACCTGCCGAGCTTGCTGGAGATGATGATGGAGCTGCCACCTGCAAGAAACATGCAAAAAACGCACAAATACAAGCACGCACAATCGCTCTCTCTCAAACTCGCACACAACAAATGAGGGAAAGAAAAGGAAGAGGGGATATGTAGTGGAGAAGGAGGTGAAGATGAAGATGGAGATGGAGAAAAATCAGAAATTTACCTACTACTTACCATTCCAACGCGTCCTCTCTACGTCTTACCATCACACGCTCGTCCTCAAAGCTCGATCCCCGGCAACGGCGCCAAAATTTGGTGTAGCTCAGTGATGAGAAGCACCTCCTTTAATGTCAATCCGGGAAGACATGAGGATGGTATGAAGACCACGAGCAAGTGGAAGCACAAGTGCGTGAGTGAGAAGCACACAAGCATGCACACACATACACACACACGCGCACACACAGTAAGAACAAAGAGAGTAAGACAATGGAATCACTTCTATTGCAAGAAAGTTCTCATACAAGCTCGAACTACAAGAAGCTAACCCCCAAAATGAGCTCTCTAGCTCTATTTATAGTTTTTGACTAGCTTTGGCTCTGTTCAGACCTAGTGTCCGGCCTAGTTAAAAATTAGGTTCCGGGGCTTATTTGAGGGCCCAAACGAGATCTAAAAATTATGAAAATTGACAGGCAACTACATCTAAGGCTCCCCAAGCTCGAGGACTCCTCGGCTTGTACAAAATGGAGCTACAAAAAGGTGAAATGATATTTACAAGGGTTCGTAGTGATGAGAATCACTTTAGAATGATGTGGGGGTTTTGAAAAAAATAAGGGTTGCCTCAGTGCTAGATCTTCATGTGTGTCCATACTTGCTTCTTCCCGCATCCTGTCAACAATGTGGCTTCAGAAAGCACATGTAAATCAATGGAAAACTCATTTGAATGCAAACAGAACATCGCAAACCCTGAGGAGATTAGGCATATATTGGCCAACCATGCAGAGGGATGCACATAACTATGTATCAGCCTGCCAAACCTGTCAAGAACAAAATCCAGAAGAGAACTCCACTCTATGCTACTCCACAGTAGCACCGAGATGGAGCATGCCTCTGCTAAAATTCTTAAAGACCCAAGAATACCCAGAAGGAGCCACTTCAGCAAGGAAACGTGCACTTATAGAACAGAGCAAGGATTATGCCATTATAGGAAAACAACTTTTCAAGCGACGGAGAGATAATCAATTAGGATTATGCATTCATGAAGACGAATATCTTGCTGTTTTAGAGATGGCACATACAGGAGCTGCAGGAGGACACTTCTCTACAGATAAAACAGCAAAAATGATCCTCTTTGCTGGAATGTGGTGGCCAACCCTACATCAAGATGCCGTAACATATGTGCAATGATGTGATACTTGTCAACGAACAAAATATCCAATTAGAAGAGATGAGATGCCACTGAGACCCATGATGAGTGCCAGAGCTTTCACTAAATGGGGAATAGACTTCATAGGACCTATTAGCCCACCAGCAAAAGGATCCCATGCCGAATATATAATTGTAGCCAAAGACTATCTGACCAAATGGGTTGAAGCCAAAGCAACCAAGAAAAATGACGCAAGAACTACGACCAAATTTCTCTTTGAGAACGTTTTCACTAGATTTGGACTACCGATAGAAATTGTGAGTGATAGAGGTACGCACTTTGTGAATGAAGTTATAGAAGCCTTACTGAATGAATTCTTGGTAATTCATAAGAAATCAGCTCCTTATCACCGACAAGCCAATGGGTAAGCCGAAAGTTCGAATAAAATCTTGTGTACAGTTCTCACAAAAATTATGAACAATGGTAGATCTGATTGGGATAAGCAATTACATCATGCTTTATGCGCATTTCGAGTAGCCTACAAAACCGCCATAGGCACTACTCCTTTTAACTTAGTGTATGGACAAAATGCTATTTTACCAATTGATTTCTTAATTCCCACTCTCAGAGTAGCAACCACTTACGAGTGGACGGGACATGAACTATCAGCTCAATTGGATCAAATAGAAAGGCTTCACGAAACTAGGTTACAAGCAATAGCAGGCATTTATGCTGCTAAACGGTGATAGAAAGCCTACTTTGATGCTCACATTAAAGACAAAAATTTGAAGGAAGGAGATTTAGTTTTGGTATATACCTTGAAACAACACGCTAAGAAGTTGCAGAAGAGAGGATATGGCCCATTAATCATCAATCGTATATCGACAAGTGGAGCCATCAGCTTAGCAACCCTAGATGGGGAAGTATTACCAAACTATATCAGTGGATGTCGAGTGAAAAAATATCTAGAACCGTTGACTGAAGAAACAATGTCACGATTTATCAAGGGCAAGAATAGACGCATCGAGGAGGAAAGGATACGAGAAGAAGGGAGACAGGAAGCACTAGAACGAATGAAGAAACGGAAAGAGTGGATGAGAGAGAGAGATGAGAGATATCGACTAGGAGAAGAACTCATCCCAATGGCTAATTTTAGAGCCACTAAAAACCTAGGCCCACAGAGAACACAACCATATTTGAATGTGGGAGCGTGTAAAATGGAGTACCACTGAGTGGATGCTCTCATTGACACAGGAGCCGCCATAAGCTGTATCAAACTTTCTCTGACTCAAAAAATCAAGGAGGAATTACGTCCATCGATGGCACAGTTGATAGGAATAGGAGGAACAATTACTCAATGTATAGGTGAAATCACCTTACCTCTGCTTCTTGGCAACAACACTATGGAACAGAAGCTATTAGTGTGTCATGATCAGGATTTACTCAAAGATGTAGTGTTAGCTCAAGACTGGATATACAAATATGAGGTGACCATTCAATTTGCTTTAGGATACATCTCAACCAGGATAGGACATCGTGAAGTATTCAGTTTGCTAGACGAACGCCCAATCAAAGCTGCAAGCATCGAGCCAAAAATTCACTCTAATGAACACAGTCATGAATGTATGTTCACTAGCACGATAGAAACCCCTTCATCAAGTACTTCATGTGAGGACACACTGAATCCTACTTGCATACCATCTTCTAATCTAGCAAGTCACAAGAGTGTCATTCAATCTGGAACCAACCTCAGTGAAGCACCATGCACAAGAGAGACTAGTCCTCTGAGTAATCCAGAGTCTGTACCTATTAGAATATACCCTATTCCGTACACTAAACAAGCTTGGATAAGAAAGGATCAAAGGGATGCATATTTTCAACAACAGAAACATCGTCGACATCAGAACAACCAATCAAACAAGAAGGCAAATCATTTTGAGCACCAAAGTCAACGACGAAGTGCTAGGATATGGATTCCAAAGAAAGTAGTAGCCGCCCAACCAGATCGAGTGCAAATATGGATTCCAAAATCATGTGCTCCAAAGAAGCTAAACCAAAACGATGAACCAATGCATAAGGAGAACCAATATGGTCTAAGGGCAACAGCCAAAGAAGAATAGCTATAGGAAAGAGAAGGAGTCTGCAGACTGAACGTATACCACAGTCAGAGATCCAAGTAAAACAAAAAACACCAATCGGGACACCAGTAGAGCCAGCTAAGGAAACTCCTACTGACGAGGTAGAGGTACGTCCTCTATCTCCCCGGATTTATCATTCTCCAATACATGAGCAGATGGCGGATATACATGATGATCATCCAATGCCATACACTGCAGAAATAAGTCAGAAGGAGCGAGCACTAGTGGTGTCCCGATTGACAGAAAGTTTTGAAAATGAAGTCATCAAGGTAATGAAAGAGGCAAAGATTAAAGGTAAAGACTTGGAGAAGATTATGAAGCCTTTCAAAATTCCATACGGATTATTGAAAGAGAAAACAAGACAATAAATAAAGAAGGTTACACAAAAAAGCCCAGATGAGCAGCTGAATTTCAAACATGACGCATTCGCTTACACTCAAGAAGAGTTTGAAGCTGCACAACCGGTTTGGAGAAGGAAGTTTTTGGAGAAACATCCTACACTAAGGGTGCATTGGCAAGCAACACCTTATTTCTTACAGGTAAACCCTTCCTTTTGTCCTATACCACGCCGAAGGGATACTAGAGAATTTTTGGACCTGCAAAGAAATGGCGCTATAAATAAACAGTGGCTGAATTACCCTCTGCTTCCAAGCCCGCTACATAATTACTTGCCAACGGAAGATTATATGGTCAAGACCATCGAATTTTGGCTACAGAATTATGCGACAGTACCCGACTTAACTGTCAAAATGACAAATAAAATACTAAGTATGATACTTACAGTATTGAACATCTTCAAGCATGCGGCCTACACATTTTTGAATTTCATTGGTATTAATCAGGGCACAAAGATCCTCATTTTTTATCTATCTGTTATGCCTAGCCGATCGACAATAATGGCTTATTATTCCAGATTGATGTTTTTGCCAAGTATATATATGCAAACGTTTGAAGAAGCGTTCTTTACAAGATTTTTTGAAATTGATTCAGAAGTCTTTTTGAAGATGTCCTCTAATTTGAATGCCAGATTAGTGGCATACGAACTCAGCTTCTTCGCAGACCACAGACAGCCACCCAATGATGGTGTGAAGGCAGAACAATGGAAACAGTTAATGATACGTGAAGCCAATTTGCTTAATGAAACAGAGCAGAAAATATATAGAACATATGCCCGTCGCTCGTCAAAGCCTGTCGGGGACGACAGAGTCCAGGAGGGGGGCAGTGTTGAGGGAGAATCAAGCAAAAAGAAGAAAAGAAGAAGACAACGAAAGAAGCTTCAATAAAAAGGTAATATCTGAAGACATCTCTGCAAGAAGCCCCGCAGGGGCGCAACACCCATCTCTGCACAGAGCCCCGCAGGGGCACATATCAAGGAAAAAGCACGTAGGTGGAAGGAGGAACTAGGGCCAACAAGTATCCATGAAGAAGTGCAAGAAGATATCTAGCGGTTCCGAAACCACAAGAGGGTGCTTCAACCTCTTGATCTTTGGAACGTCCAGATCGAAGACTGAAGCATCATATCCTCATACCTTCCACTGGTGGCGTGCGTGGCAACCCGGCTTATTAGGCAAGACAAATGCATCAGGCCCAGAGAATGTAAAACAAGAATTAAGAAGAGGCCATCAAAACTGAACACCTGTTTAACAAACAGGCAGAACTGACCAAGGGTTGCGGGCGATGAAAAGAAAAGGACAGGCAATAGAAATGCATCAGGCTGAGAGGATGTAAAAGAAAAATCAACAACAGGGCCATTAAAACGGAATGCCAGTCCAACCAGGCGGCAAAACTGACCAAAAGATGACCAAAAGATGCATGCGGACAACAAAGTAAAGACAAGAAGATAAAGCCTGTCAAGGGACGACAGAGACAAAGAGGGGGAGAGTGTTGCAGAGCTAAAGAGAGCGCAAGGCAGAGAAAAAGATGGGCCCCAAAATTTTTTCAATTTGGACACCTTATTTTTGTATTATAACCATTCTTGTAATATATTTTCCGTTGTAAATGCACTAGAGGAGTCCTCTAGATGCATCCCCACAGAAGATTAGAAGCTTACCCATGTAAATTAGTAGGAAATTAGTCTTTTAGTGAATAAAGTGCAGGTCTCTTGTATGAAAGGACCATTTTTAGGGCACAAGTATATAAGTCAATTTGTGACTCTTTGTAAAGACTTTTTTCCATTGTCAGAATCAAGAGCACAGAAATTCGAATTTGTGTCTTCTCCTCTCTGTATCTTCTTCTTTGTGAGCTTGTGTGCATGTGTATTGCTTGGAAAGAGTGTTAGGAAGTGTTGTCTATCCATGAAAGTGTTTGTTTGCTATTGTTAAGGTATGTGCGAAGTGTAGGAAGTGCTGAAGCGTAGGAAGGTTTTCCCGTGACTCAGTATTTTGCTCATAAATTGAAGTAGGAGTGTCAGAATTGAGTGAAACTACCACCATTGAATGCGTCTTCTCGAGAGCTTCGAAACGCATATGCTATTCGCTATATTTGAAGTTCAGAGCTGAGAGAAAAGCTCGATTTACTGTTGGCTGTTGCACCAAGTATCGTGACATCATAACTGACAGTTGAAGCTTGTTTGGATCAATTTTTACCTTGTTTGCACTCTTTGAGTAGTTCATTTGCATTGATCATCATTTGAATGCATGTCCTCATACACTCGGCTAGGTTTGTATACTCATCGGATTGATAATTAAAGCGTGAATCCCCACTATATGCACTTGAGGGGGATTGAGGTATAGTCTCTTTCTCCACAAGTTCCTAAGTTGGTGCTTAGGTCAACACCTGCAGTGATGCCGACTCCTCAGAAATGTGGGTCTTTAATGTTTTTGAATGTTCTGAATGTGATCAACATTAATTCAAATATCTTCATACACATTTGTGCCATCACATCCGGGGTGTTCTGTAGTCTAAGACTCCAATGACGGATGGTGGAAATCATATATGCAACTAAGGCATGTCCTTGTGGAGGTGCTAGATACACATAATTCACCACCTTTGACGTTCTTAACAGCGATGGCAAACTCGGACCATGTGCATCTCTGGAGGACTAGAATGTAACATGGATTATACTTAATAAATAGTGGCATGTTATTCCATGTACGAACCTGTTGACAGGATGCGGGAAGAAGCAAGTATGGACACACATGCAGATCTAGCACTGAGGCTACCCTTCATTTTTTTCAAAACCCCAACATCATTCTAAAGTGATTCTCATCACTACAAACCCTTGTAAATATCATTTCACCTTTTTGTAGCTCCATTTTGTACAAGCCGAGGAGTCCTCGAGCTTGGGGAGCCTTAGATGTAGTTGCCTGCCAATTTTCATAATTTTTAGATCTCGTTTGGGCCCTCAAATAAGCCCCGGAACCTAATTTTTAACTAGGCCGGACACTAGGTCTGAACAGGGCCAAAGTTAGTCAAAAACTATAAATAGAGCTAGAGAGCTCATTTTTGGGGGGAGCTTCTTGTAGTTTGAGCTTGTATGAGAACTTTCTTGCAATAGAAGTGATTCCATTGTCTTACTCTCTTTGTTCTTGCCGTGTGTGCGCGTGTGTGTGCATGTGTGTGCATGCTTGTGTGCTTCTCACTCACGCACTTGTGCCACCACTTGCTCGAGGTCTTCATACCATCCTCACGTCTTCCCGGATTGACATTAAAGGAGGTGCTACTCATCACTGAGCTACACCAAATTTTGGCGCCGTTGCCGGGGATCGAGCTTTGAGGACGAGCGTGTGATGGTAAGACGTAGAGAGGACGCGTTGGAATGGTAAGTAGTAGGTAAATTTCTGATTTTTTCTCCATCTCCATCTCCATCTCCATCTCCACCTTCATCTCCTTCTCCACTATACATTCCCTCTTCCTTTCCATTCTCTTCATTTCTTGTGTGCGAGTTTGTGAGAGAGCGAGAGTGCCTTGTTGCTTTGTGTGTTTGTTTTGCATGTTTCTTGCAGGTACCAGCTCCATCATCATCTCCAGCAAGCTCAGCAGGTACGGAATTTGTCTGCACAGTCCCCGAGGCGTCAAGCTCGAGCTATCGCGACACTTCGGAAACTTCACCCTATCGCTAATCTGAGTGCACCACGACACTGCGCAGGCCTAGGGCTCCTAGAATCACTAGACAGAACAGAAAAATTCGCCATATCCCGAGCTATCGCGACACCTCGGTGTATCGCGACACCTCACGAGCTATCGCGACACCTCGGTGTATCGCGACACCTCGGTGTATCGCGACACTTGGCGAGCTATCGCGACACTTCGAGCCGAGCTATCGCGACACTTGGGGGTATCGCGACACTTCACGAGCTATCGCGACACTTGGGGGTATCGCGACACTTCACGAGCTATCGCGACACCTCGGTGTATCGCGACACTTGGCGAGCTATCGCGACACTTCACGACCTATCGCGACACTTGGGGGTATCGCGACACTTGGCGAGCTATCGCGACACTTCACGACCTATCGCGACACTTGGGGGTATCGCGACACTTGGCGAGCTATCGCGACACTTCACGACCTATCGCGACACTTGGGGGTATCGCGACACTTGGCGAGCTATCGCGACACTTGGGGGACCTCACGAGCTATCGCGACACCTCGGTGTATCGCGACACTTCACGAGCTATCGCGACACTTGGCGAGCTATCGCGACACTTCGACCCGACCTATCGCGATACATGGCCTTAACGCACGAAATTTTAGAGTGAATTTTTGGAGTAAATTGAGGTACAATTGAGCCTAGTTTTGGTCACATTGGAGTAACATTAGAGCCTTAGAAGTGGGACAAGACCTAGGAACCTGTGAGGAATTCCCTGAACCCTGAGAGCCTGTTTTGACCCCTATCTGCCTGAATGGTCATAACTTGACCACACGAACTCCGATTGATGAGATTTTGGTCTTGTTGGAAAGCTCGTTGAGAATCCTACGTGGACCTCGACTGGTTTTTGTAAGAATCATACGCGGAGTTTCAGATCATGCATTTTTAAGTTGACCTTTAGGTGGAACTAAGTTGTTCTCAGATTCAGGGGGTACAGTGAGTTACTCCAGGGGAACTAAAATTATTGAAGTGTGTCTTTCAAATACTTGTGGCAATAAAGCTATACTAACTGGTGAGTTTTTGCAGGAAGTTTGTGGGCACTCAAGGCAATCGAGGCAAGCTAGCAAGGGTGAGTACCGGGCTTGGGAGAAGACTTCCTGGGCTTGCATAGCTGTCTGGTCAACCAGCTGATTGAGGTTGGAAGATCTCATAACCCTCCTTTGTCAATTCCTAGCCTAGGCTAAGTACGACTTAGGTGTGGTAATTAACTAGGGCAACGTTAGGCACGAATCAAGTCCAAGAGAATTAATCAACCAAGTGCAAGAAAATAAATAGGTCTTAAGTGCGAAAACACTAAGGGACAAAAAGGTAAACGGGAATCGATCACTCATCAAGTGCGGAAATTCACTTAAGTACCCCTGACGACGCAATTTCAGACCAGACCATAAACATAATATTCAACTAAAAAGAACAAAGTGATTGATGCAAAATCAACCTGCAACGAGAGCGTGCTTGGGTTCCAGGGGGTAAATAAATCAGGCATATGAACCTTAGATCAGGCAGACATTTAGGCCGAGACAGACGAAGCCTCAGATCTTCTGAAGCTAGTGTCAATCACACTGCCAGGTCTTGGGCCCAGCAGTTGAGTGATTACCCATACACTCCCAGATCAGAAACCAGTGATTCTGAAATGTCCTATCACATGGAGAGACCCGTAGGGAGTTCAGGGTTGGCTTATCTAGAAAAGCCAGAGGGGCCTTATAAGACTCAATTGGAATATATCAGGACGAATCGTCTAGGTGCTCGCATCTACGAAGACGGACTGAGAAGATCAGTGGTCCAGATTAAGAACCCCGACCAACCCCATGGAATAGACCACCCGGTAGTCAAGTTTGAGAATGGAGCATACCTAGATAAAGAGGGGACTATATATGTAGTCACCACTCTTCCCGATAGAACTGATGAGTTTGGAAATGTGATTGCGGAGACCGACATGGGAGATATAGAGCAAGGGAACTTAGAGAGAGAGCCAAGAACTCCCCGTGGTAAGTCTGTCTTGACCAGAATCATGACTCCTGAGTGGATTCCACAAGATAATAAAAGCATAGATCTGCTTTTAAATCGGGAAACCGATGAGGCTTTTTGGAGATATAGAACTTCTCAACCTCAGGAGGTGAACACCCTCACAATCTACGAGTTTAAAGACCCTGATAGTCCAGGCCAAGTAACCTACCTAGACACTGCATCAGAGAGAATCTTCGTGGTCACTGAGCAGGGCAGACATGCCTACACTTGGAAGGGTGAATTTGTTTTTCCCCAACCAAGGTCTAATGTGTCCTTTGGTCATCAAGAAGCTGGGACCTCCCAAGCTCATGGCGCTCAAAGAGATAGAGGTAGGGACAAACCTGAGGTAAGTTTTGCCAACTCCCTGGGAAGAGAAAGAACGGGAACAGAAAGGAATAGAGTAGAACCTGAGAGACATAGAACCCCATGGAATCACCGGGACATTGATGATTTTCCTTTGCCAAGGCTGAGAGAACACACTAGGACCCTACGACCAACCCAACTTGTGAAGTCCATGAAGAATTATTTCGATGGCACGGGAGACCCTTATGACCATGTGGCAGAATTTCGACAAGTGTTGAAAGCTGAACAAGTGGAGGACCTATTCACGCAATATAATGCTTTCGGTCTAACCCTTAGGAACACTGCCCTTACGTGGTTCCAACCACTGAATGAGAGGCATTTCAGAAACATAGACCAACTCTTAGAGGCATTTATTGTTGAGTTTTCTAAGAGTGGAATCAGGCATAACACCTCCTCACTAATTCATAGCTTCAAACAAACACCTCAAGAGACGGTCAGACTAGCTGGAAGAAGATTTAGACAGTACCTGGAGAGATGCCCTATGCCGGAGTTACCCACACCAGCCAAACAGGTGGCCTTGTTCCTAGACGGGTTGTTGAGCACTAAGCTCAGGTCATATGTGTACCTAAAGGACCCTAGAACGATAGAGGAGTGCGTGCGCATATGCATAGACATTGAGGACAATCTAGGTGAGGAGCTAGGACTATCAAAAATCTATAAGGATTCTGATAGCGCTAGCACACAGACATCTGGTCAATCCGCATCCATCGAGGAACTTGCAGAGAAGGTAGCCCAAAAACTAGGCGTCTCTAGCAAGCAAATTCCAAGATTTGCCCCAGTTAAGCGGTGTTACAATTGTGGCGGTGAACATATGGCACGTGTATGCCCCATTATGGCCCAACCACAGGCGAACCTTAGTGGCCAGTACTGCACCATAGAGCGCAGGTACACCAATCACACGGCACAAGACTGCCCATATAACAAACAAACTGTTAGGCAAAATTATCCTCAGCCATATCCACAACAGGGTAGATACCAGAATCAGTATCCATCACCACAATACAACAGACCGCAACAAACTTATCAGCCACCTTATCAAGGGCAGCAGAGACCTCAACCAGTCCTAGTGCAGCAACCCCCTACTCCAACCAATGTGATCCCAGTGAAGTATGCATCTACTAAAGAAAATCCGAACAAAGCCATAGTCCCAGTCACCCCATTGCTATCAGACAGTGACCCCAGTGACCATAGTTTTGACTCCGCACATATTGATAGCCCACAGGCTTACTACATGCAGTCACCCGAGCATAACGAGTCATACTACTATGAGGACCCAAGTGAAAATAGTGGGGAACCGGAGTATTCTAATGTCATGTACACAAACCCCAACTCTAGACCTCAACCTAGGCAGGTACGACCCCCATTTCCTAGAGGGCCATGTTTCAGATGTCAGGGAGATCACCTTGTACGTGATTGTCCACTACCTATCCCTACACTACCTCAGCCAGTAACCATTCAGGGCTTTTGTCAAGACTGCGGGAAAGAGCATCTCCTACGAGATTGCCCAAAAAACCCCAATAACATGCCTAAGATCACTCCTATCAATGTTGTTGGGTTAGTTGTAGACTCCACAGGGAGTGTGACTTCCACTGCACCTGTGCAGGTGATCACAAGAGCCCAGGCACTTCAACGACACCAAGATGTTGTTCAGGAAAAGAGCCCCGAGGTGAGTGAAACAGAGAGCATACCCAAAAAGAGGACTAGCGCCTGGAAGGATAGTCGTGAAAGAATGAAGAGACAATGGGCAAAAAAGATAAATGAACTTGAAGAAAGCGTGAGAGAAACCAAGGCAAAAATCACAGAAATCACATCTCAACCGCACTCCCACACACTTCCACCACTACCATCCCCATCACCCTCCAGTTCTTCACCCTCTAACACACCCCTCGTAACCCACCCACCACCCCGAGTAGGATCAGTATTAGCTGACCCCACTCCTGAAGGCTTGGACATGATGTTTAAAGCCTACCAGGCTCGACTTCAAGAAGGGCCAACAGCTGCAAACCTAGACAGGAGTTACCCTAGAGCCGACTTAGAGATTGAACGGATGAAGATGTGCATGAAAATGGTAGAACAAGCTCAAGCTATACTTGAGACTAGCCAAAAGTTCAATCAGACGAACGCTGTCAAGCCGGATTTGCATTTCCAAGGCTTACTAGAAAGATTAGAGCAGTTGGTAAACAAATCACAAGTTTCTTTACCTCCACAGGCTCAACCAGTTGTTGAAAGAGGAAGCTCACCACAAATGGTAGCTTATGTTCCTAATTCTACGGATGCTGGAATACCCCCTTCAATACAACAGTACTCTCCAGAGTTCTTGCGGGAAATACAAGAAGAGAAATGGGCCAAAGAGAAGGGTGATTCCCCTCCTATTCCTGAGATTGATGATCTTCGTGATCAATTTTCCCAAGACATTCCCTCTATCTATGGGGATCAAGCAGAGCAACAAGAGGATGAGAGATTAGATTTTGAATCTAATTCTTTACAAGAGTTGCCTCATTTCACAGGCCCATGGGAATCTGAATCTCTCCAGATCAGAGCGCCCACGATATTGGTAAGAAATGAAGACTCAGTGATTCCCAGGAACACTGATGTGGTGAAGAACACTAAGGTTCAATGTCACCTCACTGTAGAGGAACTCCTCAAGGCAAAACCGGAGCTCTGGAATCATGTGAAAGATCAGGTTCCAGAACTTGAATCCAATATACCAAAAGTAGGCTCTAAGCAGAAAGTTCCCGAGATACCTCTTGACAAGATAGGAGACATGAGCGAAGGTGAAGAAGGTAACACTTATCTTCCGATCACCTATCAAGGTTACACAACCAAAGCAATTGTGGATTCGGGTGCCGGTGTTGCTATCGCGACCATCTCCCTGTGGAAGCGATGGGGCAAACCCACCTTAAGACCAACGAGAATGAAACTTCAAATGGCAGATGGTCATTTTGAAAGACCTCTCGGATTGCTTGAAGGGATAACTCTAACCACTTGTGGTGTGGAGTTTGAACATACGTTTGCCATATGTGACTTTGAGAAGAATAATGTTTGCGAGATGATCCTAGGAAGACCCTTCCTACGACAATTACAAATAGTACAAGATTGGGGAACCAACTCCTTGTACTTACAGCACTTAGGGGTCACCACCAAGGTCAATCTGAAGGATCACACCTTCAGAGATGTACCACCCCTACAGTGGAATCCTATCCACAAAGCGAACGAAGACTCTATCTCCGTGCATTCTAGAAGTTCACCTGAACCATCCTGGCTGCATGAAGATACTCACTTGTGGATGTGTAAGGTCGCGGAGGAAGAGGAAAAGCGCCGAAAAGCGAGAGAAGAAGGAACTTCCCCAGGAGATAGACCAATAAAAGACCCAGCCTATACACCGATGATATTTCCAGATGAGGAATTTGAGCCTCATGGTTGGGCAGAAAATCTTAGCTACCATGGACATTGCAGTCAATGAGGAACAATGGACACCCCATTGTGATGAGGAGGGTTATGATATTTCAGTGTTCATGTGTCAGCCCTTGTTGGAAGAGTGTGATCCTAGTGAGTTCATAGAAGGAGAAGAGAGTGATGATGATCTAGAATCCATTGTGATGGATACTTACTTTGACTGAGAGGAACACTACTTAGAAGACATAGGAGTGTTAACCCAAAAAGAAGAAGAACCTCTTGCAAGTATTAAAACGATAAGTTCAAAGAAAGGAAATGAAGGAGGTCTAAAGAAAAAGAAAAGAAAAGGAGTAAGACAAGAAGAGGAAGAATCATTGTTTGAAGTACCAGAAAATTTCAAGAAATATGAAGTGGAAGACCGGAAAATTTTGGTACGAATGCCTAAGAGAGAGGCCATTATAGGAGAAGCATATGACAATAAAGAAAAGACCAAAAAAATTGTAGTGACCATTGAAGGGAACGAAGAGAGATGTACGTACATAGGTGATGACCTAAGTGCAGAAGAAGAAGCAGAGCTTGTAGCTCTATTAAGGGAATATAGGGATGTGTTCGCATGGCATTATAGAGACTTGAAAGGAGTAGATCCAGAGATCTGCTCTCATACGATTCCAATGACCGCTGATGCTAAGCCCACCAAACAAAAACCCTACACATATAATGACAATTATGCGGCCAAAATAAAAGAGGAAATTGACAGGCTGATTGAAGCCGGATTCATCTATGAGATTGAGCACACTGAATGGGTGTCCCCTATTGTAGTGGTGCCCAAGAAGAATGGGAAATTGCGAGTGTGCATTAACCTTAAAAAAGTTAATGCCGCTACGATTAGAGATAGTTATCCACTGCCCATCACCGAACATCTTTTGGAGCGTGTTGCAGGCAAGGAAGTTTACAGCTTCCTTGATGGATTTTCAGGTTACAACCAAGTAGCCATTGCCCCCGAAGATCAACACAAAACGGCCTTTGCCACAGAATGGGGAATCTTTGCATTCCGTGTGATGCCATTTGGGCTCACCAATGCACCTGCAACATTCCAAAGACTCATGTGTCATGTCTTCAAAGAGTTCTTGTGAAAGAGCTTAGAAGTATATGTGGATGATTTGTGTGCTCATTCCCAAGAGAGAAGTTACCACATCCCTGAACTCAGGCAAATCTTCAACAAGTGTAGAGATTATCGAGTGTGTCTGAATCCAGAAAAGTGTGTGTTTATGGTACGCCAAGGTAAGATCTTAGGTCACATTGTTTCGAAGAATGGAATATCAACAGACGAAGACAAGGTAAGAGCAATAGCAGAGTTGGCCAGACCAAGAAATGTGAAAGAGGTACAAGCCTTTATGGGCCATTGTGGATATTACCGTAGATTTATCCACATGTATGCCATCATAGCTAAACCTCTTTATGGGCTGTTAACGAATTTTGAATGGAATGAGGAATGCGAGACTTCCTTCAATGAGCTGAAGAGACGTTTGTGCACAGCACCAATATTGACTACTCCGGATTGGAGCAAACCCTTTCATGTCCATGTAGATGCCTCCAATCATGCAATAGGATGTGTGCTAGCACAACCGACAGGTGAAGGAAACCTAGATTTGCCGATAGCATATGCTAGTAGGCAATTAAATGCAGCTGAACGAAATTACACCACAACGGAGAGAGAAGGCTTAGGCATGATATATGCTGTGAAGAAGTTTAGACACTACCTATTGGCCAATAAGTTCAAGTTTTTCACTGATCATCAAGCGTTACTATATTTGGTCAATAAACCTTGTAATACAGGTCGCTTAGTAAGATGGTTTCTCTTACTAATGGAATACGACTTTGAAGTTGTTGTCAGGAAAGGTAGAACCCATCTTAGGGCAGACCATCTTTCTCGCATCACTTCAGGAGAGCCACCGCAAGGAGTGTCTGACGAATTGCCCGATGCTTATCTGTTCAATTTAGAAGTTGTTCCTAAATGGGCAAATAAGCTGGTACCAATCCTAACCTTCGGGCCTGCAAATAAAAATGTGAAAACCAGCAAAGAGGAAATTGTAAAATCGTTAAAGTATCAAATCTTGGGTGGAAGTATGTACAAGCAAGATACAGAGGGAGTGTTAGCTTGTTGTGTCGAGGAGGATGAACATGCTAGTTGGTTGCAACAAGCCCATGAAGGACTACTAGGGAATCACTACTCTAAACAGCGAACTTTGCAGAACCTAAAACGCTTAGGAGTGTATTGGCCTAGCATGGACAAGGAAATACAAGAGTGGGTTCACAATTGTTCAGTATGCCAGGAGAGACCCCCAGTGGATCATGCCACTCTTTATCATGTGTCATTAACCCCAGATTGGAGTGCTCCATTGGTTGAGTTCATGAGATCGGGAACATTGCCCAATCAGGCGAGCCTTGCAAGAAAACGGAGCATGGAGCAAGAGGCTCAAGACTATGCCTTAGTAGGGGACAACCTATATCGAAGAGGCAAGGATGGTTACCTAAGACTGTGCGTACATGAATCAGACTACCTGAAAGTCTTAGAAACGGCACACAGCGGTGTTGTAGGTGGACACTTTGGGCCTGACAGAGTAATTAAGACCATTCTATTCTCAGGACTGTGGTGGCCCACTCTTCATATGGATGCACATACTTATGTGAAGAGTTGCGACACATGCCAACGTGCCCAATATCCGACAAGAAAAGATGAAATGCCCTTGAGGCCAATGATGGGAGGACGTGCATTTTCAAAGTGGGGTATAGACTTTGTAGGTCCCATCAACCCCCCAGCTAGGAACTCCCATGCAGAATACATTATTGTAGCCACAGATTACCTTACAAAGTGGGTGGAAGTAAAAGCCACGACAAAGAATGATGCTCAAACGACGGCTAAATTCTTATTCGAAAATGTGTTCACTAGATATGGGTTACCAATAGAGTTGGTTAGTGATAGAGGTACGCACTTCTTGAATGAGGTCATTGAAAATCTCCTTCAAGAATTCATGGTGATACATAAGAAATCTGCACCCTATCACCCACAGGCTAACGGACAAGCCGAGAGCACGAATAAGATCCTGTGTAATGTATTGACGAAACTTGTAAATAATAAACGCTCTGATTGGGACAAACAACTTCATCATGCCGTTTGGGCATACCGAGTTGCTTACAAAACGGTACTCAATGCCACCCCATTTCAGATGGTCTTCGGACAAAATGCGGTGCTACCCTTAGATTTCCTAATTCCAGCTTTAAGAGTAGCACAAGAGCATGAGTGGAATGGACACGAGTTGTCCTCTAGGATCTTTGATCTAGAGCGTTTAGGTGAGACGAGGCTACGAGCAGCAGCAGGCATCTATGCTGCAAAGAAACGGCAAAAGGCATACTTTGATGCCCATGTGAAGGATAAGGGCTTGAAGGCAGGAGATCTAGTGTTAGTCTACACATTGAAACAACACGCAAAAGCTAGAAAAGAGAGGCTATGGACCTATGATCATTAATAGGATCTCCACAAGTGGAGCAGTACAACTAGCCACTTTAGAGGGGGATGTCCTCCCAAACTATATTAGCGGATGCAGAGTCAAACTGTATCAGGAACCCCTCACGGAGGAGATGCTAAGCCGACTCAATATTGCTAAGCAACGTAAAGAGGAGGAAAAACGAATTCGGGAAGAAGCACAGGCAGAGGCCTTAGAGCGTATCAGAAGAATGAAGTTGAGGAGACGAGGAAGGGACCAGCCTATGACTGACACTCAAGAGTCTCCAGGCTACCACATGGCCATGTGCGAGGCTTCAGGTGGACGCACCCATAAGATAGTAGACCGACGACCTTTTGTGACCCTAGAAATAGGACAAAAGGACAGCACAACAAGCGTGAGGGCTTTAATTGATTCAGGAGCAGCCACAAGTGCAGTTCGGCTTTCTTATTGCCAGCAGCTGCAGTTGGAGGTAAAACCCATAGAAGCATATCTGATAGGATTAGGAGGTGTTGAAACCCCTTGTATGGGAGAGGTGAATCTTCCCCTCTACATACAAGAGGTCCTCATGCCAGCAAAAGTGCTAGTGTGTGAAGACGGGGATCTGACCGAACCTCTTGTCTTAGGCCAAGACTGGATCTATGATCACGCAGTCAACCTCAACCTAAGAAGTGGACTTCTTCAGGCTTGGGTAGGCCAAAGTCGTCTCACGGTTGAATTAGAGAAGCAAGCGCTCAAACCAATAGAACAGGCACCAACTCCTGGTCCCTCCAGGAATCCACACGAAGATAACCATGTTGTGCTTGTCCAAACTTCTATGGTGCAGAGGAATGGCAATCTTACTGAAGGTTCAGGAGCCAAGAAGGAGTTCCTAAATGAGTCCAAGAAGATGCTAAACGAACGGACCGAACATCACGCTACACGAAGGAGGCCGCTAATCAAGAGGCAGGAGCGCCAACCCGCGCAATATGGAGCATCTCATGGTGTGAAGCAGATCTGGATGCGCAAGGATGGAAAACCCACAGATCCAATAGCAGATTCTCAAAGAAACAAGAAACGAGCCTCACCATCAACGAACAAAGTGAAGAAGCCTCCTAGGATAACCCCTAGGCGTACCATTTCTATCTGGGTTCCTAAGCGGTCAATGAAGGCCACCCCTAATGCTAGACAGATATGGGTGCCCAAGGCTAGCTTACAAGCCCAAATTACTTCACCTACAGGCACGAGGATGAAGCAGCTTTCACAAGCACTCTTGGCCAACAACGCAAAAAGTGATAAGATACCTACACCTCTCACTGCCCCCACTCCCATCAACCCCAGGAATGTCTGGAAATGGGTACCCACAAGGTTGTAGTGTACAGGAGATAGGAGTGGCACAACCTCCTCAAAGACTAAGCACACAAGCTCAGGAGAAGGCACCAAGAGATAACCCTGAAGAGAGTGAAGACGAAGCCCCTGCATATACGGCACAGCTCAAACGACTATACCAAACAATCACGCAGGTACAAAGACGCCATAAAATGTCAGAAGAAGCAAATAGGGCCCTAGTAAACCAGATGTTACAGTCAGAGCATATCGACCCCCAGTTTGTAGAATCACTAAATCTGTTGGCGGACACCTGTGGCATCAGTGAAGCAATGAGAACCATGGTCTATCAAGAGAACCCTGCTTATGATCAAAGAAGAATTGATACACGGCCGCGACAAGGAAAGATGATTCAGATGGAAGTATCTACCGCGTTAGCTACGTCCACATCAGAAGATGTGCACATGATTAGCCCTAGGCACAATGATGAACCGGAGGAAATTACGCATGCCCCATCTCCCCCATCATCTCCTATCCCACCCTCAGAGCCTCTCTCCACGTGTCTTTCTACACAAACATTCTCCTCCTATAGTGAGACCATCGTACACACCCCCGTTTCCACTCTCCTCCCTTCACCCTCATCCATCTCTGTCACTCAGGTTTTTGAACCTCAATTAGGTCACCCTTTCTTCCCCCATGCCTTTGGACAACCATCTGTCACTAGTCAGACTCTTTCCATCTCTTTACCCTCCACCCCTCCATTTCCTCCCCCCCAAACTCTACCTACCCCGTCCCTTGTAATTGCCTCGAGCACCACACTAACCACCCAACCCTCCTTCTGGACCTACCTTGTAAACATTCTTCAACAGGTTGAGGAACATAAGAAAAAGTCCCTTCCCCAAATTCACTCCCCCACATTCACGGCCACCACTATCACACCACCCACCGTCCCGGTGTTCACATTTCACGAATCACACTCACTCATGTCCGATCCCATGGACATCTCACCATCCGCTGGATCACCCACCACCACTGTTCTCACAACACCATCACAGGTTATTACACTCACATCACCACTTCCACACACGGTAGGCACAACATCCACTTTTCCCATTCCCACTTCCCAACCCCCTGCATCTTCCACCTCATTTAGTCTTGCACTCGACACGATGCTTGAAGCTGCCACTCAGCTTAAGCAAGAATATACATTATTGGAAGAAAATAACAAAGGGCTTTGCACCCTCTCAGCAACACTCCAAGAGCGTGTCAATGCTTTGGAGTTCATTCATACGGAGTCACAAAGCAAGATCTCCGCCCTCAAACAGGCAAATGCGCAACTCAAAGCGAGACATATGGAAGAGAGCAAAGCCATGGAGGAACAGCTGCGAGATCAAATGGGCCGCAATGCACGGCTTCAACGAAACATGGCTTTGCTACGACGACATCTGGCAGCAGCGCAAGAAGAGAATAGACGGCTTCAACAACAAAACCAAGAGAACCTCGAGGCTGCCATGGAGAACACCCCGGGAGCACCCATAGACCCGGTCAAATTTCAAGCTGTCCCCTCAGAAAGCATACAACAAATCTTGGAAACGTATGCCAATCTTTTAGAAGCACATGATAAGCTTGCCGACCAGCTAAAGGACTTACAGAGACCCCAAGAGTCTACACCACACCGACAGGAACCTAAAGAAATCACAGACGCTGCTACTTCAACCGAACCTGAACATTCAACAACCAACGACGTGCTGGAGTTACGGCAGCAGATCGCAGAACTAAAACTGAAGTTGATGCAGTACGAACGACCCCCTTCCCCACCAGAGCAACCGTTAGAAGAAGAAGCAGTTACCATCCCAGTGGAGGAAGCATTCGACGACGCCTACGAGCCTCAACCATTCCCAGGAGGACGCGTAACAGAAGAAGGTCAAGATACCTATGAGGAACCCCCATCAACATGGATGAAACAAGTAGAGGAAATGGGGCAAACTCATCAGGAGCGGATATCCACTCAGATGCTGGCAATGAAGGCCATTGAGGACACCATCCTTCACTCAGAATACTTCAGGCACATCACCCCTAGACGCCTTATCACTAGTTCAGAACTGCAATACAAGCCCTATTTTGTATTGTTGGCCGATTACAATGCAGAAATCAAACGGGTCACCAACAAGTGCCCAACATTTGCCACACAGTTCGAACCAGAAGACATACCAGAAGCGGCACGAAAAGGGGCCATATTCCAACCAACGTGGAGGCAAAAGTTACTCGAAACTTACCCAGAAATGCTTCGAACATGGGATCATGCCCCCATGCATTTGAAGTACAATCCGTGTTTTGGGCCAGTGCAAAGACGCAGATCATGGAAAGCTTTTGCCATCAAGGTTCAGAATAACGCAAACTGTAAAGAATGGCTCAATTACCCCGCTATCGCCCCCCCAACCGGTACTCCTACAGTGTCATACATGATTGCAACCATCAGACATTGGATACCACGCCTCCACCCTATGCCAGATGTCGCTGCCCAGATGATGCTCAAGATCTTCGACATGATGCAGGTTGTACTCAAAACTTTTCGCAATGTATGCCGTATTCAACCTCCTATTCCCGGGTTTATTAATGGTAATTACGACCTGCTATATGATATGAGCACAACCCCGAGCATACGAGTGGCTTACGCATGGCATGCACGCATAAGATATCTCCCTGCCTGCTACAAGCAAACATTTGACGATATGTTCACCACGGGGTTTTGGGAAGCACATTCAGAGGTATTCGCGCCACAGCCTACGCATCTACTCCATCTCTTTGCATGCGAGCAAACGATGCATTCCGAGCTTTACACAATGCCACAACCTGACATGCCTGGTACAGTGGATTGGGAGGCCTTGCAACGAGATCTAATTAGAGGTTTAAGAATCAAAGAACAAGAATTGGCAACTGACCCCCTGCAAAAATACATTGATCAAACGGCGGAAAAGAGGTCTGTCAGAGGCGACAGACCCTAAGGGGGGGAGAGTGTTGACAGGATGCGGGAAGAAGCAAGTATGGACACACATGCAGATCTAGCACTGAGGCTACCCTTCATTTTTTTCAAAACCCCAACATCATTCTAAAGTGATTCTCATCACTACAAACCCTTGTAAATATCATTTCACCTTTTTGTAGCTCCATTTTGTACAAGCCGAGGAGTCCTCGAGCTTGGGGAGCCTTAGATGTAGTTGCCTGCCAATTTTCATAATTTTTAGATCTCGTTTGGGCCCTCAAATAAGCCCCGGAACCTAATTTTTAACTAGGCCGGACACTAGGTCTGAACAGGGCCAAAGTTAGTCAAAAACTATAAATAGAGCTAGAGAGCTCATTTTTGGGGGGAGCTTCTTGTAGTTTGAGCTTGTATGAGAACTTTCTTGCAATAGAAGTGATTCCATTGTCTTACTCTCTTTGTTCTTGCCGTGTGTGCGCGTGTGTGTGCATGTGTGTGCATGCTTGTGTGCTTCTCACTCACGCACTTGTGCCACCACTTGCTCGAGGTCTTCATACCATCCTCACGTCTTCCCGGATTGACATTAAAGGAGGTGCTACTCATCACTGAGCTACAGAACCATTTCTGGATACGTTTCGAGAAGACGAATCCTCTTGGTGGGTTGGAAGGTTGACTCTTGTTTAGCACGTTCAGGTAGATCGTCGGGACCAAATTGAGTGGCAAAAGTCGGGGCTTTGCCACATCTTCATTGAATCTCTGCATTGTAATCAGCTAAGAGCACACAGTAAGGCACGTATTGAGCATCGTTTGTTCCTATCCAGTGGTGATGTGACATGTTCTAGAAGTATTCCGAGTTTATAACAATGTCCTCTAGTTTAGACATTGATTGAATTTGTAATGTGACACGATCCTCATGGGTTTTGGCTGTCTTTTCGAGTTTCTAAAGCCATTTGGGTGCTTCGACTTCAAGGGTGTCCATTCCTTCCGAGGTTTGATGGCCACCCGACATAGGCATAGGAACATAGGGTTCCTCATACGATTTATCCACTTTGAAGGGCACTAGTTCTTCCATTTCTGGTTCGATGATTGGGAAGGGTTGTCTTTCATACTGAAGTAGCTTCCTTTGCAATTCTTCAACCTGATCTTTTAGCACCTTTACCTCGTCCGAAGTCGATGCCAACTCTATGACCTTGGGTTGTTCTTCTTGGTCCCTTAGCTGTCGGCACAGTGCATCTCGTTCTTTTTCCATATCATCATGTGCCTCCAGAAGATCGGCATAACTTTCAAGAATGGTCTTCATAGTCTCAGAAGGGACAACTTTGAACCTTTCTGGGTCGATCTCCTGGGGGGAACTTTCCATTGCTACCTCTAGATTTTCTTTGTTCTGCTTTTGAAGTCGCGATTCTCTTCGAGGGCAGTGGCCATGTGTTTTCTGAGTAAGGTCAGATTACGCCGGACTTTAAGATTATCAGATTGGTAGAGCTCTAGTAAAGCTTTGAGTTTTTTGATGTCTAACGATTTTGATGGTTGAGGAGTCTCTAGGAGGATCTGATGGGCTTGTTCGAGTGTGTTGTAGCGTTGGTTGAGGTTAGCATTCTCTGCTTCTAAGGCCTTAAGCCATTTCTGTAAGTATTGGTGGTCCGCCATTACCTCGCGGTGTCGATCATCCAAATTTTGATATTCGCTCTGCAGCCAGTATATACATTGAGGCAATGTAGAAAAAATATTATTTACAGTAAGGGATGCTGGAAAAGTGAATGATGTAGGGGGAATGGGGAAGGGGAAAGGGAGTGTGAATGACATGGAGACCAGAGGTGATGTGGGGGGAAGGGGTATAGGAGACTGTAGGAGTGTGGGGGGAGGGGGTGGTGGAGACATTTCCATACTCTCAAAAGAATCGATGACCGTGTAAATGGGAATAGTGGATGCGGTGGATGTGGTGTCAGTGAACAATGCCCCTCCAAGTTGGGTACCAGAGGAAGGGGGAAGTTCTGTAATGTGTGTGGTGGTGGTGGAGACTAGTAGAGTGGTGTCGTGGGGAGAAGTGAAGCATGCAGTGGGAGGTGATGGGGGTGGGTTTGGGGGTGGTGATGGCAGTGCTTCCTGGTGTGCCTCTACTTGTGTCATGTCAGTGGTTGCCGATACATTAATATGAATTTTTTTCCCAGCTCGAATGGGGTGAGTAGGCACTCGATGTTCAAAGTGATGAATGTATGCAAGAGCCAAATGAATGGCTTCATCCAGGCCAAGCGCATCTGCATGAAGATTCAGGGACTCAATAAATTGTTCGTCTACACCTTCTTCTCCTAACATTTGGCTTATTAACATCTTCCCTATTTCTAGAGGCAGCTTGTGATGTTCCTGAACCCTTTTCATAGTCTCATATAATATTTTTATCTGTGCCGTATAGGTGGGGGCACTTGCTAACTCTGAGGTTTTGTCCTCCACTTCATCTGAGTCCTTTTCCTTGGTCTCTTCTTCTTCCTCGTTCACCTCTACTACTTCAAGTTGAGTGGGGACTGGCTACCCTGTAGTCGTTTGCAGTTCGCGGGCCTGGGTGTCTTCAGTCTCAAGACTTGCTTCATTCATCATCCGTGCAATTTCCTCATATGTTAAATCATCCAAGGTGTAGCCCTGGGGAAACTCCAAGTGAAAGGGAATTGGAGGGAAAACCAGGTTGGGCCCTTCTGTACTCAGCCTGGGTAAGCGGATTGTAAATGGCCGGATGCGTCTTGTTTGAGGTGGGGTGATGTCTGGCGTGAGCATAGCACCCCTTGCTTGGGCACACGGAATTTGCACTACTCCTCTCATCTTCTTGGATGGTGGGCCCCTTGTTGATACCTGTCTTTGGAATTCTTGAGCTCTTGTCCACAGCAACGCCCTCTGGATGGGTACATCATAAGCTAGGCACTTGTAGATAATTCGTGTAAGTGTGCAACATCCATGAAGCACATTCTTATTTTTCTTGTTCCAACGTTGATGAGCTAAGTGGATCTGATCGATGATCCAGTGGGGTAGGTTGAGAGTGAGATTTTCTGTTTCTGCTAGGTACAAGCTAACAGATTCTTTTAGGTGGCATGGTGTTCCTGAGCTGGGAAGGCGAAGTGCTGCATGATCGTGCGTAAGTGGAGAGCGATGTTCGGTGTCATGGCCACCATGTCTTTCAGTTTATTTAGATCCTTATGCTTCATCCTTCCTGGAATCAGAGTTTCTTTTCCTGTAGGAATGTGCATTCCTCTCATGTCCAATGCCTCTCCTACTAGGTTGATGGTGAGTCTGAACCTTTTGAGCTTGTGCCCTGGTGTTAGTGAGGGGAGTACGAAGGTGCTATCTCTTCCTTTGGCTGTGCTAGGGGTGATGGTGCTGATTAGGTAGGAACATCGCAAAAAATCAGGCTTAAGTAAGAGTGCTCTAAAGTATCTATCCAAGCCCGCTTTCGTCCATACCGATCTCATTACTTCTGCATCCTGATACTTTTCAAATTCACGAGTAAAGAAGTGGTATCTTCCCCACTTGCCATTAAATTCAAGTTTCGCCTCCCAGAAGTAGGTACCTTCTCCGAGGGGACCTATGACATCGCTGCACCAGTGTGCATGCTTACCAACTTGTGAGGTATGCCCTTGCGAAGGGTCCTGAATCGGGATCACGTGTACTCCCCTGAGTTCTTGGGGTCTCTCCGTTAGTTGGGTCTTGAGAGGAAGATTTTCAATGTCCACTCTCTGTGCGCTCGACCCTGCCTGGGAGCTACTTGTTGTTGCTTCTGCCATGTTACTTCTTGTTTGTTGGTTCTGTGAGAATATAGAAGCATGTGTTAACATTGTAATGGATAAGAGAGAACAATTTTATCCCCGTTACAACATTAATATGAGGTCAATGATAGGTTAGTAGGTTAGTGAGTGCTCGGTGATTGTGTGTGTTGTTAGTGAACAAGTAGTCCTATGAGCTAAGTGGAAAGATGCAATGTGAGGATGATGCAGTTAGTAGGTGGAGATGAATTTACAATTTGGGGTCGGGGGGTTTATTACAAGCTTTTGGTCGCCAAATGTAATGCATGGTTTTACAATGGAATTGTCAGTAGGCTATGGGAGACTTTACAAAAGTGACTACCTGGAAATGGGGCTTTTGAGGGACCCATTTACAAGTGGTCCGGTTAGTGCTGGTTGGAGCATGTGTAATTATGTGTGATTGGAGCTTGGTCTCATGAAGCTTAAGGGTAGACACTTGAGCCCTCAAGCAAGCTTGAAATTTTGAGGGGCTGATGGGTGCCCCAGGTGTGCTTTCGATAGCTGCTTCTAGGTTTTCCTGATTTTGTAATTGCAGGCGTCGATTCTCTTCATGAGCGGCAGCAAGATGTCGCTTGAGTAGGGCCATATTTCGGTGAAGCTTTGAATTGCATTCCAGCTGTGTCCGTAGATGACCTTCTACCACTTGTATTGCTTCCTGATCTGTGTTCTGTAACTGTACCTCCAATATGCTATGAGCCTCTTGGAGAGTTTGGAATTGTGTGTGGAGGCGAGCATTTTCCTCTTCTAGTGCAGCAAGGTGGTGTTGTAGTGTCTCCGAGTGCTCTTGCAGGCGTTCATTCTGTTGCTGGAGCTGATTGTAATCTGTCCTTAAGTTTGATATACAAGCTAGCATGGTGTCCAATGCATTGCCTATAGATGAGGGGGTGGTGTGTACAATGGAAGATGCATGGGAAGGGAATTGGGGAAGGGGAAGAGTGAATGATGGGTCTATTGAAGACGTGTGTGTGGGTGAAATTGGTGGAGGGGGAATGGGAGGAGGTGGAAGCGTGGGGGGAGGGGGAGGTGCCGTGGGTGGTGAAATGTCCATACTTTCAGGAGTGGGTGCGAGTGTGGGGTCTACCATGTATATTGGAATGGTAGGTGGTGTGTGTGTGAAAGTGGTGTATAGATGAGAAGTGGGGTTGGGGGCTGAAAATAAAGGGAAAGGATGAGACCTGGGTTGAAAAGTTCTAGCAAGGAAGGCATGGAGGGATTGGAGAAGTGGAGAGATGGTGGTTGGGGTTTGAGGTTGTAGAGGCAGGGAGGTCATGAAAGGTTGCATGGCAGCAGGGAATCCCATGAATATGGATCTAGAGTCAGGGTGACCTATGGCTGAGGGCATGGGGGATGGTTGTCCTAGGGCAGGCTCTATGAGCGATTCAGTGGATTGTGTAGTGATGGTGGTTGCTTCATAGATTGGGTTATCAGAGGTGGAGAATAGGGTTGAACTAGAGATGTGAGTACGGAAGAGGAAGGTTTGTTCGGTGGGTTGAGTGGTCGAGGTGCTCTCCGCGGCTTCTGCTCTAGGAGGCGATGGTGGGGGTGTGGGTGGTAGTGGCTCGGTGGATTCCTCATGGGTGACTGGGTGCTCTTGGCTAGCAGTTTCTGTTGCTTGGGAGGTTGTCCCGATGGGTTCGGATGTAATAATTGGCCCTTCTGCCGTTGTAATGGGGATCTGGATATTCTTACCTGACCGTGGTCGTGTTTGGAATCTTCGTGGATCATATTGAAGTGGAGACCTCCTAATGGCGGTCCGCACTGCTTCTACTACCCCATATGTTTCTGCCATTAATAAGAGACCTTCACTATATTGTGAGTCAACTCCTGCTTCTTCCAACAACTGAGTCATGAATACTCTACTGCTCTGTTCGGTGAGCATTTGTTGCGATCGCACTCGTTCCATGATTTGATACAGCCTTCGGAGTTCTGCTGTATAGGCTGGGGCTTCAGTGGTCTCCTCTTCATATGCTCCTTCTTCTTCTAGGTGTCCTTGTTGTTGACTTTGCTGAGCGTCACTCCAATGGACATGGCGACCGTCTGTAGATTTTCTTCTTCTTTCTGAAGATGTGCCTTGTTCTTCTACATCTGAGTAAAACTCTACATCAGAGAGTTGTGTACTTTGTAAGAATGCTTCGAAGTCTTGGGGATCCATTCCTTCAGCATCTCGAGTTGTAGCAAATTCAAATTCAGATGGAGCAGGAGGAGCTGACAGGGCAGCTTGTGTCGTAGTTTCAGATCCAGACCTGGGTATTCTAATGGTAAAGGGAGGTACAGTGGCCTCCCTTCGTGGCGATACTTCACGGGTAGTAAGAACTTCACATGTCTGGACACAAGGGATTGAACCCCTCATGCGCTTGGTTTGATGTGTGGACGTCTTGAGCCTCTTAAACATTTGTAATTGTGCCCAAGTTAAGGCACGTTCAATGGGTACATCGTATGCTAAGCACCGGTAGATAATGCGTGTGATAGCACAGCAGCCGTTCACCACTAATTTCCTAGAAGACCTTTTATTTGCTTCATACAACTGATCTATAATCCATACAGGAAGCTTAATTGGTAACACACCTGTCTCCGCTAAGTAGAGAGCGAACCAGATTCTTTTGTGTGGTTGTGTGAAGCGATCTTGGCCGGGGAAAGAAAAATGTTGCATGCACATACGGAGAGGAATGGACATGTTTGGTGTGAGTGATGCCATGTCTTTAAGCTTCAGTAGTTTCCTATCCTTCATGTTAGTAGGAACGAGAGCATCCTTCTCAGAAGGTACATGTGTGCCGTGCATATTCAAAGCAGAACTCACCAACTCCAAGGTAAGTTCAAACCTCTTTAACTCGTTGTTGCCCAGCAAGGAAGGAAGAACAAATGATCCTGGTTTGTCCTTTTCTTCATTAGCTTGTAATGTGGAGACCAAATAATAGCATCGGAGGAGATACGGTTTAGGTAGTGGTGCTTCAAAGTATTCTGCTAACCCTGCACGTTGCCATATGGTCTGGAGATCCTCTGTGTTCTGTAGAGTCTCAAACTCCTTGGAGAAAAATTGGAATCGAACCCATGATCTGTCATACTCGCACTTAGACTCCCATATATACTTGGCTTCTCCTAATGGACCTGGCATGCCATTGAACCAATGAGAATTGGCATGGACTCTTTCTGTGATCCCTATGGGTGGGTCCGGTACCGGAATCTGCTGAAGGTGTTGCAGCTCCACAGGTCGTTCAGTTGGTGGAACATCAACAGGCAGACTATCCACATCAAGTCCTGCAGTAATTATTCCTGCCTGTGAGCTTGGACCTGTTGCTTCTGCCATGAGAGTGCTTGTAGTTGCTGATGCTTATCTGCTAGAAGAAGAGAGAGAGGCACATTAGTATTGCATTGGAAACAAGATGTTATGGTGTTCCCTCCACAATACCAACATGACATTTCGAGTGGTCAGAGGTTAGTGGGTGAAGTGTTCGTGATGTGTGTACATGTGGGTTAGTAGGTTAGGGTTCACTCTAGATGCATACTTTGGTTGTGCAATGTTCTCAGAATGCACCTACCTCAGAGGGGAAGGATTTACAGAGGTGGGTCAGGGGGTTTGACATGGGTTTTAGGTCTCCAAACTTTGATGCTAGAATCGTTGCTTTTATTGGCGATGATGTGTGAAGGTTTGCGTACTGGAGTGTGTTGGGTTTGGGACCTTTTGGGTACCCATTTCCAAACATTCCGAGGCGTGACCGAGAATGTGGGGGTGTGGAATGTAGATGTTTGCCTTTGGACGGGAGCCAATAGGACTCGTGAGTGTTGGTTTGATCTAGTGATTGGAGGTGAAGTTATTTGAGCTATTAAGCAGGTCTTGGGCACCCATATTTGTCTAGCCTTTGGGATAGCCTTCATTGACTGCTTTGGAACCCAAATAGACATGGCTTGTCTAGATTGATGCTTAGGGTACTCCTTCGCTGTAGTCCTCGATACTGTAGCTTGCTTGATACTTCTTTGGAATCCTGTCTCCAAAGCCGAGGGTTGTTCAACTTTGCATATCCAGATCTGCTTCATGCCATCGGGTATTCTGTATTGTACTGGTTGGTGTGCATTCTCCTTAGTTCTCGGGCTCCTCTGTATCTTGTATTTTCCGGCTTGCTTTCCTTGAATTCTCTTTGGAAAAGAAGGGAGCTCCTTGTTGACTTCTGTACCTTCGTCATGAGTGGCAATCCTTTGCACCATAGAACTTCGGTCAAGAGTAGCATGGTTCATTTCAGGTGGACTCCTGCAAGGACCAGGATTCGGTGCCTCTTCTAGTGGCCTATGTGCTTGATTTTCTAATTCAATCGTTATGTGATTTTGGCTTACCCATGCTTGAAGAAGTCCACTTCTTAGGTTGAGGCTGACTGCATGATCATAGATCCAGTCTTGGCCCAGGACAAGAGGTTCAGTAAGATCCTCGTCTTCACACACTAGCACTTTGACTACCATTAGCACCTCTTGAATGTAGAGGGGAAGTTCCACCTCGCCAATGCAAGGGGTTTCCACAACTCCCAATCCTATGAGGTATGCCTCTATAGGATTGATTTTTAATTGCAGCTCTTGGCAGTAAGAAAGTCGAACTGCACTAATGGCGGCCCTTGAGTCAATTAAAGCTAACACTGTCCTTACACTCTCTCCTTGTCCTACTTCTAGGGTTACAAAAGGCCGTCGGTCGATTATTCTATGGGAATGTCCACCTGAAGCCTCGCATATGGCCATAGGATAGCCTAGAGATTCCTGAGTGTCAGGCATAGGCGGATCTCTGCCTTGTCTCCTCAATTTCATTCGTCGGATGCGTTCTAAAGCTTCTGCCTGTGCTTCTTCTCGAATTCATTTATCTTCTTCTTTACGTTTCTTGGCAGTGTTGAGTCGATTTAGCATTTCTTCAGTCAGGGGTTCTTGATATAACTTGACTCTGCATCCACTTATGTAACTTGGTAGATGTAGCTCAGTGATGAGTAGCACCTCCTTTAATGTCAATCCGGGAAGACATGAGGATGGTATGAAGACCTCGAGCAAGTGAAGGCACAAATGTGTGAGTGAGAAGCACACTAACATGCACACACATACACACACGCGCGCACACACGGCAAGAACAAAGAGAGTAAGACAATGGAATCACTTCTATTGCAACCAAGTTCTCATACAAGCTCAAAAATACAAGAAGCTAGCCCCAAAAATGAGCTCTCTAGCTCTATTTATAGTTTTTGACTAGCTTTGGCCCTATCCAGACCTAGTGTCTGGCCTAGTTAAAAATTAGGTTCCAGGGCTTATTTGAGGGCTCAAACGAGGTCTAAAAAATACGAAAATTGGTAGGCAACTACTTCTAAGGCTCCTCAAGCTCAAGGACTCCTCGGCTTGTACAAAATGGAGCTACAAAAAGGTGAAAATGGTATTTACAGGGGTTTTTAGTGATGAGAATCACTTTTAAATGGTGTAAGGGTTTTGAAAAAAATAAAGGGTTGCCTTAGTGCTAGATCTGCTTGTATGCTCGTACTTGCCTCTTCTCGTATACTGCCAACACTCTCCCCTCCTTAGTGTCTGTCGTCTCTGACAGACCTCTGCTCCACTGTTTGATCGATGTACTTCTGTAGGAGGTCGGTTGCCAATTCTTGTTCTTTTATACGTAGTCCCCGGACCAAATCGCTCTGGAGGGCATCCCAATTCACGGCTCCAGGCATGTTAGGTTGTGGCGTAGTGTAGAGCTCTGAATGCATTGTTTGCTCGCACGCAAATAGTTGCAGCAGGTGGGTTGGTCGTGGTGCAAATACCTCTGAATGTGCTTCCCAAAATCCCGTGGTGAACATGTCGTCGAAGGTTTGCTTATAGCAGGCAGGGAGATATCTGATGCGTGCGTGCCATGCATAAGCAACTCGTATGCTTGGGGTTGTGCTCATATCATACAGGAGGTCATAATTGCCATTGATGAAGCCGGGAATCGGAGGCTGAATGTTACATACGTTGCGGAAGGTTTTGAGCACAACCTGCATCATATCAAATATCTTGAGTAGCATCTGTGCAGCTACATTTGGCATGGAGTGGAGGCGTGGAAGCCAATATAGGATGGTAGCCATAATGTACGCTGTTGTAGGTGGGCCTGTCGGTGGTGCGATTTTGGGGTAGTTCAGCCACTGTTTGCAATTCACATTGTTCTGAACCTTGATGGCGAATGCTTTCCAGGAGCATCTTCTTTGTACCGGTCCAAAGCATGGGTTATATTTCAGATGCATGGGAGCATGATCCCATGTTCGTAACATTTCCGGATAGGTCTCCAGTAACTTTTGTCTCCATATGGGCTGGAATATGGCCCCTTTTTTGGCGGCTTCTGGGATGTCCTCGGGTTCGAACTGTGTTGCGAAAGAGGGATACTTGTTGGTGATGCGTTTGATCTCAGCATTGTAGTCCGCCAATAATACAAAATAAGGTTTATATTGTAACTCTGAGCTAGTTATCAACCGCCTAGGAGCCAAGTGCGATAAATATTCAGACTTGAGTATAGACTCCTCAATGGTTTTCATGGCCAGCATCTGAGTTGCTACGCGCTCTTCGTGAGTGTGGCCCATCTCCTCTACCTGCTTCATCCATGCCAATGGGGGCTCCTCATATGTGTCTTGGCTTTCCTCCGTAATTCTGCCTCCTGGAAGGGGTTGAGGCTCATAATTGTCTTCAAATGTCTCCTCCACTGGAATGACTACTGTTTCTTCTTCTATGGTTTGATCAGGTGGAGAGGGAGGTCGTTCATACTGTAACAACTTGATTTTTAGTTCTGCAACCTGTTGTCGGAGCTCAAGTACCTCACTGTTGGTTGAAGGTTCAGGTTCTGGCGAAGTAGCGGCCTCGACCATCTCTTTAGGTGTGGGTGGGTGTGTTGTCGGTACTTTGGATCCTCGTAGTTCCTTTATCTGGTCTGCCAACTGATCATGGGCCTCCAGGAGGGTCGCATAACCTTCTAAAACCTGTTGAATATGCTCTGAGGGGACAGCCTGCAATTTTGCAGGGTCTATAGGTGCTCCCGGGGTGTTTTCCATGGCCGCTTCTAGGTTCTCCTGGTTTTGTTGTTGTAGCCTTCTGTTCTCTTCTTGAGCCGCTGCTAGATGGCGACGTAGTAGAGCCATGTTGCGTTGAAGTCTCGCATTGCAGCCCATTTGTTCTCTGAGTTGTTCCTCCATAGCTTTGCCTGTCTCTGCATACTTAGCTTCGATTTTTGTCTTCGATTGTTGGAGGTCAGTCACCTGGTGTTGTAGTGCTGCATTACCTAGTTCCAAGGCATCGACTCGTGCCTGGAGTTGAGTCGAGAGATTGCACAGCTCTGTGTTATTTTCTTCTAATAGCTTATACTCTTGCTTAAGCTGAGTGGCCGCTTCAACCATGGTGTCTAGTGCACTACTAAATGATGTGGATGCATGGGTAGAGGTGGAACATGCAAAGGGTCGGGTGTTGACAGGATGCGGGAAGAAGCAAGTATGGACACACATGCAGATCTAGCACTGAGGCTACCCTTCATTTTTTTCAAAACCCCAACATCATTCTAAAGTGATTCTCATCACTACAAACCCTTGTAAATATCATTCCACCTTTTTGTAGCTCCATTTTGTACAAGCCGAGGAGTCCTCGAGCTTGGGGAGCCTTAGATGTAGTTGCCTGCCAATTTTCATAATTTTTAGATCTCGTTTGGGCCCTCAAATAAGCCCCGGAACCTAATTTTTAACTAGGCCGGACACTAGGTCTGAACAGGGCCAAAGTTAGTCAAAAACTATAAATAGAGCTAGAGAGCTCATTTTTGAGGCTAGCTTCTTGTAGTTTGAGCTTGTATGAGAACTTGCTTGCAATAGAAGTAATTCCATTGTCCTACTCTCTTTGTTCTTATTGTGTGTGCGGGTGTGTGTGTATGTGTGTGCATGCTTGTGTGCTTCTCACTAACGCACTTGTGCTTCCACTTGCTCATGGTCTTCATACCATCCTCATGTCTTCCCGGATTGACATTAAAGGAGGTGTTACTCATCACTGAGCTACACCAAATTTTGGCGCCGTTGCCGGGGATCGAGCTTTGAGGACGAGCGTGTGATGGTAAGACGTAGGGAGGACGCGTTGGAATGGTAAGTAGTAGGTAAATTTCTGATTTTTCTCCATCTCCATTTTCATCTTCACCTCCTTCTCCATCTCCACCTCCACCTCCTTCCCCACTACATATCCCCTCTTCCTTTTCTTTCCCTCATTTGTTGTGTGCGAGTTTGAGAGAGAGCGATTGTGCGTGCTTGTATTTGTGTGTTTTTTGCATGTTTCTTGCAGGTGGCAGCTCCATCATCATCTCCAGCAAGCTCAGCAGGTATAGAAATTGTCTGCAGAGTTCCCGAGGCGTTGAGCTCGAGCTATCGCGACACTCCGAAAATTTCGCCTTCTCACGATTCTGAGTGCACCACGGCATTGCGCAGGCCTAGAGCTCCTAGGAACCCTAGATAGAACAGGAAAATTCACCATATCCTGAGCTATCGCGACACTCCAAGGTATCGCGACACCCCGTGAGCTATCGCGACACCCCAAGGTATCGCGACACCCCGTGAGCTATCGCGACACTCCAAGGTATCGCGACACCCCGTGAGCTATCGCGACACTCCAAGGTATCGCGACACCCCGTGAGCTATCGCGACACTCCAAGGTATCGCGACACCCCGTGAGCTATCGCGACACCCCAAGGTATCGCGACACCCCGTGAGCTATCGCGACACTCCAAGGTATCGCGACACTCCCAGCTATCGCGACACTTCGAGGTATCGCGACACCCCGTGACCTATCGCGACACTTCGAGGTATCGCGACACCCCGTGACCTATCGCGACACTTCGAGGTATCGCGACACCCCGTGAGCTATCGCGACACTCCCAGCTATCGCGACACCCCGACCCGACCTATCGTGATACCCGGCCATTAACGCATGAAAATTGAGAGTTAAATTTTTTGAGTGATTGAAGGGGTAGTTGAGCTTGAATTTTGACATATTGGTATAACTTAGCACCTTGGGAGTGGGCAAAAGGCCTAGAAACCAGAAATAGGGGGGACTAAGTGATTCTCAGAGACAGGGGGTACAGTAAGCTACTCCAAAGGGGTTAAAATTATTGAAGCGTGTCTTTCAAATACTTGTGGCAACAAATCTATACTAACTGGTGAGTTTGTGCAGGAACTTTGTGGGCACTCAAGGCAATCGAGGCAAGCTAGCAAGGGTGAGTACCGGGCTTGGGAGAAGACTTCCTGGGCTTGCATAGCTGTCTGGTCAACCAGCTGATTGAGGTTGGAAGATCTCATAACCCTCCTTTGTCAATTCCTAGCCTAGGCTAAGTACGACTTAGGTGTGGTAATTAACTAGGGCAACGTTAGGCACGAATCAAGTCCAAGAGAATTAATCAACCAAGTGCAAGAAAATAAATAGGTCTTAAGTGCGAAAACACTAAGGGACAAAAAGGTAAACGGGAATCGATCACTCATCAAGTGCGGAAATTCACTTAAGTACCCCTGACGACGCGATTTCAGACAAGACCATAAACATAATATTCAACTAAAAAGAACAAAGTGATTGGTGCAAAATCAACCTGCAACGAGAGCGTGCTTGGGTTCGAGGGGGTAAATAAATCAGGCATATGAACCTTAGATCAGGCAGACATTTAGGCCGAGACAGACAAAGCCTCAGATCTTCTGAAGCTAGTGTCAATCACACTGCCAGGTCTTGGGCCCAGCAGTTGAGTGATTACCCATACACTCCCAGATCAGAAACCAGTGATTCTGAAATGTCCTATCACATGGAGAGACCCGTAGGGAGTTCAGGGTTGGCTTATCTAGAAAAGCCAGAGGGGCCTTATAAGACTCAATTGGAATATATCAAGACGAATCGTCTAGGTGCTCGCATCTACGAAGACGGACTGAGAAGATCAGTGGTCCAGATTAAGAACCCCGACCAACCCCATGGAATAGACCACTCGGTAGTCAAGTTTGCGAATGGAGCATACCTAGATAAAGAGGGGACTATATATGTAGTCACCACTCTTCCCGATAGAACTGATGAGTTTGGAAATGTGATCGCGGAGACCGACATGGGAGATATAGAGCAAGGGAACTTAGAGAGAGAGCCAAGAACTCCCCGTGGTAAGTCTGTCTTGACCAGAATCATGACTCCTGAGTGGATTCCACAAGATAATAAAAGCATAGATCTGCTTTTAAATCGGGAAACCGATGAGGCTTTTTGGAGATATAGAACTTCTCAACCTCAGGAGGTGAACACCCTCACAATCTACGAGTTTAAAGACCCTGATAGTCCAGGCCAAGTAACCTACCTAGACACTGCATCAGAGAGAATCTTCGTGGTCACTGAGCAGGGCAGACATGCCTACACTTGGAAGGGTGAATTTGTTTTTCCCCAACCAAGGTCTAATGTGTCCTTTGGTCATCAAGGAGCTGGGACCTCCCAAGCTCATGGCGCTCAAAGAGATAGAGGTAGAGACAAACCTGAGGTAAGTTTTGCCAACTCCCTGGGAAGAGAAAGAACGGGAAAAGAAAGGAATAGAGTAGAACCTGAGAGACATAGAACCCCATGGAATCACCGGGACATTGATGATTTTCCTTTGCCAAGGCCGAGAGAACACACTAGGACCCTACGACCAACCCAACTTGTGAAGTCCATGAAGAATTATTTCGATGGCACGGGAGACCCTTATGACCATGTGGCAGAATTTCGACAAGTGTTGAAAGCTGAACAAGTGGAGGACCTATTCACGCAATATAATGCTTTCGGTCTAACCCTTAGGAACACTGCCCTTACGTGGTTCCAACCACTGAATGAGAGGCATTTCAGAAACATAGACCAACTCTTAGAGGCATTTATTGTTGAGTTTTCTAAGAGTGGAATCAGGCATAACACCTCCTCACTAATTCATAGCTTCAAACAAACACCTCAAGAGACGGTCAGACTAGCTGGAAGAAGATTTAGACAGTACCTGGAGAGATGCCCTATGCCGGAGTTACCCACACCAGCCAAACAGGTGGCCTTGTTCCTAGACGGGTTGTTGAGCACTAAGCTCAGGTCATATGTGTACCTAAAGGACCCTAGAACGATAGAGGAGTGCGTGCGCATATGCATAGACATTGAGGACAATCTAGGTGAGGAGCTAGGACTATCAAAAATCTATAAGGATTCTGATAGCGCTAGCACACAGACATCTGGTCAATCCGCATCCATCGAGGAACTTGCAGAGAAGGTAGCCCAAAAACTAGGTGTCTCTAGCAAGCAAATTCCAAGATTTGCCCTAGTTAAGCGGTGTTACAATTGTGGCGGTGAACATATGGCAAGTGTATGCCCCATTATGGCCCAACCACAGGCGAACCTTAGTGGCCAGTACTGCACCATAGAGCGCAGGTACACCAATCACACGGCACAAGACTGCCCATATAACAAACAAACTGTTAGGCAAAATTATCCTCAGCCATATCCACAACAGGGTAGATACCAGAATCAGTATCCATCACCACAATACAACAGACCGCAACAAACTTATCAGCCACCTTATCAAGGGCAGCAGAGACCTCAACCAGTCCTAGTGCAGTAACCCCCTACTCCAACCAATGTGATCCCAGTGAAGTATGCATCTACTGAAGAAAATCCGAACAGAGCCATAGTCCCAGTCACCCCATTGCTATCAGACAGTGACCCCAGTGACCATAGTTTTGACTCCGCACATATTGATAGCCCACAGGCTTACTACATGCAGTCACCCGAGCATAACGAGTCATACTACTATGAGGACCCAAGTGAAAATAGTGGGGAACCGGAGTATTCTAATGTCATGTACACAAACCCCAACTCTAGACCTCAACCTAGGCAGGTACGACCCCCATTTCCTAGAGGGCCATGTTTCAGATGTCAGGGAGATCACCTTGTACGTGATTGTCCACTACCTATCCCTACACTACCTCAGCCAGTAACCATTCAGGGCTTTTGTCAAGACTGCGGGAAAGAGCATCTCCTACGAGATTGCCCAAAAAACCCCAATAACATGCCTAAGATCACTCCTATCAATGTTGTGGGGTTAGTTGTAGACTCCATAGGAAGCGTGACTTCCACTGCACCTGTGCAGGTGATCACAAGAGCCCAGGCACTTCAACAACACCAAGGTGTTGGTCCCGAAAAGAGCCCCGAGGTGAGTGAAACAGAGAGCATACCCAAAAAGAGGACTAGCGCCTGGAAGGATAGTCGTGAAAGAATGAAGAGACAATGGGCAAAAAAGATAAACGAACTTGAAGAAAGCGTGAGAGAAACCAAGGCAAAAATCACAGAAATCACATCTCAACCACACTCCCACACACTTCCACCACTACCATCCCCATCACCCTCCATTTCTCCACCCTCTAACACACCCCTCGTAACCCACCCACCACCCCGAGTAGGATCAGTATTAGCTGACCCCACTCCTGAAGGCTTGGACATGATGTTTAAAGCCTACCAGGCTCGACTTCAAGAAGGGCCAACAGCTGCAAACCTAGACAGGAGTTACCCTAGAGCCGACTTAGAGATTGAACGGATGAAGATGTGCATGAAAATGGTAGAACAAGCTCAAGCTATACTTGAGACTAGCCAAAAGTTCAATCAGACGAACGCTGTCAAGCCGGATTGGCATTTCCAAGGCTTACTAGAAAGATTAGAGCAGTTGGTAAACAAATCACAAGTTTCTTTACCTCCACAGGCTCAACCAGTTGTTGAAAGAGGAAGCTCACCACAAATGGTAGCTTATGTTCCTAATTCTACGGATGTTGGAATACCTCCTTCAATACAACAGTACTCTCCAGAGTTCTTGCGGGAAATACAAGAAGAGAAATGGGCCAAAGAGAAGGGTGATTCCCCTCCTATTCCTGAGATTGATGATCTTCGTGATCAATTTCCCCAAGACATTCCCTCTATCTATGGGGATCAAGCAGAGCAACAAGAGGATGAGAGATTAGATTTTGAATCTAACTCTTTACAAGAGTTGCCTCATTTCATAGGCCCATGGGAATCTGAATCTCTCCAGATCAGAGCGCCCACGATATTGGTAAGAAATGAAGACTCAGTGATTCCCAGGAACACTGATGTTGTGAAAAACACTAAGGTTCAATGTCACCTCACTGTAGAGGAGCTGCTCAAGGCAAAACCGGAGCTCTGGAATCATGTGAAGGATCAGGTCCCAGAACTTGAATCCAATGCAACAAAAATAGGCTCTAAACAAAAAATACCCGAGGTACCTCTCGACAAGATAGGAGACATGAGCGAAGGTGAAGAAGGTAAACACTTATCTTCCGATCACCTATCAAGGTTACACAACCAAAGCAATTGTGGATTCGGGTGCGGGAGTTGCTATTGCAACTACCTCCTTGTGGAAACGATGGGGCAAACCCACCTTAAGGCCAACAAGAATGAAACTTCAAATGGCAGATGGTCATTTTGAAAGACCTCTCGGATTGCTTGAAGGGATAACTCTAACCACTTGTGGTGTAGAGTTTGAACATACGTTTGCCATATGTGACTTTGAGAAGAATAATGTTTACGAGATGATCCTAGGAAGACCCTTCCTACGACAATTACAAATAGTACAAGATTGGGGAACCAACTCCTTGTACTTACAGCACTTAGGGGTCACCACCAAGGTCAATCTGAAGGATCACACCTTCAGAGATGTACCACCCCTACAGTGGAATCCTATCCACAAAGCGAACGAAGACTCTATCTCCGTGCATTCTGGAAGTTCACCTGAACCATCCTGGCTGCATGAAGATACTCACTTGTGGATGTGCAAGGTCGCGGAGGAAGAGGAAAAGCGCCGAAAAGCGAGAGAAGAAGGAACTTCCCCAGGAGATAGACCAATAAAAGACCCAGCCTATACACCGATGATATTTCCAGATGAGGAATTTGAGCCTCATGGTTGGGCAGAAATCTTAGCTACCATGGACATTGCAGTCAATGAGGAACAATGGACACCCCATTGTGATGAGGAGGGTTATGATATTTCAGTGTTCATGTGTCAGCCCTTGTTGGAAGAGTGTGATCCTAGTGAGTTCATAGAAGGAGAAGAGAGTGATGATGATGTAGAATCCATTGTGATGGATACTTACTTTGACTCAGAGGAACACTACTTAGAAGACATAGGAATGTTAACCCAAAAAGAAGAAGAAGAACCTCTTGCAAGTATTAAAACGATAAGTTCAAAGAAAGGAAGTGAAGGAGGTCTAAAGAAAAAGAAAAGAAAAGCAGTAAGACAAGAAGAGGAAGAATCATTGTTTGAAGTACCAGAAAATTTCAAGAAATATGAAGTGGAAGACCGGAAAATTTTGGTACGAATGCCTAAGAGAGAGGCCATTATAGGAGAAGCATATGACAATAAAGAAAAGACCAAAAAAATTGTAGTGACCATTGAAGGGAACGAAGAGAGATGTACGTACATAGGTGATGACCTAAGTGCAGAAGAAGAAGCAGAGCTTGTAGCTCTATTAAGGGAATACAGGGATGTGTTCGCATGGAATTATAGAGACTTGAAAGGAGTAGATCCAGAGATCTGCTCTCATACGATTCCGATGACCGCTGATGCTAAGCCCACCAAACAAAAACCCTACACATATAATGACAATTATGCGGCCAAAATAAAAGAGGAAATTGACAGGCTGATTGAAGCCGGATTCATCTATGAGATTGAGCACACTGAATGGGTGTCCCCTATTGTAGTGGTGCCCAAGAAGAATGGGAAATTGCGAGTGTGCATTAACCTTAAAAAAGTTAATGCCGCTACGATTAGAGATAGTTATCCACTGCCCATCACCGAACATCTTTTGGAGCGTGTTGCAGGCAAGGAAGTTTACAGCTTCCTTGATGGATTTTCAGGTTACAACCAAGTAGCCATTGCCCCCGAAGATCAACACAAAACGGCCTTTGCCACAGAATGGGGAATCTTTGCATTCCGTGTGATGCCATTTGGGCTCACCAATGCACCTGCAACATTCCAAAGACTCATGTGTCATGTCTTCAAAGAGTTCTTGCGAAAGAGCTTAGAAGTATATGTGGATGATTTGTGCGCTCATTCCCAAGAGAGAAGTTACCACATCCCTGAACTCAGGCAAATCTTCAACAAGTGTAGAGATTATCGAGTGTGTCTGAATCCAGAAAAGTGTGTGTTTATGGTACGCCAAGGTAAGATCTTAGGTCACATTGTTTCGAAGAATGGAATATCAACAGACGAAGACAAGGTAAGAGCAATAGCAGAGTTGGCCAGACCAAGAAATGTGAAAGAGGTACAAGCCTTTATGGGCCATTGTGGATATTACCGTAGATTTATCCACATGTATGCCATCATAGCTAAACCTCTTTATGGGCTGTTAACGAATTTTGAATGGAATGAGGAATGCGAGACTTCCTTCAATGAGTTGAAGAGACGTTTGTGCACAGCACCAATATTGACTACTCCGGATTGGAGCAAACCCTTTCATGTCCATGTAGATGCCTCCAATCATGCAATAGGATGTGTGCTAGCACAACCCACAGGTGAAGGAAACCTAGATTTGCCGATAGCATATGCTAGTAGGCAATTAAATGCAGCTGAACGAAATTACACCACAACGGAGAGAGAAGGATTAGGCATGATATATGCTGTGAAGAAGTTTAGACACTACCTATTGGCCAATAAGTTCAAGTTTTTCACTGATCATCAAGCGTTACTATATTTGGTCAATAAACCTTGTAATACAGGTCGCTTAGTAAGATGGTTTCTCTTACTAATGGAATACGACTTTGAAGTTGTTGTCAGGAAAGGTAGAACCCATCTTAGGGCAGACCATCTTTCTCGCATCACTTCAGGAGAGCCACCGCAAGGAGTGTCTGACGAATTGCCCGATGCTTATCTGTTCAATTTAGAAGTTGTTCCTAAATGGGCAAATAAGCTGGTACCCATCCTAACCTTCGGGCCTGCAAATAAGAATGTGAAAACCAGCAAAGAGGAAATTGTAAAATCGTTAAAGTATCAAATCTTGGCTGGAAGTATGTACAAGCAAGATACAGAGGGAGTGTTAGCTTGTTGTGTCGAGGAGGATGAACATGCTAGTTGGTTGCAACAAGCCCATGAAGGACTGCTAGGGAATCACTACTCTAAACAGCGAACTTTGCAGAACCTAAAACGCTTAGGAGTGTATTGGCCTAGCATGGACAAGGAAATACAAGAGTGGGTTCACAATTGTTCAGTATGCCAGGAGAGACCCCCAGTGGATCATGCCACTCTTTATCATGTGTCATTAACCCCAGATTGGAGTGCTCCATTGGTTGAGTTCATGAGATCGGGAACATTGCCCAATCAGGCGAGCCTTGCAAGAAAACGGAGCATGGAGCAAGAGGCTCAAGACTATGCCTTAGTAGGGGACAACCTATATCGAAGAGGCAAGGATGGTTACCTAAGACTGTGCGTACATGAATCAGACTACCTGAAAGTCTTAGAAACGGCACACAGCGGTGTTGCAGGTGGACACTTTGGGCCTGACAGAGTAATTAAGACCATTCTATTCTCAGGACTGTGGTGGCCCACTCTTCATATGGATGCACATACTTATGTGAAGAGTTGCGACACATGCCAACGTGCCCAATATCCGACAAGAAAAGATGAAATGCCCTTGAGGCCAATGATGGGAGGACGTGCATTTTCAAAGTGGGGTATAGACTTTGTAGGTCCCATCAACCCCCCAGCTAGGAACTCCCATGCAGAATACATTATTGTAGCCACAGATTACCTTACAAAGTGGGTGGAAGTAAAAGCCACGACAAAGAATGATGCTCAAACGACGGCTAAATTCTTATTCGAAAATGTGTTCACTAGATATGGGTTACCAATAGAGTTGGTTAGTGATAGAGGTACGCACTTCTTGAATGAGGTCATTGAAAATCTCCTTCAAGAATTCATGGTGATACATAAGAAATCTGCACCCTATCACCCACAGGCTAACGGACAAGCCGAGAGCACGAATAAGATCCTGTGTAATGTATTGACGAAACTTGTAAATAATAAACGCTCTGATTGGGACAAACAACTTCATCATGCTGTTTGGGCATACCGAGTTGCTTACAAAACGGTACTCAATGCCACCCCATTTCAGATGGTCTTCGGACAAAATGCGGTGCTACCCTTAGATTTCCTAATTCCAGCTTTAAGAGTAGCACAAGAGCATGAGTGGAATGGACACGAGTTGTCCTCTAGGATCTTTGATCTAGAGCGTTTAGGTGAGACGAGGCTACGAGCAGCAGCAGGCATCTATGTTGCAAAGAAACGGCAAAAGGCATACTTTGATGCCCATGTGAAGGATAAGGGCTTGAAGGGAGGAGATCTAGTGTTAGTCTACACAATGAAACAACACGCAAGGAAGTTAGAAAAGAGAGGCTATGGACCTATGATCATTAATAGGATCTCCACAAGTGGAGCAGTACAACTAGCCACTTTAGAGGGGGATGTCCTCCCAAACTATATTAGCGGATGCAGAGTCAAACTGTATCAGGAACCCCTCACGGAGGAGATGCTAAGCCGACTCAATATTGCTAAGCAACGTAAAGAGGAGGAAAAACGAATTCGGGAAGAAGCACAGGCAGAGGCCTTAGAGCGTATCAGAAGAATGAAGTTGAGGAGACGAGGAAGGGACCAGCCTATGACTGACACTCAAGAGTCTCCAGGCTACCACATGGCCATGTGTGAGGCTTCAGGTGGACGCACCCATAAGATAGTAGACCGACGACCTTTTGTGACCCTAGAAATAGGACAAAAGGACAGCACAACAAGCGTGAGGGCTTTAATTGATTCAGGAGCAGCCACAAGTGCAGTTCGGCTTTCTTATTGCCAGCAGCTGCAGTTGGAGGTAAGACCCATAGAAGCATATCTGATAGGATTAGGAGGTGTTGAAACCCCTTGTATGGGAGAGGTGGATCTTCCCCTCTACATACAAGAGGTCCTCATGCCAGCAAAAGTGCTAGTGTGTGAAGACGAGGATCTGACCGAACCTCTTGTCTTAGGCCAAGACTGGATCTATGATCACGCAGTCAACCTCAACCTAAGAAGTGGACTTCTTCAGGCTTGGGTAGGCCAAAGTCGTCTCACGGTTGAATTAGAAAAGCAAGCGCTCAAACCAATAGAACAGGCACCAACTCCTGGTCCCTCCAGGAATCCACACGAAGATAACCATGTTGTGCTTGTCCAAACTTCTATGGTGCAGAGGAATGGCAATCTTACTGAAGGTTCAGGAGCCAAGAAGGAGTTCCTAAATGAGTCCAAGAAGATGCTAAACGAACGGACCGAACATCACCCTACACGAAGGAGGCCGCTAATCAAGAGGCAGGAGCGCCAACCCGCGCAATATGGAGCATCTCATGGCGTGAAGCAGATCTGGATGCGCAAGGATGGAAAACCCACAGATCCAATAGCAGATTCTCAAAGAAACAAGAAACGAGCCTCACCATCAAGGAACAAAGTGAAGAAGCCTCCTAGGATAACCCCTAGGCGTACCATTTCTATTTGGGTTCCTAAGCGGTCAATGAAGGCCACCCCTAATGCTAGACAGATATGGGTGCCCAAGGCTAGCTTACAAGCCCAAATTACTTCACCTACAGGCACGAGGATGAAGCAGCTTTCACAAGCACTCTTGGCCAACAACGCAGAAAGTGATAAGATACCTACACCTCTCACTGCCCCCACTCCCATCAACCCCAGGAATGTCTGGAAATGGGTACCCACAAGGTCCCACATACATCACACTCTCAGACCGAAATCTTCACCTGTCCTTAGCTCTAAGAGCTACGACTCCTGTATCAAAGTGCGGAGAATTAAACGGTGTACTAAACCCCCTGACCCTATTCTGTAAATCCGTCCACACTAACATAGAAGCATTCCGAGCCCATTGCATAACCAAAGTATGCATCTAGGATGACACTGACCTTTAATCACCACTCACACATATCATAAACACCTCACCACTAATCACTGACCTCCGGGATTGTCGTGTTAGTATTGTGAAGGGAACACCATTACATCCTATTTCCTATGCAACACTAATGTGCCTTTCGTCTTCCAGCAGATAAGCAACCTACTCTCATGGCAATAGAGGCAGACACAAGCTCTCAGGCAGGATCTGGTGCTCCTATCAATTGGGATGCCATGCCAGTGGAAGCTCCACCAACGGCTAGGCCTGAAGAATTCTTGAATGTGCGAAGGATTCCTATTCCAGATCCACCCAGTGGGCTAACCGAAAGAGTAAAAGGGCACTCCCATTGGTTCAATGAAATGCCAGGGGATTTGGGAGACGCAGATCACATCTAGGAGTCCAAGATGGAGTGTGGAGGGGTTTGGTGGACCTTCCAATTCTTTTCAAGAGAATTTAAGACCTTGCAAAATGCAGCTCCACTTCAAGAGATCTGGCAAAAGGTAGGACTTCAAACTTACTTCAGTGCAGCTCTACCAAAACCTGACTTCCTCAGGTGTTACTACTTGATTGCTACGTTGAAACCTACCGGGGATAAAGATCATTCAGGCACATTCTGGGTGCCCTCCTTATCTAATCTGGAGGAGATGAGGAAGTTTGAATTAAATGTAACATTAATCAGGGAAGCCCTTCAAATGTATGGCACTCATGTGCCTTCAGATCGCGACCCCTTGATACCAGAATCAATGAAAAGAAATAGAGTCAAGAAGCTCAAAGACATGTGCGCCCTCACCCCCAACATCGCCATACCCCTGCGGATGTGCCTCCAGCACTTCGCATTTCCAGCTCAGGACCGCTTCACTCAGCCTCACAAGAAGATATGGTACGGATTGTATTTAGCAGAGACCGGAAGCTTGCCCATTAAGATGCCGGTATGGATCTTAGATCAGGCGTATGAGGCAGGCAAGCGGGGGGTGAGGAAGCCCACTCTACATGGTTGCTGTGCGTTGACTAGAATCATCTACAGATGTCTGGCATATGATGTGCCAGTTGCTTGAGCCCTAAAATATGCACACCTGGAGCTGTTCAAAGGGCGAAAGTCAGGGAGTCAGCCTGCAAAAAGAATGCGTGGATCCCTTTCACAAGTCCTGATCCCTCCAGCAACCACCGCCGAAGTCTCCACTAGAGAGGAAGCCCCGGTGGCACCAATCACAATCCATCTCCAGGAGTCTCAACCAAGAGAGGTGGTACAACCCACTCCTTCTGCCCCTCCGCTACCTACCGATGCGGAATTTGCAGCGATGGCCACCTTCACCGAGGACCCAAACTTTGATTTTGAAACATTTCTGCAGACGGCTCATCTATCAGACAGTGAAGGTTGCCCTGACAACGTCGATCCGGGGGCATCAACCCAAAGAGAACATGCACGAGGCGAGACAAGTAGTGTACAGGAGATAGGAGTGGCACAACCTCCTCAAAGACTAAGCACACAAGCTCAGGAGAAGGCACCAAGAGATAACCCTGAAGAGAGTGAAGACGAAGCCCCTGCATATACGGCACAGCTCAAACGACTATACCAAACAATCAAGCAGGTACAAAGATGCCATAAAATGTCAGAAGAAGCAAATAGGGCCCTAGTAAACCAGATGTTACAGTCAGAGCATATCGACCCCCAGTTTGTAGAATCACTAAATCTGTTGGCGGACACCTGTGGCATCAGTGAAGCAATGAGAACCATGGTCTATCAAGAGAACCCTGCTTATGATCAAAGAAGAATTGATACACGGCCGCGACAAGGAAAGATGATTCAGATGGAAGTATCTACCGCGTTAGCTACGTCCACATCAGAAGATGTGCACATGATTAGCCCTAGGCACAATGATGAACCGGAGGAAATTACGCATGCCCCATCTCCCCCATCATCTCCTATCCCACCCTCAGAGCCTCTCTCCACGTGTCTTTCTACACAACCATTCTCCTCCTATAGTGAGACCATTGTACACACCCCCGTTTCCACTCTCCTCCCTTCACCCTCATCCATCTCTGTCACTCAGGTTTTTGAACCTCAATTAGGTCACCCTTTCTTCCCCCATGCCTTTGGACAACCATCTGTCACTAGTCAGACTCTTTCCATCTCTTTACCCTCCACCCCTCCATTTCCTCCCCCCCAAACTATACCTACCCCATCCCTTGTAACTGCCTCGAGCACCACACTAACCACCCAACCCTCCTTCTGGACCTACCTTGTAAACATTCTTCAACAGGTTGAGGAACATAAGAAAAAGTCCCTTCCCCAAATTCACTCCCCCACATTCACGGCTACCACTATCACACCACCCACCGTCCCGGTGTTCACATTTCACGAATCACACTCACTCATGTCCGATCCCATGGACATCTCACCATCCGCTGGATCACCCACCACCACTGTTCTCACAACACCATCACAGGTTATTACACTCACATCACCACTTCCACACACGGTAGGCACAGCATCCACTTTTCCCATTCCCACTTCCCAACCCCCTGCATCTTCCACCTCATTTAGTCTTGCACTCGACACAATGCTTGAAGCTGCCACTCAGCTTAAGCAAGAATATACATTATTGGAAGAAAATAACAAAGGGCTTTGCACCCTCTCAGCAACACTCCAAGAGCGTGTCAATGCTTTGGAGTTCATTCATACGGAGTCACAAAGCAAGATCTCCGCCCTCGAACAGGCAAATGCGCAACTCAAAGCGAGACATATGGAAGAGAGCAAAGCCATGGAGGAACAGCTGCGAGATCAAATGGGCCGCAATGCACGGCTTCAACGAAACATGGCTTTGCTACGACGACATCTGGCAGCAGCGCAAGAAGAGAATAGACGGCTTCAACAACAAAACCAAGAGAACCTCGAGGCTGCCATGGAGAACACCCCGGGAGCACCCATAGACCCGGTCAAATTTCAAGCTGTCCCCTCAGAAAGCATACAACAAATCTTGGAAACGTATGCCAATCTTTTAGAAGCACATGATCAGCTTGCCGACCAGCTAAAGGACTTACAGAGACCCCAAGAGTCTACACCACACCGACAGGAACCTAAAGAAATGACAGACGCTGCTACTTCAACCGAACCTGAACATTCAACGACCAACGACGTGCTGGAGTTATGGCAGCAGATCGCAGAACTAAAACTGAAGTTGATGCAGTACGAACGACCCCCTTCCCCACCAGAGCAACCGTTAGAAGAAGAAGCAATTACCATCCCAGTGGAGGAAGCATTCGACGACGCCTACGAGCCTCAACCATTCCCAGGAGGACGCGTAACAGAGGAAGGTCAAGATACCTATGAGGAACCCCCATCAACATGGATGAAACAAGTAGAGGAAATGGGGCAAACTCATTAGGAGCGGATATCCACTCAGATGCTGGCAATGAAGGCCATTGAGGACACCATCCTTCACTCAGAATACTTCAGGCACATCGCCCCTTGACGCCTTATCACTAGTTCAGAACTGCAATACAAGCCCTATTTTGTATTGTTGGCCGACTACAATGCAGAAATCAAACGGGTCACCAACAAGTGCCCAACATTTGCCACACAGTTCGAACCAGAAGACATACCAGAAGCGGCACGAAAAGGGGCCATATTCCAACCAACGTGGAGGCAAAAGTTACTCGAAAAGAGGTCTGTCAGAGGCGACAGACCCTAGGGGGGGGAGAGTGTTGACAGGATGCGGGAAGAAGCAAGTATGGACACACATGCAGATCTAGCACTGAGGCTACCCTTCATTTTTTTCAAAACCCCAACATCATTCTAAAGTGATTCTCATCACTACAAACCCTTGTAAATATCATTCCACCTTTTTGTAGCTCCATTTTGTACAAGCCGAGGAGTCCTCGAGCTTGGGGAGCCTTAGATGTAGTTGCCTGCCAATTTTCATAATTTTTAGATCTCGTTTGGGCCCTCAAATAAGCCCCGGAACCTAATTTTTAACTAGGCCGGACACTAGGTCTGAACAGGGCCAAAGTTAGTCAAAAACTATAAATAGAGCTAGAGAGCTCATTTTTGAGGCTAGCTTCTTGTAGTTTGAGCTTGTATGAGAACTTGCTTGCAATAGAAGTAATTCCATTGTCCTACTCTCTTTGTTCTTATTGTGTGTGCGGGTGTGTGTGTATGTGTGTGCATGCTTGTGTGCTTCTCACTCACGCACTTGTGCTTCCACTTGCTCGTGGTCTTCATACCATCCTCATGTCTTCCCGGATTGACATTAAAGGAGGTGTTACTCATCACTGAGCTACATCGGGAAATGGGGAAGGGAAAAGTGGATGATGTGCCTATGAGTGAAGTGAGATGTGATGATGGTGGAACAGACGTGGCGGTGGGTGCTCCTGTGGATGGTGAAATATTCATGGGATCGGATGTGATAGTGTGTGAAGAGTGAATTGTGAATACGGGAACGGTAGGTGGTGTGTTAGTGGTGGCAGTGAATGTGGGGGAGTGGGGTTGGGGAAGGGACTTTTTATTATAATTCTCCACCTGTTGGAGTATATTTACAAGGTTTGTCCAGAATGACGGTTGTGTGACTTGGGTTGAGCCTGAGGGGGTTAACAGGGGTACAGTGGGTAGGGGTTGGGAGGAAGGAACTGTGTGGGTGAATGGAAAAGGTTGGGATAAGGTTTGGCTAGTGGCAAGTGGTTGTCCCAGGGTGGGGAGATAAGAGGGGTGACCTATTATGGTTTGATCGGTGGCAGGATGACCTGTGTGGGGTTCAAAAATTTGGGCAGAAGTGATGGCTGTGGGTAAAGGGAAGGCTGTAGAAAAGGAGGTGTGTACATTGGTTTCACCATGGGTGGATATCGGTTGTTCAGAAAGACTCGTGGAAAAGGGTTCTGAAGGCTGGCTGGGAGGTGATGGCGGAGGTGGTGAATGTGTATTTACATCTGGTCCGTCACTGGGACTAGGGCTAACCATCTAAACATCTTTTGTCATTGAAGTAGGCAATACGGTAGATACCTCCATTTGAATCATCTTTCCCCGCCGTGGCCTTGTATCTATCCTTCTTTGATCATAAGTAGGGTTCGCCTGATAGACCAATGTTCTCATGGCTTCCCCGATGCCACAGGTGTCCGCCAAAAGGTTCAACGATTCTACAAAATGTGGGTCGATGTTCTCCGATTGCAACATGTGGTTTACTAGGGCTCGATTCGCTTCTTCTGACATCTTGTGTCTCCTCTGCACCTGCTTGATTGTCCGGTATAGTCTTTTGAGTTGTGCGGTATAGGCAGGGGCTTCCTCTTCACTGTCTTCTGGTTCATTTCTTTGTGCACCTTCCTGAACTTGTGTGTTTGGGTCATGAGGATGTTGTGCCACCTCTTCCCCATGTACTCTGCTTGTTTCGCCCTGTGGCAGTTCTCTTTGGAATGATGCTCCTGGATCGTCATTGTCAGGGAAACCTTCACTGTCCGACAAGTGGGCCGTCTTCAGGAATCTTTCAAAATCAAAGTTTGGATCTTCTGTGAAGTTGGCCATAGATGCAAACTCTACATCGGTAGGTAGTGGAGGGGCGGATGGAGTGGGTTGTACCACATCCCCTACTTGAACTCCTTGAAGATGGATCATGACCGGTGCGACCTGGGCTTCTTCTCTGGGGGAAGCTTTGGTCATGGCCTCGTGAGGGATCATTACCTGGGAGAGGGATCCACGCATCCGTTTCGCAGGTTGGCTCCCTGACTTCCGCCCTTTGAAAAACTCCAGCTGTGAATATTTTAGGGCTCTGGCAACCGGCACATCATATGCAAGACATCGATAGATAATCCTTGTAAGTGCACAGCAGCCGTGTAAAGTAGGCTTCCTCACACCCCGCTTGCCTGCTTCATACACTTGGTCCAAGATCCATACAGGCATCTTAATGGGCAAGCTTCCAGTCTCTGCTAGATATAGCCCATACCATATTTTCTTGTGAGGTTGGGTGAAACGGTCCTGAGCTGGGGAATGCGAAGTGTTGGAGGCACATCCGCAATGGTATGGCGATGTTGGGGGTGACGGCGCACATTTCTTTTAGCTTCTTGATTCTGTTGCTTTTCATCAACTCAGGTATCAAGGGGTCGCGGTCAGAAGGTACATGCGTGCCATACATCTGAAGTGCTTCCCTGATTAAAGTAACATTCAATTCGAACTTCCTCATTTCCTCCAGATTTGACAAGGAGGGCACCCAGAATGTGCGTGAATGATCTTTATCACCTGTCGGCTTCAGTGTGGCAATTAGGTAGTAGCACCTGAGGAAATCGGGTTTAGGCAGAGCTGCACTAAAATAAGTTTGTAATCCTGCTTTTTGCCAGATATCTTGAAGTGGAGCTGCATTTTGTAAGGTTTCAAATTCTCTTGAAAAGAACTGGAAGCTTCACCACACTCCTCCACACTCCATCTTGGACTCCCATATATGATCTACGTCTCCCAAGTCTCCTGGCATTTCATTGAACCAATAAGAGTGCCCTTTTACTCTTTCGGTTAGGCCATTTGGTGGATCTGGAATAGGAATTCTCCGCACATTCACGAACTCTTCAGGCCGAGCTGTTGGTGGGGCCTCCACCGGCATGGCATCCCAATTGATTTGAGCACCAGAGCCTGCCTGAGAGCTTGTGCCTGCTACTGCTGCCATGGGAATCGGGTGCTTATCTGCTAGAAGAAGAAAGGCACATTAGTGTTGCATAGGAAACAGGATGTAATGGTGTTCCCTTCACAATACTAACATGACAATCCCGAAGTGTAGTGGTCAGAGATGAAGTGCTTGTGATAGGTGTGAGTGCTGATTAGAGGTCAGTATCATCCTAGATGCCTACTTTGGTTATGCAGTGGACTCGGAATGCACCTATGTCAGAGTGGATGGATTTACAAAAATTGGGTCAGGGGGTTTGATACATGGTTTAGGTCTCCAAACTTTAATAGGGGATTCGTAGCTCTTAGAGCTAAAGACAGGGAACGGTTTATGAACTAGGTTGTGAGGGATTTGGGACCTTTTGGGTACCCATTTCTAGGCATTCCTCGATGTGACTGAGTGTGGGTCAGAGTGGTTTTTAGGTAGAGTTCCTGCATTGTTAGTCGAGCGGACTTGAGAGTGTTGAATTATGCCAGTAACTAGAGTTGGAGCTATTTGGGCTCGTAAACAGGCCTTGGGCACCCATATGTGTCTAGCATTGGGGCTAGCCTTCCTTGACCGCTTAGGGACCGAAATAGATGTGGTGTGCCTAGGAGGTTTCCTAGGGTACTCCTTCACTTGTGTCCGTGATGGTGTGGCTTGTTTGTTGTCTCCTCGGGAGTCTGCTATTAGAGTGGTGGGTTTTCCATCCTTGCGTATCCAGATCTGCTTCGCGCCACGAGGTGCTCCGTGTTGCACGGGTTGGCGCTCCTGCCTCTTGATCAGCGGCCTCCTTCGTGTCGAGTGATGTTCGGTCTGCCCGTTTAGAATCTTCTTTGGATCAGTTAGGAACTCCTTATTGGCTCCTGTACCTTCAGTAAGATTGACAATCCTCTGCACCATAGAAGTTTGGACAAGAACAACATTGTTATCTTCATGTGGATTCCTGGAGGGACTAGGAGTTGGTGCCTGTTCTATTGGTTTGAGTGCTTGATTTTCTAATTCAATCGTGAGACGGCTTTGGCCTACCCAAGCCTGAAGAAGTCCACTTCTTAGGTTGAGGTTGACTGCGTGATCATAGATCCAGTCTTGGCCTAAGACAAGAGGTTCGGTCAGATCCTCGTCTTCACACACTAGCACTTTTGCTGGCATGAGGACCTCTTGTATGTAGAGGGGAAGATCCACCTCTCCCATGCAAGGGGTTTCAACACCTCCTAATCCTATCAGATATGCTTCTAGGGGTTTTACCTCCAATTGCAGCTGCTGGCAATAAGAAATCCGAACTGCACACGCTTGTTGTGCTGTCTCTTTGTCCTATTTCTAGGGTCACAAAAGGTCGTCGATCCACTATCTTATGGGTACGTTCACCTGAAGCCTCACACATGGCCATGTGATAGCCTGGAGACTCTTGAGTGTCAATCATAGGCTGATCCCTCCCTTGTCTCCTCAACTTTTTTCGTCTGATGCGCTCTAAGGCCTCTGCCTGTGCTTCTTCTCGAATTCGTTTTTCCTCCTCTTTACGTTACTTAGCAGTATTGAGTCGACTTAGCATTTCCTCCGTGAGGGGTTCCTGATACAGCTTGACTCTGCATCCGCTAATATAGTTTGGGAGAACATCACCCTCTAAAGTGGCTAGTTGTACTGCTCCACTCGTGGAGATCCTATTGATGATCATAGGTCCGTAGCCTCTCTTTTCTAGCTTCCTTGCATGTTGTTTCAATGTGTAGACTAAAACTAGATCTCCTACTTTCAAGCCCTTATCCTTCACATGGGCATCAAAGTATGCCTTCTGTCTCTTCTTAGCTGCATATATCCCTGCAGCTGCTCTCAGTCTTGTTTCTCCTAATCGTTCAAGGTCAAAAAGTCTAGAGGAGAGTTCATGACCCGTCCATTTGTGCTCTTGTGCTACTTTCAATGTAGGTATTAAGAAGTCCAACGGTAGCACTGCGTTTTGGCCAAATACCATCTGAAAGGGGGTGGCTTGGAGTACCGTTTTGTAGGCGACTCGGTATGCCCAAACAGCATGGTGTAGCTGTTTGTCCCAATCAGAGCGTTTATTGTTCACTAATTTTGTCAATACATTGCATAGGATCTTATTGGTGCTTTCGGCTTGCCCATTGCTTGAGGGTGATAGGGGGCAGACTTCTTATGCACTACCAAGAATTCTTGGAGCAGATTTTCAATAACTTCATTCAAGAAGTGAGTGCCTCTATCACTAACTAGCTCTATGGGTAGCCCGTATCTTGTGAATACATTCTCAAACAAGAATTTAGCAGTTATCTGAGCGTCCTTCCTCGTTGTGGCTTTTACCTCTACCCACTTGGTTAGATAGTCCGTGGCAACGATGATATACTCAGGATGGGAACCCTTAGCTGGGGGATTGATAGGACCTACAAAGTCTATTCCCCACTTAGAGAATGCACGTCCGCCCATCATGGGCTTCAGGGGCATCTCATCTTTGCGTATAGGATACTGGGTTCGCTGACAAATCTCACACCTCTTCACATAGGTATGTGCATCCATGTGAAGGGTGGGCCACCAAAATCCTGCAAATAATATTGCCTTGATCACCCGATCTGGTCCAAAGTGTCCTCCTGCTACACCTTGGTGAGCAGTTTCCAAAATCTTTAGATATTCACTCCCATGAACACAAAGTCTCAGGTAACCATCCTTACCACGCTTGTAGAGATTATCACCAATGAGTGAGTACTCTAGGGCTTCTTGTTCTAGACTTCTTTTCCTAACCAGAGTCATGTCTGGAGGGAATGTTTTCGTCCTCAGGAAGGATACTAGTGGTTCACTCCAATCTGGCACTATGGACACTTGATAAAGAGTGGCATGTTCCACAGGTGGTTTAGTGCAGCAGATTGGGCATTCCTTGCACAACTTTTGGACATCAGCTTCCATAGTTGGCCAATGCACTCCTAGTCTCCTCAGGGTCTGTAGGGTTCGTTGTTTTGAGTAGTGTTGCTCTAATGCACCTACATGTGCCAATTGCAACCACTTAGCGTACTCATCCTCTTCCACACAACAGGCCAAGATCCCTTGATCTGTGTGCTTGTACATACTTCCTGCCATGATGTGGTACTTTTGGGTTTTTACTACCTCTCTATCCTACGTGTTTATTACTGGGTGGTTAGGCCCGTATGTCAATACTAGTACCAATGGCTTAGCCCACTGCGGTACCACTTCCAAATTAAACAAGTAAGCATCAGGAAGGTCATGTGACACTCCTTGTGGGGCTTCTCCTGATGTGAGCCTTGAGAGATGATCTGCTCTTAGGTGAGTTCTGCCTTTTCTCACTACTACCTCAAAGTCATACTCCATTAGTAAGAGAAACCATCACCCACACAAAGGAGGACAAATCCGATGATGAAGTGAATGCAATGATATCAGAGGACAAGCCTCAGGAAGAAGATAAAGAAGACGAAGAACCCTTCACCCCACTCAGGGTTGTGGCAAAACCGTCCCCGCTGGATGTAACATTTCAAGGGAGTGCCACGAAGGTTCGTAAAGTGGTCAAAGATGAAGCAGAAATGAAAGTACAACTACAGGTTCGACAACCACATCAAGAACTGATCCACGTAGCAAAAGGACAAGACGTACAAACCGGAGAAACCCCAGACATACCAAAGACATGGTTGAATGTGGACATAGCTCAGCTCAAGCCTGTGGTGCAGGATATGATTCGCACGGCACTAGACACTCAACAGCTGATGCTTGATGCTGATGAAGATTACGACCAGGCCATGCTCGACAAACAAGAGCTTCGGAAGGAAGGTATGAATCTGGCTAAGAAATTATCTAAAGTAGAAGCTCAAGTGCTGAAGAAACAGGAAGAACTAAAAACAACCAAAACACAATGCAAAACATTAGAAAAGGAGAATACACAACTAAAAGAGCAAGTTTTGGAGCTCACGAAGAAACTAGAGGTGACTGAAAAAGAGAAAACAAGGATCCAGACTCGTAGCAAGGTACTCGAGTCACAGCTCAAGGTGAGCATGGAAGAAGCAGACCACCTAAGGGACAGGAACAAGGAGCTAATGACAGCTCTCCTCAGTGATCAACCACCGCAAGATACCGACAAATCAAATGACGATATAAAAGACATGGAAGACAAGTTGACAAAGCTGGCAGATCAGCTCAAACAGGAGCAAGAGACCATCAGAGAATGGGAACAGAGATACATGAATGACACTGCAGCTCTATGCGAAAAATGGAAGAAAGCAGAGAAAGATTATTTCCGACAGTGCAAAGAAGACACAGATCACATGCACATTGTCGCACAGGAATTAATCAAACATCAAGAAAAGCTTACAAAGGCTGAAGAAGAGCTCAAGAATAAAGATGATATCATCAAACGGCTGCAGGAGCAGGTTGAGCTAACAGCAAAACAGGGGACACCAGTAGTTCCTCCAGAAACCACGGCTACTGTGGAGGAAGAGAACTGAGCAGACCAGAAAGGGCACTACTGGTGTCCCAGCTCACTGCTGATTTTGAAGACCAAATAATCAAAATAATGAAAGAAGCTCGCATAGACAACAAACAGCTAGATCAAATTTTGAAGCCCTTCAATGTACCATATGGTCTACTTAAAGAACAGACGCGCATGTATATAAAGACTACCACGAATAAAGATCCGGACCACAACCTTCAATTCCAGCATGACACTTTCAAGTATACTCAAGAGGAATTTGAGAAGGCGGATCCCATATGGCGAAGAAAAATTTTGGAGAAGAATCCGACCTTGCGGGTACAGTGGGAAGCATCACCATATGCGCTTCAGGTAAACCCATCCTTTTGTCTTGTACCCCGCAGACGCTCTTGGACGCAATTTTGGGAAGCACAGCGTCAAGACACTATCAATAATCAGTGGCTAAATTATCCGTTACTACCTAGTCCGCCACATAATTACCTACCTACCGAAGAATATATGGTAAAGACAATGGAATTCTGGATTGCAAAATATGCTACAGTGCCGGACTTAGCGGTCAAGATGACAAATAAAATATTTAGCATGCTCATTACAGTGTTGAAGGTCTTCCAGCACGCGAAGTATACATTTTTGAATTTCATTGGCATTACGCAAGGGTCGGAAGCTCTCATTTTTGATCTATCAACCATCCCGAGCCGACTTACTATTATGGCGTACTATTCCCGCCTTATGTTTTTGCCATCGACTTATATGCAGACCTTCGAAGAAGCATTCTTTACCGGCTTCTTTGAAATGGATTCAGAAATTTTTGTGAAAATGACTTCCAATTTAAATGCAAGGATGGTGGCCTATGAAACAAGCTTCTTTGCTGATCACAGACAGGCGCCAGAAGACGGAGTGAAGTCAAAGCAATGGAAAGAATTCATGCTATGTCATGTAAATCTGCTGAACCAACGAGAGCAAACCGCCATTCAAACATACACGGGTCGCCTCAGAAAGCCTGTCGAGGACGACAGAGTTCAGGAGGAGGGACGTGTGGAGGGACAATCAAGCAAGAAGAAAAGAAGAAGAAAATCAAAGTCCAAAACAATTCATTAAGAACGACAAAGAATATATCTCTGCAGGAAGCCCCGCAGGGGCGCAACACCCATCTCTGCACAGAGCCCCGCAGGGGCACGCACCAGGCTACAAAGCTAAACCCCGGGGTCCCGAGTAGTGGACTTTTCAAACATCAGAGTAGGACCAAAAGTTAGAAAGGGGTAGAGGCTGAAAAGTTGAAGAGGGTGACTAAGAACAGCACATTCCTAGTCACTGGTGGCGTGCGTGGCAACCCGAGTCAACAGGCAAGACAACTACATCAAGCTCTCGAGTTGTAGAGCTTGAATCAAGAAGGCTATCGAATCTGCATGTTTGTTTAACTACAGACAATACTGACCAAGGGGAGCGTGCGGAGGAAAAGCTGAAGCGCCTCTAAAACGTAATGCAAGATCAAGAATCAGGCAACACTACCCATGGGATGCGTTCGCGAAGCAAAGTCTGTCAAGGGACGACAGAGATGAAGAGGGGGAGAGTGTTGCAGAGCTAAAGAGCACACAAAGCAGAGAAAAAAGACGGGCCCCAAAATTTTTTCGATTTGGACACACAACTTTTGTATCATAACCACTCTTGTATATATTTTCCGTTGTAAATGCACTAGAGGAGTCCTCTAGATGCATCCCCACAGAAGATTAGTGATTTACCCATGTACAATAGTAGGAAATTAGTCTTTTAGGGAATAAAGTGCCGGTCTCTTGTGTGAAAGGACCAAACTTAGGGCACCAGTATATAAGTCAAAAGTGACTCATTGTAAAGGACTTCTTGTCATTGTGAAGAAGGAGCACTTCTGAATTTTCGAGTTTGCCTCTTTCTTGCTGATTTTGATCTTCATTTTGCTCATGTATGTGTGTGTGATGCTTGAAATGCAAGTGTAGGACTGTTGTCTACCCCTTCCCCATTGTTTTGAGCTTCTGTAGTGCGTGCGTAAGGTAGGAGAAGCAAAAGCGCGGGTGTTTGTGACTCCCGTAATTCACTATTTCTGCCATAACTTGAAGCAGAGCGATCAGAATCGAGTGAAACCACCACCATTGGATTCGTCTCGTCGAGAGCTTCGAAACGAGTACCCTATTGCCTATATTCGGAGTTCTAGGCTGGGAGAAAACCTCAAAAAACCAAAACTGCTGAAAAGAGGCTTGCGGCAACACTTCCAGTATTTCAGTAGGTGTGGGTAGTATTAGTCTTTTCTCATGCTTGAATAGCTAACTCACTTCATTTTCTATCACGTGTGCACATGTCTTCATACACTTGGTAAGTCCCTCCTTAGGATTGACATTTAAATGTGTGAAAAGAACTCCACTATATGCACTTGTATGGCAATTGAGGTATAGTCTCATTGGTACAAGTCCTTGAGTCATCGTGGCTCGAGTACACACGTTTTTGGCGCCGTTGCCGGGGAGTCACTCCACCAAGGTGCCTTCGTGATAGTTATAGAGCAAGTGTGATCGAATCGTTCTTGTAGATGTAAATTTGTCCATTGACGAGTAGTCCACCATTTCAGCACTTGTTACTTCTCATCCTTGAGGTGTGTGTGATAAGTTTTAGGTTTAAGTGTAGGAGGAGGGAAGAGAAGAAGGAGTAGGGTTAGGTTAGAAAGAGAGGAGAAGTGAGGAGAAGAGGAGTAGGAGTAGGCCAAAATTCTCAGAAAATCATCAAAAATCCCAAAATTTTAAGTTCAGTAAAAAAAAAAACTATAAAAACCAAAAAATTTGGCTCATTTGACGCTTCACTGTATTCTGGTATCGTTTGTGAGCAGCGACCAGTATCGTGGGTTTGGTATCGTGGCTTTCAGGCTTTGACAGCTAGGTTTTGAGCTCACAGTGCAAGCAAGACAGTACCGAGGTAAACATTCTCACAATTTACCTGACAAAAACATTTTAAAAATGATCAAACAAGTGATTAAAAGTCTGCGCAGTATCGCGGGGGGGGAAAACTGATATCATTGTTATCTTGTTGTGTGATACAGAGGTATAGGAGGAAAGAGAAGAGTGAGGAGAGCAAGGGGGTGAGAAAAGTTTGAAAAAATCTTGATTTTTGGCTTGAGTATCGCGATCGGTTGAGTTTTGGTATCGCGATACCAAAATTCCCTTGTATCGCGACACTCGCCTGAAGTGTCGTATCGCTGGATACCTACTTTGGTATCGCGACACTACTCCAGTATCGCGACACCATTTCGGTATCGCGACACGGAGTCGGTATCGCGATCGCACTCGATCTCTGGTATCGTATCGTCCGGTGCTAATACTTGGTATCGCGACACCATTGTGGTGTCGTATCGCCTAAGTTTCTAGTATCGCGACCTCACTTTACCGAGTGATATCGTATCGCTTGATACAGTGGTATCGCGACACTACTTTAGTATCGCGACACTACTTCAGTATCGCGATCGTGCCCTCCCAAGTGTCGTATCGTCGGTTGCTTATCTTGGTATCGCGACACCATAGTGGTATCGTGTCGCCAAGATTGGTATCGCGATCGCACTTACTGCAGTGGTATCGTATCGTCTCCTGTCAAGGATCGTATCGCCTTGAATCTCTGGTATTGTAACGACTACTTTGCCGGTATCGTATCGTGGTATCGTATCGCCTGTTCAGTAGGACGGTATCGCGACACTGTCATTGGTGTCGTATCGCCGAGATTTTCAGGTGTCGTATCGTTGGTCTTCCAGGATAGTATCGCGACACCAGATTGATATTGTATCGTCTGGGTGTCTGGTATCGTATCGTTTGGAGATCTGGTATCATATCGCGGTTAGTGCGGTATCGCCGAGAGCAGTATCGCCTAGTGTGGTATCGCCCAGAAGTAAACCCTTCTTTTGGCAAACAAACTGAATCATTGGTAGAGCTGTCTAAAGGGAATCTAAGAAGCATAACGAGAGGCTTCAGAGAGTGAATGAACTTGAGGTCAGGAAGAGTTCTAGGTAGTAGAAGGAGTGTCATATCCTCAGTAGGAAGTACAGCCCAGGCTAGTCATCACTCAGTTTACTTAGAAACTTCCAGTGACTCAGAAGAGGAGTTACTTATGGCTTCAGAAGACATGCAAGGACCTGCACCAACAGGAAGCTTCATCACTACTATTGAAGGAGACTACCGTACCTCCTTACAGTATGTGTCCACTAATGCCCAGGAGATTCCAATCTACCTGGATGGCTTAAACAGGTCTGTCGCCAGGATGGTAACTTCCCAAAATGTCACCATCATACCCCGACCAGCTGTCAAATTTGAAGGAGGCGCATACATTGACAAAATGGGTCACATCTACATAGTAACTGAATTTCCTGAGAGGATCAATGAAAGAGGAGAGTTTATGGATCTTGACAACTCTGAAGGAACACACCCTGAAGAGTTAGTGACCACCCCTAGAGGTAGGTCACAAGTATCACGGGTTTTGAGAGGAGATTTGATACCTCAAGATGACTACCTGTTGGAAGTCTACATGATTCACGGAGCAGACTTATTGCTTCAAACTGACGTACCTGTTCCAGGAATAGGAGAGAGTCCCATGACATTCTATGAGTTGGAAGACCCAGATGACGAAACTAGACTCACTTACTTAGATAAGAATCAAAGAAGATATTGGCCTGTAGGTGTCCTAGACAGGGCTCGGCTGAGATATATGGGTGCACCTGTGTTTCCCCAGAGGGAGCAGGTAACTACCTCGCAAAATCCTTTTGGAAACCAACAAGAGACGGAACATACCACATCAGGACAGACCAGTCAAAGAAGTGTGCCCAACCGTACTCATGTACAGTTTGCAACTCCAGGAGTGCACACACACAATCAGACCCACACAGGGACGGGGAACCATTTCCGACCACCGGTCAGACCACGACCACCTATGGGAGGACAGCCAGGAATGCCTCCATTACGACCAGTTGCCCCAGTCTTTCCTGTAATGCCCAGACCGCCTGAACCCATGAGAAGATTGAGACCAATCCAAGTAGCTAAGTGCGTGAGAAACCATTATGATGGATTAGGGGAGCCATATGATCATATTGCCGAATTTAAACAAGTTCTAAGAGCTGAGCAAGTTGAGGACTTCTTTGTGCAGTATGAGTCTTTTGGACTCACACTCACAGGTGTTGGTGCATTTTGCCCAAGCCTACATGCTTGATATGCTTGATATTATCCTCATTTGTAAGTCACATGAGTAGTCATGTGAACACCTCTTGTAAAAGAGTACATTTTATCTCTTGTAAATGGAAAAAGAAAAAAGTGAAAGGATGGCTTACCTCATCCATGATGTAAAAGCAAATTCGTGGCTCCAACTACCAAAATCACGAATTTTTGAGCTGAGGGAATCTCTCCTAACTTTGAGGATCACTTTTAGGTGGAGCCATTCGAATTCGAATTCAAAACTCCCTCCAAGAATAGCTATAAAAGGAGCAAGAAGGAAGAGGCGATTAGCAAGCCTTGTACGTGACCACTTCATGTCATTTTGTAGAGATTGAAGAGCTTACTCCATAGCTCTATCATTCTACTCCCATTGTGCAAAGATTCATTGCCAATGTGGTTGTAATCATATGTGAATCTATACATTTATTATCATCTACCTCTCTGTTTTGTTCTCTGCTATACTCACTCAGAGCAGTAACTTCAGAAGGTCATATCTCGAGTTTTACTGAACATTTTTCAGTGTTTTTAAAGTGCGTTGGATAGCTCTCACTGTCTAGTTTCTACCTATAAAGTTTCAAGGTCATTGGATTTATACTTTTGGAGATATCTGCATTTTACTGCTTACTGGTCTATCTCTGCAGAGCCCCGAGAATTGTGGGAATGTTCCAGAACTTGATGAAACTTGTTCTCAGTGCTCAGTCCATCATTTGAAGTGTTTTAACTTGGAATAGGAAGCTTGCTAAGTCTATTTGCTATGCCCAAAAGGAATTTTTCTAATTCCTTCCAGGTTGAGAGCACTGTTCATTTTTTCCAGCAGGTGTATGTCCAAAAATAGCAAGTTTTGGGAGCTAGTCATTTCGCAACTTGTCGGTCTTGACTTAAACTTTTGGGATACATGTTCCAAAGTACTTGGCTGATATTTTGGTGGATTTAGGAAGCTCAAAGGGTCTACTAATCAACTCTGAAGTCTCAGTTGGCTGGTGTGAAGCTGGTTGTAGCGGCACCTACTCATCTTTGGATTGCATCCACCATCTCTCTTCACAGTGGTATCAGAGCATAGTCAAGCAACATGGGAGATGGATTTCCATCAACAATTGACAAATTGGATCGAAACAACTACCCGGCATGGTCTCTAAGGATGGAGGCTTACCTTCAAGGAAGGAATCTATATGGATTCATATCCGGAGATGAAGCAATGCCAACCATGAGGAATAAAGGGCAACCATCACATGAAGAAGTGGAAGGACTTTTGAATTGGTGTTCGAAGGATGCACTTGCAAGGTCCTATATTCTAAACTCAATCTCTGATTTTCTTTTACCTCATGTCAAGGGATGCAAGACATCAAGAGAAACCTGGAATGCACTTGCTTCTTTCTTCTCTTCCAACACTCGAGCAAGGAAGAACCAATTGTGGATGGAGTTCACAACAATGAAGAAAAGCCCGAAGCAAAATGTGACTGATTATGTCACAAAGATGAAGGAGATTTCCGACCAACTTGGAAGCATTGGAGAGGTAATTGAAGAGGAGCAAATCATAAGACAAATCATGAATGGAATCAAAGCAGACGACAAGTGGGAGTCATTCACAACAGCCATGGATTTATACATGGATATGCATGTACCCGACCTCAACACACTCATGGGCCAACTCTTCACTCATGAAGCAAAGATTAGCAAAGGTGGTGAGTCCTCAAGAGGTAATCAAACTTCTGCCTTATATTCTGATAAAGCTAAGGTCAAGGACAAGTCAAAGAATAGAAAGAATGAAGATGAAGGAAGCTCTTTCCAAGCAAACTTTGCAGGTAGAGGACGAGCTAGAGGAAGAGGCAGAGGTGGAAAGCAAGGCAGGGGGAGATTCCAATCATCTCAACCTTGCAACATATGTGGCTTATCTAACCATACTACTGAAGAATGTTTCAGGAACCCGAGGAACTCAAGAGGAAGAGGATTCAATAGAGGTGGCTATGGATCAAATAGAGGCAGGTACAATGGAGGCTACAACAACAATTACTACAACAACAATTACAACAACAACAACAACTATCAAAGTGGCCATAGAGGAAGAAGAGATTACAATAACTATGCAGAGGACCAAAGTCAAGAAGATTCATTATTGATTATGAATCTATCAACGAAGAAGGGTAAGGATGCTGATCACATATTTTACATTGATTCGGGATGCTCGAACCATGTAGCAGGAAATGTGGCTTTACTTTCTGATTTGGAAGATCCTCATAACAAGCATGAAGTGCAGACAGGAGATGACACAAAGCACTCAGTGGAGAAGATAGGTAATGTGAAGACATCAGATGGGAATATGAACCTCTTAAGCAAAGTCTTGTATGTCCCTACAATTACCAAAAATTTAATAAGTGTTGGACAGATTGTTGAAAAAGGATTGCAGGTTAGATTCAATCGATTTGGAGCATATGTTGAAGACCCAAGGCAAGGCTTTCGAAGGATTGCCAAAGGAGAAAAGACAGGAAGGCTTTTCACTTTTGAAGTGGAAGATACAAAGAACATAGCTTTGTTTAGCTATGGATCTCAAACTCTAACAGAGTTGGAGATATGGCACAAAAGGCTTGCTCACATTGGTGAGAGGACACTCAAACAGATTTGCAGGGACCAAAGTGTAATTGGTTTGCCTAATATCACAAGGCAACACATGATTTATAAGTGTGAAGCTTGTCAACTCGGCAAGGCTCATAGACAACCTTTCAATAAGAAAGGATATATGTATCAAAATCCTTTGGATCTAGTGCACACGGATGTGTGGGGTCCAAGTAAGGAGCCATCTATATCAGGCTCAAGATATTATGTGTCTTTCATAGATGATTGTAGCAGGTGGACCATTCTGTTTTTCATGAAGCACAAGGATGAAGTGTTTAATTGCTTTAAGAAGTATATTGCTCTTGTTGAAAATCAAACAGGTAGGACTTTGAAAAGACTCAGATCAGATGGTGGAGGAGAATACTTCTCTTCTGAATTTGATGCCTTCTTGCATGAAAGAGGCATTAAAAGGGAAGTCACTACAAGGTATACACCCGAACTCAATGGTGTAGCAGAGAGGAGGAATAGAGCTATCGTCGAAGCTGCAAGGTCCATGCTCAACGAAAAGGGATTGCCGAACTACCTATGGGCAGAGGCTGTGTCGACCGCCACATATCTCATAAATAGACTTCCATCTAAGTCACTAGATGGAACCACTCCATATGAAGTGTGGAATGGAAGAAGACCTAGTCTAGAGCATTGTAAAATCTTTGGATGCTTAGCCTATGCTCACATTCCTTCTCAAGTAAGAGGGAAATTGGATCCCAAGGCAGAGAAGTGTGTATTCATTGGTTATGATCAAAACCAAAAAGGATATAGATTGTACAATCCAACCAATAAAGGATTTTCTGTGAGTAGAGATGTAATTTTTGATGAAAACAAATCATGGTTTGATGATGACAGGAAAGTGAAGCTGCCATATGACTTGGATGAAGATTTTCCATCACTTCAACCAAAGGAGCCAAAGCAGATTGAAGAAAGTGATTCGGAGATTGACCTAGAAGACTTGGAAAGACTAAAGCTATGGAAGAACAAAGGTAAAGCAAAGATGCAGGATGCTACATATGGACCCGAGAGCTCACATCAACCACTTAGAAGGTCTTCGAGGGAGAAGAAGAAACCAGAGAGGTTTGGTTATGATACTTCTTTGGTCACCAAGCACTCAATCTACATTGCAAAGGATTCAACCAATGAAGAACCTACCACATTCGAAGAAGCACAAAGCAAGAAAGCTTGGAGAGATGCAATGGATGAAGAAATGGAAGCCTTGAAGGAGAATGACACTTGGGAGCTTGTACCTAACAAGCCATCTATGAAGATAATCGGATCTCGATGGATATACAAAATCAAGAGGAATCCAGATGGAAGTATAAATAGACACAAAGCAAGGTTAGTTGCTAAAGGGTTTGCTCAAACCCATGGTATTGATTATGAGGAGACTTTCTCTCCTGTTGCAAAAATGCCTACAATTAGGGTTCTCATTAGTCTTGCTGCATCTAGAAATTGGAATCTTTATCAACTTGATGTAAAGAATGCTTTCTTGAATGGATGGATTTCTGAGGAAGTGTATATGGCACAACCTCCTGGATATGAGGATGCACATCATCCTAACTATGTATGCAAACTAAAGAAAGCTTTGTATGGATTGAAGCAAGCTCCAAGAGCTTGGAATTTCAGATTGGTTACTTATTTGCAGGACCAAGGATTCAAAGCTAGCAAGGCGGATACCTCTTTGTTCATAAAGAGGAATGGATCTGAAGTGATCTATTTATGTGTGTATGTTGATGATATTATTATCACAGGAAATGATCTTGAAGGAATCAAACAGGTAAAGAGTCAAATGAAGGAGGAGTTCAAAATAAGTGACCTCGGACCACTCACTTATTTTCTTGGATTGGAGTTGATCTACACAGATTCAGGTATATACATCACACAAAGGAAGTATGTCCATGACATGCTCGTCAAGTTCAAGATGGAAAATACCAAGTGTGCAGGTACACCTATGGAGCAAAATCATAAGCTTAGTGCTTATGAAGGAGAGCCAATTGAAGACATCACAAGCTATCAAAGCTTGGTTGGAAGTTTGAACTATGCAACACTCACAAGGGTGGATATATGCTATAGTGTTAGCATATTGAGTCAGTTTATGCATAAGCCGAGAAGACCACATATGGAAGCGGCCAAGCGAGTCCTCAAGTACCTAAAGGGGACCATGAATGAAGGGTTGTTTTATTCATATACTTCAGATATTGAGCTAAAGGTCTACTCAGATGCAGATTGGGCCGGATCTAAAGATGATAGAAGAAGCACATCAGGGTATATATCATTTGCAGGTTCAAAAATCATTTCTTGGTCATCGAAGAAGCAACCAACCGTGGCATTATCTTCTACTGAAGCTGAATATAGAGGTTTGGCTAATGCAACTCAAGAAATCATGTGGTTAAAATCTTTGTACACAGATCTTGGACTTCATTCTTCAACACCTCACATCTTTGGTGACAACACAAGCTCACTACATCTAGCAGCTAATCCGGTATACCATGCTAGAACCAAGCATATTGAAGTCCACTACCATTATGTAAGGGAGAAGCTATTGAGCAAGGATATTCAACTATCCTATGTCTCTACAGATATGCAATGTGCAGACATGTTGACGAAAGCTCTTGATGGTACGAAATTAAGTAGATTCAAGTTGATGATTGGTTTGCAGGAAATCAAGGACAATTGAAGACTTATTTGGAGGCCAAGCATGTTAGGCTTGAGGGGGAGCTGTTGGTGCATTTTGCCCAAGCCTACATGCTTGATATGCTTGATATTATCCTCATTTGTAAGTCACATGAGTAGTCATGTGAACACCTCTTGTAAAAGAGTACATTTTATCTCTTGTAAATGGAAAAAGAAAAAAGTGAAAGGATGGCTTACCTCATCCATGATGTAAAAGCAAATTCGTGGCTCCAACTACCAAAATCACGAATTTTTGAGCTGAGGGAATCTCTCCTAACTTTGAGGATCACTTTTAGGTGGAGCCATTCGAATTCGAATTCAAAACTCCCTCCAAGAATAGCTATAAAAGGAGCAAGAAGGAAGAGGCGATTAGCAAGCCTTGTACGTGACCACTTCATGTCATTTTGTAGAGATTGAAGAGCTTACTCCATAGCTCTATCATTCTACTCCCATTGTGCAAAGATTCATTGCCAATGTGGTTGTAATCATATGTGAATCTATACATTTATTATCATCTACCTCTCTGTTTTGTTCTCTGCTATACTCACTCAGAGCAGTAACTTCAGAAGGTCATATCTCGAGTTTTACTGAACATTTTTCATTGTTTTAAAGTGCGTTGGATAGCTCTCACTGTCTAGTTTCTACCTATAAAGTTTCAAGGTCATTGGATTTATACTTTTGGAGATATCTGCATTTTACTGCTTACTGGTCTATCTCTGCAGAGCCCCGAGAATTGTGGGAATGTTCCAGAACTTGATGAAACTTGTTCTCAGTGCTCAGTCCATCATTTGAAGTGTTTTAACTTGGAATAGGAAGCTTGCTAAGTCTATTTGCTATGCCCAAAAGGAATTTTTCTAATTCCTTCCAGGTTGAGAGCACTGTTCATTTTTTCCAGCAGGTGTATGTCCAAAAATAGCAAGTTTTGGGAGCTAGTCATTTCGCAACTTGTCGGTCTTGACTTAAACTTTTGGGATACATGTTCCAAAGTACTTGGCTGATATTTTGGTGGATTTAGGAAGCTCAAAGGGTCTACTAATCAACTCTGAAGTCTCAGTTGGCTGGTGTGAAGCTGGTTGTAGCGGCACCTACTCATCTTTGGATTGCATCCACCATCTCTCTTCACAACAGGAACAGCTCTAACTTGGTTCCAACCTTTAGATCCCAATCAATTTGGAAACATGGAACAATTCTTTCAAGAATTCATTGGAGAATTTACAAAGAGAGGGATTAAACACAATTCTGCATCTTTAATCCATAGCTTTAAGCAAAATCCTAGTGAAACTGTGAAGACGGCTGCCTGAAGATTCAATCAATATGTGGATAGATGCCCAGTGGCTGAGAGACCAACTCAACAAAAGATGATTTCCTTATTTTTAGATGGACTCTCTAACGGGACCCTAAGAACCCTAGTGTATGTAAAAAGGCTACAAACATTGAGTGAGTGTCTTCAAGAGTGCATCGACTTGGAAGATAACCTTGCTGAGGACCTTAAAGGTACTACCGACCTCACTAAATCAGAAGACTCAAGAAGCACTGTTACGTCCAATTCTAGTAATGTGGAAGAACTAGCGGAACTATTAGCAAAGAAACTAGGAGTTCAAGGGCAGAGAGCTTACCAACATCCAGCTCAAAGAGTGCCTATGTTAAGGAGATGTAACTTATGTGGAGGAGAACATCCCACACACTTGTGTGCCAGAGGAGGAGCCGGTGCACAACCTACGTATCCATACAACAGACAGCAACAACAAGGGACTTCTTCATACTGCCACATCGAGCAAAAATATACCAATCACACAACTGAGAACTGTCCCTTTAATAGGCAAACACGACCTGTCCATCCACCCCAATACCGACCTTATGGATACCCACCTAGAGAGCTTGGTAGAGAGATGCCTAGATACAACCCTTATCCGGTAGGAGCACCAAGACAATATGAGCCAGCATCGTATCCACCACCACAACCAGTGTTGGGACCCCAATTGTCACAACCTCAACAAGTTGTACCTATGAAGTATACTCAACCAGAAGAAAACTTGGAAAGAGCCATAATACCAGCTTCAATAGTGACCAATGTAGAATCAACCAACCAAGGGTATGAACCTCCATCAGGAGAGTACTATCCATATGAAGCCAACATAATGGAATATGAACCAACATATGACGCGGCCTATTATGGATATGAAGGATTTGATCAAACTTATGGGGCAGAGACTGCAACTTTAATGTATACAGCGCCCAAAGCACAACAACCCTTGAGACCTCCCATTAGACCACCAGTGCAGAGAGGACCGTGTTATAGATGCGGAGGGGATCACTTCATTCGGGAGTGTCCTCGACCTTACAACCCTCCACCACCCAGGATTTGGGAAGGATATTGTAGTGATTGTGGGAAAGAACATCTTTTTAGAGATTGCCCTAAGAACCCTACAAAAACTCAAGGCACTGCACCAATTAATGTAATTGAGGTCATAGAAGGATCTGGAAGTGAGAAGGAGTACACTGTACCACTGAAAGCTATTACTAGAGCTCAAGCAAAACAACAAAAGGGAAAACAACCAAAAGAGAAACCAAAGAACAATAAAACAGTAGACGCTGACATTCAAGTAGTCGAGGATTCAGAGAACCCATGTGAGAATTCCCAAAACACAAAAGTACAAAAATGGAAAGAAAGACGAGAAAAGCTCAAAGAAAAATGGGCAAGAAATAAGATCCAAGATAGCAAAAAACAAGCTAAGGGCTCTAGAGAGGATAATGAACAAAAAACGCATAAGGAGATCCCTGAAACACCACCAATTAGCTCAGAGGAAAAGAAGCCAGGATCAATTCTAGCTGACCCAAAACCAGAGGATTTGGACATGTGGTTGAAAGCGTACCAAGCTAGGATCAAAATGGGCCCAAACCTAGAGCAACATGAAAAACTCTATCCTCAAGGGGAATTAGAGAAAGAAAGATTGGAAATATGCCAAAAGCTCATCGAAATAGCACAGGCTACTCTAGAAAAGACCATCCCAATTTTGCCTGAAACAAGGATCGCACAGGAACCATACGAAGAGTGCATCCAACCTAAAGATAAGGAACCTAGACGGGAAGATGATCGAAATGAACGAATCAAATTTCAAGGGGAACAGGTATCCATGATACCCGACCTAGAGGAAGATTGGTCCAAAGACTTGTGGAATAGAATTAGAGAGGAGCAATGGAAAAAGAATGGAATCATTCCACCTCCTTTTGATGTAATAGAGGGGGAAGATAGTCACCCTGATCATAACCTGGAGGAAGCATATGAGGAAGTGTCAAGACTTGATAAAGGAAGAGAGGAAACCATGAGTATTTCAACATTGCCTAACTACATGGGAGAATATGAAAGAGAATCTATAATAATACGAGCACCCACAGTGCATGGGAAAGAAAAAGGAAACTCAGAAGAGAGTTCACACAATCTAACAGAACTTAAGAAAACAAAGGTGCAATGCAAATTGACAGTGGAAGAGTTGCTTCAACTTAAACCACATCTATGGAGACAGTTAGCAGACCAATTAGAACCACCGGCAGAAAAAAGAGAAATGAAAGGAAAGGGAAAGGAAAACCACTCCACAATACAAGTTCCAGTTGATAAAGTAGGAGAATTTAGTGAAGGAGATGAAGGTAATACGTGCTTACCTGTCACCTACAATGGGTACATGACCAAGGCCATCCTAGACACGGGAGCGGGAGTAGGGATTGCCACCAAGGAAATATGGGAAAAGTGGGGAAAACCTGCCTTACGACCCACACGAATGAAACTCCAATTAGCAGATGGTCATGTAGAGAAACCCTTAGGAATATTGGAAAGGATCAAACTAACCACTTGTGGAGTAGAATTCGAACACACATTAGCCATCTGTAAATTCGAGAAAGCAAACAACTACGAAATGATATTAGGACGACCCTTTATGAGACAAATGCGAGTAGTACAGGATTGGGGCAAAGATTCGTTATATCTACAACATCAAGGAAATACCACCAAGATAAACTTGCACACGTTTGCGTATCGAGATGTCCCTCCATTACAATGGAATCCAGTCCACAAAGAAGAAGATGACCTATCCATTCATAGTGCTGGATCGAGTGATCAATCTTGGATGCATGAGGATGCCCAGTTATGGATGTGTAAGGAAGCCAAGAGAGAAGAGAGCAAAAGGCAACCTTGGCCGATAGGACATCATAACTATCGCTCAGTAGAGGATCCCACTTATATGCCGCAAATTTTTCCTGATGAGATGTTTGAACCACATGGATGGATGGAGATCTTGGCTACTCTAGACGTATGCGTAAACGAGGAAGTTTTGACAATGAACAAATGCATAGATGAGGAAGGTTATGATGTAAACCTTTATATGGTTGTCCTTCAAGAAGTAGAGGAAGGGGAAATCCTAGAAAAAGAATGGAAAGAGGAATATGAAAGCATAGAGATGGAACCGAAATTTGACTCTGAAGAAGATTACTTAAATACCGTTAGGAATCGGGAAGAACAGGAACCAACAAAGATCTTAGCGATTGAAACTGCTAGGACAATACACAGGCAGGAGGAAAACATGAGTCAGGTAGAGCCGAACCCAGATCTTTTTGAAGTTCCTGAACACTTTAAAAAATACGAAGTAGAGGAAAGAAAAGTAGCCATTCAAATGCCTAAACGAGAAGCACGAGACGGAGAGGCGTATGACAACAAGGAACAAACAAAAAAAATCATTGTGACAGTTGAGGAAGGAGAAGAAAGGTGCACCTATATTGGTAAAGACGTATCTGAAGAGGAAGAAGAGGAACTCATACACCTTATCCGGGAGTACCGAGATGTATTCGCATGGACCTATAAGGATCTCAAAGGGGTAGAACCCTCTATTTGTTCCCATCGAATACCCATGACAGCAGAGGCAAAACCCTCCAAACAACGTCCTTATACATACAATGAAGTCTATGCAGCGAAGATTAAGGAGGAAATAGACAAACTACTAGCGGCAGGATTCATATACGAGATAGAACACACAGAATGGGTATCGCCATTAGTAGTAGTGCCTAAGAAAAATGGAAAATTGAGAGTGTGCATAAATCTGAAGAAGGTGAATGCAGCCACTATACATGATAGCTACCCATTACCGATTACGGACCATCTATTGGAGAGGGTAGCAGGTAAAGAGGTCTATAGCTTCCTAGATGGTTTCTCCGGATACAATCAGGTGGCTATTGCGACTGAGGATCAACACAAGACAGCATTTGCCACTGAATGGGGTGTGTATGCATTCAGAGTGATGCCCTTTGGACTCACCAATGCACCGGCTACCTTCCAACGATTAATGTGTCACGTTTTCAAGGAATTTTTGAAAAAAAGCATGGAAGTATATGTAGATGACCTCTGCACGTACTCCAATCAAAGACCCGATCACATACCTGAATTAAGGAAGATATTCAACAAATGTAGGCAGTATAGAGTCTGCTTAAACCCAGAAAAATGTGTCTTCATGGTAAGACAAGGGAAAATCCTAGGACACATAGTCTCAAGAAATGGAATATCTACGGATGAGGATAAGATTAAAGTCATATTGGACTTACCAAGACCCAAAAATGCAAAGGAAGTACAAGCCTTTATGGGACACTGTGGATATTACCGTAGGTTTATTCACATGTATGCCATAATAGCTAAGCCCTTATATGGTCTATTGACTCAGTTCACTTGGACAGACGAGTGTGAGAAGGCTTTCAACGAGCTTAAAAAGAGGCTGAGTACAGCCCCAATTCTAAAATCACCCAACTAGAGCAAACCTTTTCACATTCATGTTGATGCTTCGAACTATGCCATTGGATGTATCCTAGCTCAACCGGCTGATGAAGGAAAACTTGACCATCCAATCGCGTATGCGAGTAGACAATTAAACCAAGCGGAAAGAAATTACACTACTACTGAAAGAGAGGGCTTAGGAATGGTTTATGCAGTGAAGAAGTTTAGACATTACCTCTTAGCCAACAAGTTCAAATTCTTCATAGACCATCAAGCCTTGTTGTATCTAGTCAATAAACCTTGTAACACAGGAAGGTTGGTACGATGGTTCTTGTTATTAATGGAGTTCGACTTTGAGGTAATAGTCAAAAAAGGAAACACACATGTAAGAGCAGACCACCTTTCCAGGCTAACACACGGAGAGCCACCAAGTGGAGTGCCTGATGATTTACCAGATACGTATTTGTTCAATCTTGAAGTATGTCCAAAGTGGGCGGAACGACTAATTCCTATACTCACCCATGGCCCTCAACACTCAATAAATAAGAATAGCAAAAAAGAGATTCTACAAACACGAAACTTACACATTGTTGCAGGAAGTGTGTATTACAAGGAACCAAATGGAGTGTTACTCAGATGTGTAGAGGAGGACGAACAAAAACAACTGATCAGCCAAGCACATGTGAACAAGTGGAAAACCCATCAAGGGATGCATGGAACAATTCGAGAATTAAAAAGATTAGGCGTATATTGGCCCGACATGTCCAAAGATGTTCACGATTATGTAAGTAATTGTGTGGAATGCAAAGAAACTAGCCCAGAGGATCACGTGTCCTTACCTTTTTTTACCATAGCGCCTAATTGGAGTAAAACATTAGTACAATTCCTCAAAACGAAAGAGCACGAAATAGGAGCTAGTCTAGCAAGAAAGCGATCTCTAGAGGAAATGATCAAGGATTATGTGATAATGGGAAGACAACTGTTTAGAAGAGGAAAAGACAATCAACTCAGATTGTGCGTGCATGAAGGAGAATATCTTCCCATATTAGAAATGGCACACGCAGGAGCTGCGGGAGGACATTTTTCAGCAGACAGAACGGTCAAGATGATTCTCTTTGCAGGCTTGTGGTGGCCAACTCTACATATGGATGCGGAGACATATGTGAGAAGCTGCGAAACATGCCAGAGAGCGAAATATCCCATTAGAAGAGACGACATGCCTTTAAGACCCATGGTTTGTGCGAGAGCATTCACGAAGTGGGGTATTGATTTCATAGGACCTATCAATCCACCTGCAAAAGGATCACATGCGGAATACATCATAGTGGCCACCGATTACTTAACAAAGTGGGTAGAAGCAAAAGCCACTCGAAAAAATGATGCTCAAACCACAGCAAAATTTCTTTTTGAGCACATTTTCACACGCTTTGGACTACCGATCGAGATAGTGAGTGATCGAGGAACACATTTCTTAAACGAAGTCATTGAATCGCTAATGAATGACTTTTTAGTGATTCATAAAAAATCAGCCCCATACCATCCTCAAGCTAACGGACAGGCTGAAAGTTCCAACAAAGTACTATGTACAGTATTGACAAAGATTGTCAATAATGGAAGGTCAGATTGGGACAAACAATTGCATCACGCAATTTGGGCCTTCCGAGTGGCATATAAAACGGCCATTGGAACTACACCTTTCAACCTAGTGTATGGGCAGAATGCAATTTTGCCAATTGACTTCTTAGTACCTACATTAAAAGTGGCCCAGCAAAATGAGTGGAACGGTCATGAATTGTCTCAGCAATTAGATCAAATTGAAAAGCTGCACGAGACTAGATTGCAAGCGGTAGCAGGCATCTATGCCGCTAAACGGAGACAAAAGGCATATTATGACTCACATATAAAAGATAAGAGACTAAAAGAAGGCGACTTAGTCCTAGTATACACCCTAAAACAACATGCAAAGAAACTACAAAAACGCGGATATGGACCCCTGATCATAAATCGAATCTCCACTAGTGGTGCAGTCAATCTCGCCACACTAGACGGAGATATTCTTCCCAATTATATCAGTGGATGCCGAGTAAGACGATTCATGGAGCCTTTGACTGATCAAATGCTAGCGCGACTGTTGGGAGCTCAAAATAGGAAAAAAGAAGAAGAATGAATTCGAGAGGAAGCCCGACAAGAAGCACTAGAACGCATTAGAAAACGCAAAGAGTGGATCAGGCAACGAGATGAACGCTATCTCCAAGGAGAAGAGCCCATCCCTATGGCAAACTATCAGGTCAACAATAGTGATACAACGGGTATATGTAAAACACAACCTTACCTAAACCTAGGGATTGGGAAGACAGAATATAAATTGATAGATGCATTGATAGACTCAGGAGCAGGCCTTAGCTGCATACGAAGGAGGATAGCAAACGAATTGCAATTGGAATTGAGTCCCACAAAAGCCAAACTAATAGGAATTGGAGGTCACACCTTAAACGGCATTGGTACAACGAATGTATCCCTCCACCTAGGAAATTCCTCCATGGAACAAAGAGTCCTAGTATGTGAGGATAACGATTTAATAGAAGACTTCATTCTAGGACAAGACTGGATCATTGAAACAGAAGCATGTATCCATCTGGCTCACGGATATATTTCAGCCACGATAGGGCATAAGGAGGTTTTCAGCTTGCTTGAAGAGAAACCATGTAACCAAGCCATGACAATACCAAGATCAGAGGAAGTACAAGAAGCGACGAAAGATAGTAGCGACTGTGCTCAACACTCAGAAAGCAAATGCATAGAAGCTGAAACTTTAATCTTTGCGACATCCCCTATAGCATCAAAGTTTTCCAATGTAATTGCGGATCAACCAACCAACAAGGAAACGCCCTCTCCTAAACAGGCTCAAAGCATCCAAAGATCGCACTATTGGAAACCAACAAGCAGATACTCGAACCGACAACCACCCAAATATATGTGGGTACGCAAGGATCAAATACAGAGTCATGAAATGCCCACAAGTGCTTTGAAGAAGGAAACCGGCATCACCAAACCCGCTACAAAGAACTACAAACGAAAAGAACCAGTACAAGTATGGATTGCCAGGCCCTTGCTTGAAGCCCAAAAATCTCGAAATCAGATATGGATTCCCAAAAAGGCCATGCAAGCAGCTAAACAGAATGTAAGGACAAAAGAGGAAACACCACAGCAGACAAGGCAAAAGCCAACAACACATATGAATCGTCAGAGAAGATCGCAAAGAAATGCCAAATTCAATCGGACAATGAATAAGGCAAATGGAACACGAGCAGCTACATGAATCGAGAAGACCCAGCGACCTCTCTCAGTGTTCTCAAAATGGGTCTGGAAACCAAAGCTACCACAAGGAGCAAACGATCGAGGAGATAGAGCACCCCAGTGCACTCATGTTGTGTCTGATGCACATCAAGTAAGCATAATAGGGCCACATTATAAGGCCATGCATTCGGCACAGGATGTACATTATCAAACTAGTGGTGCACGATCTCCAAGTGAGATTAGATCTTAGCTTTAAACTGATAGGACTGGACATACTATGTACATAAACTACGCTTCGGCTATACTAACGATTGTCTTATTTCAGAAAAAATATATAAAAAAAGAGGCAGTAAGAAATCCCACTTTTGCAATAATGGAGAACGGAGTGACGCGCTACCACAATCAAAACAACACAAAAAGCTTTCCAAGCTAATGCACTTTTCCTTGTAAGTGCAGATGGCTTCTGAAGACTCTGAAGCTACAATCCAAGAGGAGGTCCAAGAATTTCCTCCCCAATGTCTTACGAAAGCAAAAGGCCATTGGTTCAGAGATGAACAGCCAGTGGAAGAATATCTTTTCTTGGCCAACATAAAGATCATGGACACGGATCACCACTTTCCGATCATGTCCCAGGATTTCAAGGTTTTACATCAAATGCCATCTACCATCGATATCATGAAGAAAGCAGGAGTCCATAAGTATTTTGAGCTACCTATCTACAAGCCGGATTTCCAACGATGTACACAAGTCATGAACACTCTACGACCAGCACTACATGACCCATTGGTGCCAGAAGCCAATGTGATGGATAAGAATGGAGAATGGGTAGTCATTCAATTTTCCCACGATTTAATCAAGGAAGCATTTGAATGGGAAAAAGATGGTGTCAACACGGTCAAGGAAGAGAGCCGTGGTGCCAAGACAAGGACCTTTGTTGAAATTAATAGAGTGGATATCAAAGAAGAAGTCAGGTTGATTCATCAACACTTCTGCTTCCCGAGTATGAACAGATACACGGCTCCTCAAAAGATTATCGTGCAATTATTGTCTCATGCCATAAAACAGATCGGCAATCAGGTAAATCTTACCCCATATGTGCAAGAAAGATTGTTCGAGGCAAAGAAGAAATGGGAAAATAAAAAATTCCTTAATGGGACCACTGCCCTTACAATTATGATTTACCACGCATTGGGCATGCGCGAGTACTTGAAGGAGATGCCATCTTCACTGGAGTTGGCTCAATATGTCAAGAATGCTACTGTACCGAAACAAAAGAAAGGGAGCAAGCAAGTAGAAGAAGCAGAAACAAGTTCGCAACCTCGGATGAGAGGCACGATGCGAGGTACAAAACGGCCTAGAGAAGTCCTACAAAAAGATGAAGAAGCACCACAAACAAAGAGAGTACATGTGCTGCCTACAACCACCACTCAAGGACCCCGAAAGATTACGGAAGAAGAATTAACCCAAGCACTGGAGGAGACTCACAAGTATACAGAAGGACAAATCAATCTACCAGTGCAGGGTCATCACTATCAACAGTCAGCAAAAGCTCAAAAACCAAAAAGAAAACTCACTAAGGTACACAGATATCGGGAGATTGGGCTAGACAATTCAACTTCAGGATCCGACGACCAAGAAAAGCAAACTACATCATTATTGGATGTAGATATTAAAAGTGAATCGAAGGATGATGGCCAGTGGGCCGAATTAAATGAAGTAAATTATGACGAAGCCCAAGCTGACAACAAAGAAAGAGGTCAATCACCGCTGGCAGACCAGAATACCACCACAGAGAAGGCAGAAGAAGAAGGGAAACAACCCATTCAACAAAAAGATGCCTCCATCATCCACACAAAGGAGGACAAATCCGATGATGAAGTGCATGCAATGATATCAGAGGACAAGCCTCAGGAAGAAGATAAAGAAGAAGAAGAACCCTTCACCCCACTCAGGGTTGTGGCAGAACCGTCCCCGCTGGATGTAACATTTCAAGGGAGTGCCACGAAGGTTCGTAAAGTGGTCAAAGATGAAGCAGAAATGAAAGTACAACTACAGGTTCGACAACCACATCAAGAACTGATCCACGTAGCAAAAGGACAAGACGTACAAACCGGAGAAACCCCAGACATACCAAAGACATGGTTGAATGTGGACATAGCTCAGCTCAAGCCTGTGGTGCAGGATATGATTCGCACGGCACTAGACACTCAACAGCTGATGCTTGATGCTGATGAAGATTACGACCAGGCCATGCTCGACAAACAAGAGCTTCGGAAGGAAGGTATGAATCTGGCTAAGAAATTATCTAAAGCAGAAGCTTAAGTGCTGAAGAAACAGGAAGAACTAAAAACAACCAAAACACAATGCAAAACATTAGAAAAGGAGAATACACAACTAAAAGAGTAAGTTTTGGAGCTCACGAAGAAACTAGAGGTGACTGAAAAAGAGAAAACAAGGATCCAGACTCGTAGCAAGGTACTCGAGTCACAGCTCAAGGTGAGCATGGAAGAAGCAGACCACCTAAGGGACAGGAATAAGGAGCTAATGACAGCTCTCCTCAGTGATCAACCACCGCAAGATACCGACAAATCAAATGAGGATATAAAAGACATGGAAGACAAGTTGACAAAGCTGGCAGATCAGCTCAAACAGGAGCAAGAGACCATCACAGAATGGGAACAGAGATACATGAATGACACTGCAGCTCTACGCAAAAAATGGAAGAAAGCAGAGAAAGATTATTTCCGACAGTGCAAAGAAGACACAGATCACATGCACATTGTCGCACAGGAATTAATCAAACATCAAGAAAAGCTTACAAAGGCTGAAGAAGAGCTCAAGAATAAAGATGATATCATCAAACGGCTGCAGGAGCAGGTTGAGCTAACAGCAAAACAGGGGACACCAGTAGTTCCTCCAGAAACCACGGCTACTGTGGAGGAAGAGAACTGAGCAGACCAGAAAGGGCACTACTGGTGTCCCAGCTCACTGCTGATTTTGAAGACCAAATAATCAAAATAATGAAAGAAGCTCGCATAGACAACAAACAGCTAGATCAAATTTTGAAGCCCTTCAATGTACCATATGGTCTACTTAAAGAACAGACGCGCATGTATATAAAGACTACCACGAATAAAGATCCAGACCACAACCTTCAATTCCAGCATGACACTTTCAAGTATACTCAAGAGGAATTTGAGAAGGCGGATCCCATATGGCGAAGAAAAATTTTGGAGAAGAATCCGACCTTGCGGGTACAGTGGGAAGCATCACCATATGCGCTTCAGGTAAACCCATCCTTTTGTCCTGTACCCCGCAGACGCTCTTGGACGCAATTTTGGGAAGCACAGCGTCAAGGCACTATCAATAATCAGTGGCTAAATTATCTGTTACTACCTAGTCCGCCACATAATTACCTACCTACCGAAGAATATATGGTAAAGACAATGGAATTCTGGATTGCAAAATATGCTACAGTGCCGGACTTAGCGGTCAAGATGACAAATAAAATATTTAGCATGCTCATTACAGTGTTGAAGGTCTTCCAGCACGCGAAGTATACATTTTTGAATTTCATTGGCATTACGCAAGGGTCGGAAGCTCTCATTTTTGATCTATCAACCATCCCGAGCCGACTTACTATTATGGCGTACTATTCCCGCCTTATGTTTTTGCCATCGACTTATATGCAGACCTTCGAAGAAGCATTCTTTACCGGCTTCTTTGAAATGGATTCAGAAATTTTTGTGAAAATGACTTCCAATTTAAATGCAAGGATGGTGGCCTATGAAACAAGCTTCTTTGCTGATCACAGACAGGCGCCAGAAGACGGAGTGAAGTCAAAGCAATGGAAAGAATTCATGCTATGTCATGCAAATCTGCTGAACCAACGAGAGCAAACCGCCATTCAAACATACACGGGTCGCCTCAGAAAGCCTGTCGAGGACGACAGAGTTCAGGAGGAGGGACGTGTGGAGGGACAATCAAGCAAGAAGAAAAGAAGAAGAAAATCAAAGTCCAAAACAATTCATTAAGAACGACAAAGAATATATCTCTGCAGGAAGCCCCGTAGGGCCGCAACACCCATCTCTGCATAGAGCCCCGCAGGGGCACGCACCAGGCTACAAAGCTAAACCCCGGGGTCCTGAGTAGTGGACTTTTCAAACATCAGAGTAGGACCAAAAGTTAGAAAGGGGTAGAGGCTGAAAAGTTGAAGAGGGTGACTAAGAACAGCACATTCCTAGTCACTGGTGGCGTGCGTGGCAACCCGAGTCAACAGGCAAGACAACTACATCAAGCTCTGGAGTTGTAGAGCTTGAATCAAGAAGGCTATCGAATCTGCATGTCTGTTTAACTGCAGACAATACTGACCAAGTGGAGCGTGCGGAGGAAAAGCTGAAGCGCCTCTAAAACGTAATGCAAGATCAAGAATCAGGCAACACTACCCATGGGATGCGTTCGCGAAGCAAAGTCTGTCAAGGGACGACAGAGATGAAGAGGGGGAGAGTGTTGCAGAGCTAAAGAGCGCACAAAGCAGAGAAAAAAGACGGGCCCCAAAATTTTTTCGATTTGGACACACAACTTTTGTATCATAACCACTCTTGTATATATTTTCCGTTGTAAATGCACTAGAGGAGTCCTCTAGATGCATCCCCACAGAAGATTAGTGATTTACCCATGTACAATAGTAGGAAATTAGTCTTTTAGGGAATAAAGTGCCGGTCTCTTGTGTGAAAGGACCAAACTTAGGGCACCAGTATATAAGTCAAAAGTGACTCATTGTAAAGGACTTCTTGTCATTGTGAAGAAGGAGCACTTCTGAATTTTCGAGTTTGCCTCTTTCTTGCTGATTTTGATCTTCATTTTGCTCATGTATGTGTGTGTGATGCTTGAAATGCAAGTGTAGGACCGTTGTCTACCCCTTCCCCCTTGTTTTGAGCTTCTGTAGTGCGTGCGTAAGCTAGGAGAAGCAAAAGCGCGGGTGTTTGTGACTCCCGTAATTCACTGTTTCTGCCATAACTTGAAGCAGAGCGGTCAGAATCGAGTGAAACCACCACCTTGGATTCGTCTCGTCGAGAGCTTCGAAACGAGTACCCTATTGCCTATATTCGGAGTTCTGTGCTGGGAGAAAACCTCAAAAAACCAAAACTGCTGAAAAGAGGCTTGCGGCAACACTTCCAGTATTTCAGTAGGTGTGGGTAGTATTAGTCTTTTCTCATGCTTGAATAGCTAACTCACTTCATTTTCTATCACGTGTGCACATGTCTTCATACACTTGGTAAGTCCCTCCTTAGGATTGACATTTAAATGTGTGAAAAGAACTCCACTATATGCACTTGTATGGCAATTGAGGTATAGTCTCATTGGTACAAGTCCTTGAGTCATCGTGGCTCGAGTACACAGCTTGTTTACCAGGTACAGTAGAGCTTGGTGATCAGTAAAAAATTTGAACTTATTTGCAAGCAAATAATGTCTAAACTTTTTAACTGCATATACCATGCCTAATCCTTCTCGTTCGGTGGTTGTATAGTTCCGTTCAGCAGCATTCAATTGTCTACTGGCATAGGCAATAGGGAGATCCATGTTCCTTTCACCCGTAGGTTGTGCAAGTACACATCCAATAGCATAATTGGAGGCATCCACATGAACATGGAATGGCTTGCTCCAATCTGGAGTGGTCAAGATTGGTGCTGAACATAATCTTCATTTAAGCTCCTGGAAGGAATTCTCACATTCCTCAGTCCACTCAAAGTTAGTTAGAAGTCCGTACATGGGCTTTGCGATGATAGCATACATGTGGATGAACCGACGGTAGTAACCACAATGTCCCATGAAAGCCTGTACTTCCTTGACGTTCTTTGGCCTAGGTAGCTCTGCTATGGCTCTCACTTTCTCTTCATCAGTGGATATGCCATTCTTTGACACTATGTGTCCTAGAATCTTGCCTTGCCTGACCATGAAAACGCACTTTTCTGGGTTCAGGCAGACTTGATATTCTCTACATTTGTCAAAGATCTGTCTGAGTTCGGGTATATGGGTCTATCTAATGTTGGAATGAGCGCAAAGATCATCAACATAGACTTCCAAATTCTTCCTCAAGAACTCTTTAAACACGTGACACATTAATCTTTGAAAGGTAGCCGGTGCGTTGGTAAGCCCGAATGGCATTACCCGAAAGGCAAATATGCCCCACTCCGTGGCAAAAGCCGTCTTATGTTGATCCTCTGGAGCAATGGCTACTTGATTGTAGCCCGAAAACCCATCTAGGAAGCTGTACACTTCCTTGCCTGCTACCCTTTCTAATAGATGCTCAATGATAGGAAGCGGATAACTGTCTCTAATCGTGGCGGCATTAACTTTTTTAAGGTTAATACACACACGCAGCTTTCCATTTTTCTTGGGCACCACTACAATGGGGGATACCCACTCAGTGTGCTCAATTTCATAGATGAATCCGGCTTCAACCAGTCGATCTATCTCCTCTTTGATGTTAGCAGCATAGTTATCATTGTATGTGTAGGGCTTCTGTTTCGAGGGTCTGGCGTCTGAGGTCATGGGGATTGTATGTGAACATATATCAGGGTCTACCCCTTTCAAGTCCTTATAACTCCAAGCAAATACATCTCGGTATTCTCTTAGCAAGGCTATCAGCTCTTGTTCTTCCTCTTCTGTCAGGTCATGACCTATGTATGTGCATCTTTCTTCTCCTTCCTCGATGGCGACAACTATTTTCTTGGTAGTTTCCTTGCTATCATAGGCTTCTCCTGCTTGTGCCTCACGTTTAGGCATTCTTATCATGACCCTCCTATCGTCTATCTCATATTTTTTAAAGTTTTCAGGGACCTCAAACAAGGATTCTTCTGCCTCCAGAGTGACTTCCTTCTTCTTTCTTTTCTTTCCTCCGCTTTTAGAAGCTACTTGTGTGGCTAACCTCACCTCATTTGTAAGCTCTCCGTGCCTCTGGGGTTGAAATTCTACTTCATAGAAGTATTCTTCATCTGATGCAAAAGGTGGGTCCATGATGATTGACTCTAGATCGGAGTCACTCGCATCCTCAAATGCATCAAGGATAGGTTCGCATTCTTCTAAAACTGCATCTCCCATGATTGGCTCTATTGAAAAGACTGAAATGTCATAGCCATCCTCATCACAATGAGGTGTCCACTGCTCTTCATTGATGGCTACATCCATTGTTGCTAGGATTTCTGCCCAGCCATGGGGTTCAAATTCCTCATCAGGAAAGACTACAGGTGCATAGGCTGGGTCTTGAATTGATCTATGGTTTTCTTTTGCACCTACCTCTCTGGCTTTCTCTCTCTTCTCTTCTTCTACTGCTACCTTACACATCCATAAGTGGGTGTCTTCATGCATCCACGAGGATCCGGATTCTATGGAATGCACAGACTCAGTCTCATCTTTGGCTCTATGGATGGGATTCCATTGAATAGGCGGTACGTCTCTATGAGAGTAATCCTTAAGATTGACTTTGGTTGTAACACCTAGATGTTGCAAATACAAGGAATTGGTTCCCCAATCCTGGACTACTTGCAATTGCCGCATAAATGGCCTTCCCAAAATCATCTCGTAGGCTTGGTTTTTGCTAAAGTCGCATATAGCAAAAGTATGCTCAAACTCAACCCCACATGTAGTGAGAGTTATTCCTTCTAGCAATCCTAAGGGCCTTTCAATATGACCATCAGCCATCTGCAATTTCATTCTCGTTGGTCGGAGTGCTGGCTTGCCCCATCGCTTCCATAGGAAAGTTGTAGCAATTGCAACTCCTGCACCTGAGTCCAAAATTGCCTTGGTGGTGTACTCCTGGTAGGTAATGGGAAGATAGGTGTTCCCTTCTTCACCTTCACACATATCTCCTATCTTATCCAAGGGTATCTCTGGCACTGTCCTATGTGATCTTACCTGGGAATGAGGTTTCACTATTGCTGGTACTTGTTTGGCGACATGTTTCCATAATTCAGGTCTAACCTTGAGTAGCTCTTCTAACTTGAGATTGCACTGCACTTTAGTGTTTTTCACTACCTCTGTGTTCCTAGGTAAGACTGAGTCCTCATTTTTTACCATGACTGTAGGTGCTCTCATACAGGCGGACTTTGCTTCCCATGGGCCTGTGAAATGGGGTAGTTCTTGTAAAGAATTAGACTCGAAGTCTAATCTTTCTTGAGATTGGGCACTCTCCTGCTCTCCATAAATGGAAGGAAGGTCTTGTGGGAATTGATCGTGTGTGTCATCCACCAGCTCAATGGGAGGAGGAACTTCACTCTCTTTAGCCCATTTCTCTTCTTGAATCTCTCGCAAGAATTCTGGTGTGTATTGATTCATAGAAGAAGAGGTGTCTGGCTCCGTAGAGTTAGGCACGTAGGCCTCAGGCACATAGGCTTTCTGGGTAGGAGGACCTGCTCTTTCACTAGCCTTGTCATGGTGTTGAGGGGCGAGTCCCTTTTGTGATTGTGCCATTAGATTCTCTATTCTTTCCAGGGAGGAGGGGTTGTCTAGTTTAGTGGAATTGGGCACATAAGCTTTCGGTGGGGGATGGGTCATGTTTTTGCTTGCTTTATCTCTTTCTTGATTTTTTTCTTCCTTGGCAGATCTTGCAATTATGCCCTCTAACTTCTCTAGAAGTCCATCCAAGTGTAATTGTGTCTTGGCTGAGCCCGAGTAATTGAAAAGGCGACTGGCTTCAAACATAGTCTGAGCCAATGCGACCATTTTCGCGCAAAGCTTGGTTCTTTCTATCTCTAGGTCAGCTCTAGGGTAGCACTTGTCATGATCCGTTACATTTGGCCCTTCTTGGATTCTAGCCTGATATGCTTTAAGCATCATGTCTATGTCTTCAGGAGTGGGATCAGCTAATACTGATCCTACTCGGGGTGGTGGGTGGGTTACGTGGGGTGTATTAGAGGGTGGAGGGATGGAGGGTGATGGGGATGGTAGCAGTGGGAATGTGTGAGAGTGCGGTTGAGATGTGATCTCTATGATTTTGCTTTGGTTTCTCTCAAGCTTTCTTCAAGTTCGCTCATCTTTTTTGCCCATTGCCTTTTCATTCTTTCACGACTATCCTTCCAGGCTCTAGTCCTCTTTTTGGTTATGCTCTCTGTTTCACTCACCTCGGGGCTCTTTTCCTAACCAACACCTTGGTTTTGTTGTAGTGCTTGGGCTCTTGTGATCACTTGCACAGGTGCAGTGGAAGTCACACTCCCTGTGGAGTCTACAACTAACCCAACAACATTGATAGGAGTGATTTTAGGCATGTTATTAGGGTTTCTTTGGGCAATCTCGTAGGAGATGCTCTTTTTCGCAGTCTTGACAGAAACCCTGAATGGTTACTGGTTGAGGTTGTGTAGGGGCAGGCAGTGGACAATCACGTATAAGGTGATCTCCCTGACATCTGAAGCATGGTCCTCTAGGAAATGGGGGTCGTACCTGCCTAGGTTGAGGTCTAGAGTTGGGGTTTGTGTACATGACATTGGCATACTCAGGCTCCCCACTATTTTCACTTGGGTCCTCATAATAGTATGACTCGTTATGCTCGGGTGACTGCATGTAGTAAGCCTGTGGGCTATCAATATGTGTGGAGTCAAAACTATGGTCACTTGGATCACTGTCTGATAGCAATGGGGTGACTGGGACTATGGCTCTGTTCAGATTTTCTTCGGCAGATGCATATTTCACTGGGATCACATTGGTTGGAGCAAGGGGTTGCTGCACTAGGACTGATTGAGGTCTCTGCTGCCCTTGATAAGGTGGCTGATAAGTTTGCTGTGGTCTGTTGTATTGTTGTGGTGGGTACTGATTCTGGTATCTACCCTGTTGTGGATATGGCTGAGGGTAATTTTGCCTAACAGTTTGTTTGTTATATGGGCAGTCTTGTGCAGTGTGGTTGGTGTACCTACGCTCTATGGTGCAGTACTGGCTACTAGGATTCGCTTGGGGTTGGGCCATAATGGGACATACATTTGCCATATGGTCACCGCCACAAGTGTAACACCGCTTAACTGGGGCAAATCTTGGAATTTGTTTGCTAGAGACACCTAGTTTTTGAGCTACCTTCTCTGCAAGTTCCTCAATGGATGTGGATTGACCAGATGTGAGGCTACTAGAGCTATCAGAATCCTTATAGATTTTTGATAGTTCTAATTCCTCACCTAGATTGTCCTCAATGTCTATGCACATATGCACGCACTCTTCTATCGTTCTGGGGTCCTTCAGATACACATATGACCTGAGCTTGGTGCTCAACAATCCATCTAAGAACAAGGCCACTTGTTTGGCTGGTGTGGGTAACTCCGGCATCGGGCATCTCTCCAGGTACTGCCTAAATCTTCTTACAGCTAGTCTGACCGTCTCTTGAGGTGTTTGTTTGAAGCTATGAATTAGTGAGGAAGTGTTGTGCCTGATTCCACTCTTAGAAAACTCAATGATAAATGCCTCTAAGAGCTGGTCTATGTTTCTGAAATGCCTCTCGTTTAGTGGTTGAAACCACGTAAGGGCAGTGTTCCTAAGGGTTAGACCAAAAGCATTATATTGTGTGAATAGGTCCTCTACCTGTTCAGCTTTCAATACTTGCCGAAATTCTGCCACATGGTCATAAGGGTCTCCCGTGCCATCGAAATAATTCTTCATGGACTTCACCAGTTGAGTTGGTCGCAGGGTCCTAGTGTGTTCTCTTGGCCTTGGCAAAGGAAAATCGTCAGCATTCCCTTGATTCCATGGGGTTCTATGTCTCTCAGGTTCCACTCTATTCCTTTCCGTTCCCGTTCTTTCTCTTCCCAGGGAGTTGGCAAAACTTACCTCAGGTTTGCCTCTACTTCTATCTCTTTGAGCTCCATGAGCTTGGGAGGTCCCAACTCCTTGGTGACCAAAGGACACATTAGACCTTGGTTGGGGAAAAAAAAATTCACCCTTCCATGTGTAGGCATGTCTGCCATGCTCCGTGACCATGAAGATTCTCTCTGATGCATTGTCTAGGTAGGTTACTTGGCCTGGGCTATCAGGGTCTTTAAACTCATAGATTGTGAGGGCACTCACTTCTTGAGGTTGAGCAGATTTATATCTCCAAAAAGCCTCATCGGTTTCTCGGTTTAAAAGCAGATCTATGCTTTTATTATCCTGTGGAATCCACTTTGGAGTCATGATTCTGGTCAAGACAGATTTACCCCGGGGAGTTCTCGGCTCTTTCTCTAAATTTCCTTGCTCTATATCACCCATGTCGGTCTCTGCAATCACATTTCCAAACTCGTCTGTTCTATCAGGAAGAGTGGTGACTACATAAATAGTCCCCTCTTTATCCAAGTATGCTCCATTCTCAAACTTGACTACCGGGTGTTCTAGTCCATGGGGTTGATCGGGGTTCTTAATCTGGACCACAGATCTTCTCAGTCCGTCTTCGTAGATGCGAGCACCTAGACGATTCGTCCTGATGTATTCCAATTGAGTCTTGTAAGGTCCCTCTGGCTTTTCTAGATAAGCCACCCCTGAACTACCTACTGGTCTCTCCATGTGATAGGACATCTCAGAATCACTTGTTTTTGATCTGGGAGTGTATGGGTAATCACTCAACTGCTGGGCCCAAGACCTGGCAGTGTGATTGACACTAGCTTCAGAAGATCTGAGGCTTTGTCTGTCTCGGCCTAAGTGTCTGCCTGATCTAAGGTTCATATGCCTGATTTATCTACCCCCTTGGACTCAAGCACACTCTTGTTGCAGGTTAATTTGCACCAATCACTTTGTTCTTTTGAGTTGAATATTATGTTTATGATCTTGTCTAAAATCGCATCGTCAGGAGTACTTAAGTGAATTTCGCACTTGATAAGTGATCGACTCCAGTTTACCTTTTGTCCCTTAGGGTTTTCGCCCTTAAGACCTACTTAATTCTTGCACTTGGTTGATTAATTCTCTTGGACTTGATTCGTGCCTAACGTTGCCCTAATTAATTACCACACCTAAGTCGTACTTAGCCTAGGCTAGGAATTGACAAAGGAGGGTTGAGAGATCTTCCAACCTCAATTAGCTGGTTGACCAGACTGCTACAAAAGCCCAGGAAGCCTTCTCCCAAGCTTGGTACTCACCCTTGCTAGCTTGCTTTGGATTGCCTTGAGTGCACACAATGTTCCTGCAAAAGCTCACCAGTCAGTATAGCTCTATTACCACAAGTAATTAAAAGACACACATCAATATTTTCAGTCCCCCCTGGAGTAACTCACTAAACCCCCTCACTGAACTCATCAATCAGAGTTCGTATGGTGAAGTTATGACCCTTCAGGCACTTAGGGGTCCAAACAGGCTCTCAGGGTTCAGGAAATTCCTCCCTGGTTTCTAGGTCTTTTGCCCACTCCTAAGGCTCTTATATCCTCCCAATGTGTCCAAGATTAAACCCAAAGATACCTCAATTCAGTCAATTAATTTACTCTAAATTTTCATGCGTTAAGCCCATGTATCGCGATAGGTCGGGTCGAGGTGTCGCGATAGCTCGTGAGGTGTCGCGATAGTCCCAAGTGTCGCGATAGGTCGTGAGGTGTCGCGATAGGTCGTGAAGTGTCACGATAGGTCGTGAGGTGTCGCGATAGCTCGTGAGGTGTCGCGATACTCCCAAGTGTCGCGATAGGTCGTGAGGTGTCGCGATAGGTCGTGAAGTGTCGCGATACTCCCAAGTGTCGCGATAGGTCGTGAGGTGTCGCGATAGCTCGTGAGGTGTCACGATAGGTCGTGAAGTGTCGCGATACTCCCAAGTGTCACGATAGGTCGTGAGGTGTCGCGATAGCTCGTGAGGTGTCGCGATAGGTCGTGAAGTGTCGCGATACTCCCAAGTGTCGCGATAGGTCGTGAGGTGTCGCGATAGCTCGTGAGGTGTCGCGATAGGTCGTGAAGTGTCGTGATACTCCCAAGTGTCGCGATAGCTCGAGGTGTCGCGATAGCTCGGGATATGGTGAAATTTTCAGTTCTGTCTAATGATCCTAGGAGCTCTCAACCTGCGCAGTGTCGTGGTGCACTCAGAAACGTGATTAGTCAAAGTTTTCGGAGTGTCGCGATAGCTCGAGCTCGACGCCTCGGGGACTGTGCAGACAGATTCCGTACCTGCTGAGCTTGCTGGAGATGATGATGGAGCTGCAACCTGCAAGAAACATGCAAAAACACACAAAACAAGAACACACACGCTTGCTCTCTCTCAAACTCGCACACAACAAATGAGGGGAATGACAAGGAAGAGGGAATATGTAGTGGAGAAGGAGGTGGAGGTGGAGATGGAGAAGGAGGTGAAGATGGAGATGGAGATGGAGAAAAATCAGAAATTTACCGACTACTTACCATTCCAACGCGTCCTCTCTACGTCTTACCATCACACGTTCGTCCTCAAAGCTCGAATCCCCGGCAACGGCGCCAAAATTTGGTGTAGCTTAGTGATGAGTAGCACCTCCTTTAATGTCAATCCGGGAAGACATGAGGATGGTATGAAGACCTCCAGCAAGTGAAGGCACAAATGTGTGAGTGAGAAACACACTAACATGCACACACATACACACACACGCGCACACACGGCAAGAACAAAGAGAGTAAGACAATGGAATCACTTCTATTGCAACCAAGTTCTCATACAAGCTCAAAACTACAAGAAGCTAGCCCCAAAAATGAGCTCTCTAGCTCTATTTATAGTTTTTGACTAGCTTTGGCCTTGTCCAGACCTAGTGTCCGGCCTAGTTAAAAATTAGGTTCTAGGGCTTATTTGAGGGCTCAAACAAGGTCTAAAAAATACGAAAATTGGTAGGCAACTACTTCTAAGGCTCCTCAAGCTCGATGACTCCTCGGCTTGTACAAAATGGAGCTACAAAAAGGTGAAAATGGTATTTACAGGGGTTTTTAGTGATGAGAATCACTTTTAAATGGTGTAAGGGTTTTGAAAAAAATAAAGGGTTTCCTTAGTGCTAGATCTGCTTGTATGCTCGTACTTGCCTCTTCTCGTATACTACCAACAGTAGAATATCACCCTCTAGCATAGCTAGTTGAACTGCTCCACTTGTGGAGATTCTATTGATAATCATTGGCCCGTAACCTCTCTTTTCTAACTTCCGTGCATGTTGCTTCAAGGTGTAGACTAGGACTAGGTCTCCTGCTTTCAAGCCCTTATCCTTCACGTGTGCATCGAAATATGCCTTTTGCCTCTTCTTGGCTGCATAAATTCCTGCTGCAGCCGTCAATCGTGTTTCACCTAATCGTTCAAGATCAAAAATTCTAGAGGACAATTCATGGCCTGTCCAATCATGCTCTTGTGCTACTTTCAAGGTTGGTATCAAAAATTCCAATGGTAGCACTGCATTCTGGCCGAAAACCATTTGAAAGGGCGTGGCTTGGAGTACCGTTTTGTAGGCAACTCTGTATGCCCAAACAGCATGGTGTAGCTGTTTGTCCCAATCCGAGTGTTTGTTATTCACTAATTTGGTTAGCACATTGCATAGAATCTTATTTGTGCTTTAGGCTTGTCCATTAGCTTGTGGGTGATAGGGGGCAGACTTCTTATGTATCACCAAGAACTCTTGAAGAAGATTTTCAATGACTTCATTCAAGAAGTGAGTCCCTCTATCACTTACTAGCTCTATGGGTAGCCCGTATCGAGTGAACACATTCTCAAATAAGAATTTAGCAGTCGTTTGGGCATCATTCTTCGATGTGGCTTTCACTTCTACCCACTTGGTTAGATAATCCGTGGCCACATGATATACTCAGCATGTGAACCCTTAGCTGGGGGATTAATAGGACCAACAAAGTCTATTCTCCACTTAGAAAATACACGTCCGCCCATCATAGGTTTCAGTGGCATCTCATCCTTGCGTATAGGATACTGAGTTCTCTGACAAACATCACACCGTTTCACATAGGTATGTGCATCCATGTGAAGGGTCGGCCACCAGAAGCCCGCAAATAGTATTGCCTTGATCACCCGATCTGGACCGAAGTGTCCTCCTGCTACACCTTGATGAGCAGTCTCCAATATCTTGAGGTACTCGCTCTCGTGGACACATATTCTAAGATACCCATCTTTTCCTCGTTTGTATACATTATCTCCAATGAGAGCATAGTCTATAGCTTCTTGTTCTAGGCTCCGTTGTCTAGCCAATGTCATCTCTTGAGGGAATGTTTTCGTTCTTAGGAATGCTACTAACGGTTCACTCCAATCTGGCACTAAAGACACTCGATAAAGAGTGGCGTGTTCCACTGGTGGTTTAGTGCGACAGATTGGGCATTCTTTGCACATCCTATGAACATCAGCTTCCATGGTTGGCCAGTGTATTCCAAGTCTCCTCAACGTCTGTAAGGTTCTTTGTCTCGAGTAGTGTTGGTGTAATGCACCCACATGTGCTAATTGCAACCACTTTGCATACTCATCCTCTTCCACACAATAGGCTAATATCCCTTGATCGGTATGTTTGTACATGCTTCCTGCCATTATATGGTACTTTTGAGCTTTTACTATCTCCCTATCCTGTGTGTTCATTACTGGGTGGTTAGGCCCGTATGTCAATACTGGCACTAATGGCTTGGCCCACTGAGGTACAACTTCCAGATTAAACAAGTAAGCATCACGAAGGTCATCTAACACTCCTTGTGGGGCTTCTCCCGATGTGAGCCTAGAGAGATGGTCTGCTCTCAAGTGAGTCTTCCCTCTCCTCACCACAACTTCGAAGTCATACTCCATTAGCAAGAGGAACCATCTTACCAATCTACCTGTATTGCATGGCTTGTTTACCAAGTACAACAGTGCTTGATGGTCAGTAAAAAATTTAAACTTATTTGCAAGCAAATAGTGTCTAAACTTCTTAAGAGCATATACCATGCCTAATCCCTCTCGTTCAGTGGTGGTATAATTTTGTTCAGCTACATTCAGTTGTCTACTGGCATAGGCAATTGGAAGATCCATATTGCCTTCGCCCGTAGGTTGTGCAAGTACACATCCAATAGCATAATTGGATGCATCTACATGAACATGAAAAGGCTTATTCCAATCTGGTGTGGTCAAGATTGGTGCTGAACATAATCGCCGTTTAAGCTCATTGAAGGAATTCTCACATTCGTCAGTCCACTCAAAGTTGGTCAAAAGTCTGTACAGGGGCTTTGCAATGATGGCATACATGTGAATGAAACGTCGGTAATAACCACAATGCCCCATGAAAGCTTACACTTCCTTGACGTTCTTTGGCCTAGGTAGTTCTGCAATAGCTCTCACCTTCTCTTCGTCAGTGGAGATGCCGTTCTTTGACACTATGTGTCCTAAAATCTTGCCTTGCCTGACCATGAAAACGCACTTTTTTGGGTTCAAGCAGACTTGATATTCTCTACATTTGTCAAGGATTTGCCTGAGTTCAGGTATATGTGTTTGTCTAATGTTGGAATGAGCACAGAGATCATAAACATAGACTTCCAAATTCTTTCTCAAGAACTCTTTAAACACATGGCACATCAATCTCTGGAAGGTTGCGGGAGCATTGGTAAGCCCGAATGGCATTACCCTAAAAGTGAATATGCCCCACTCTGTGGCAAAAGCCGTCTTATGCTGATCCTCTGGAGGAATGGCTACTTGGTTGTAACCTGAGAACCCATCAAGGAAGCTGTACACTTCCTTGCCGGCTACCCTTTCTAATAAATGCTCGGTGATAGGAAGCGGATAACTATCCCTGATAGTGGCTGCATTAACCTTTTTCAAGTTAATGCATACACGTAGTTTACCATTCTTTTTGGGCACCACTACAATGGGGGACACCCATTCAGTGTGCTCAATTTCATAGATAAATCCAGCTTCAACCAAGCGGTCTATTTCTTCTTTGATCTTGGCAGCATAGTTTTCATTGTATGTGTATGGCTTTTGTTTAGAAGGTCTGGCCTCTGTGGTCATAGGAATCGTATGGGCACATATGTCAGGGTCTACACCTTTCAAATCTTTGTAGCTCCAAGCGAATACATCTCTGTACTCTCTTAGCAAAGCTATCAGCTCATGCTCCTCTTCCTCAGTGAGGTCATGTCCTATGTAAGTGCACCTCTCTTCTCCTTCTTCTATGGTTACCACTACTTTCTTGGTGGTTTCTTTGTTATCATAGGCCTCTCCTGCTTGGGCATCGTGTTTTGGCATTCTTATCATGACTCTCCTATCTTCTATTGCATACTTCTTGAAATTTTCAGGGACCTCAAATAGGGATTCGTCCTTCTCTGGTGCGGCTTCTCTCTTTGTCCTTTTCTTTTCCTCACTCTTAGTGGTCACTTGTGTAGTTAATCTCACATCATTAGGTTGCTCTTCATGTCTCTGAGGGTAAACTTCTACTTCATAGAAATATTCTTCGTCTGATGCAAAGGGTGGGTCCATGATGATTGACTCAAGATCGGAGTCACTTGCATCTTCAAATGCATCAGGGCTAGGTTCACATTCTTCTAAAACTGCATCTCCCATGATTGGCTCTATGGAGAAGACAGAAATGTCATAGCCATCCTCATCACAGTGGGGTGTCCATTGCTCTTCATTGATGGCTACATCCATAGTGGCGAGAATTTCTGCCCAGCCGTGAGGTTCAAATTCTTCGTCGGGGAAAACTACAGGTGCATAGGCTAGGTCTTGAATTGATCTATGGGTTTCTTTTGCACCTACCTCTCTGGCTTTCTCTCTATTCTCTTCTTCTACTGCTACCTTACACATCCATAAGTGAGTGTCTTCATGCATCCATGAGGATCCTGATCCTATGGAATGCACCGATTCCGTATCATCTTGGGTTCTATGGATGGGGTTCCATTGGATAGGAGGGACATCTCTATGAGAGAAATCTTTGAGATTCACTTTGGTAGTGACTCCCAAGTGTTGCAAATACAAAGAATTGGTCCCCCAATCTTGTACCACTTGCAACTGCCTCAAGAAGGGTCTTCCCAAAATCATCTCATAGGCTTGATTTTTGCTAAAGTCACAAATAGCAAATGTGTGCTCAAACTCTACACCACAAGTAGTGAGAGTTATCCCCTCTAGTAGTCCTAAGGGTCTTTCTATGTGACCGTCAGCCATCTGCAATTTCATTCTCGTCGGCCTGAGTGCGGGCTTGCCCCAACGTTTCCATAAGGAAGTGGTAGCAATTGCAACTCCTGCACCTGAGTCCAAAATGGCCTTGGTTGTGTAGCCTTGATGAGTGATGGGGAGATAGGTGTTTCCTTCTTCTCCCTCGCTCATGTCTCCTATCTTGTCCAAGGGTATTTCTGGCACTGTTCTTGGAGATCCTACTTGGAAATGCGATTTTGCTACTTCGGGCACTTGATTGGCTACATGTTTCCACACTTCTGGTCTAACCTTAAGCAGCTCTTCCAAAGTGAGATTGCACTGCACCTTGGTGTTCTTCACTACCTCTGTGTTCCTAGGTATGATTGAACCTTCGTTTCTTACCATGACCGTGGGTGCTCTCATATAGGTGGACTTAGCTTCCCATGGGCCTGTGAAGTGGGGTAATTCTTGTAGAGAGTTAGACTCAAAGTCTAATCTTTCCTGAGATTGGGTACTCTCCTGCTCCTCATAAATGGATGGGCTGTCTTGTGGGAATCGGTCGTGTGCATCATCCACAAGTTCAATAGGAGGAGGGACTTCACTTTCTTTAGCCCATTTGTCTTCTTGAATCTCTCGTAGGAATTCGAGTGTGAACTGATTCATAGAAGATGATGTGTCTGGCTCCGTAGAGTTAGGCACATAGGCTTCCTAGGGAGGAATGCTTATTCTATCACTTGCCTTCTCCTTAGCCTGGGAGTTAGCTCCTTTTCCAGACTTTGCAATTAACATCTCCAATCTGTCTAACAGACCATCAAAATGCAATGGTGTTAGAGTGGAGCTAGGGCAAGTGAAAAGGCGACTGGTCTCAAACATGGCTTGAGCCAATTCCACCATCTTGGCACACAACTTAGTTCGTTCAAGCTCTAGGTCAGCTCTAGGGTAACATTTCTCATGATCTGTTACATTGGGCCCTTCTTGGATTGTGGCCTGATATGCTTTAAGCATCATGTCTAGATCTTCAGGAGTGGGATCGGCTAAGACTGATCCTACTTGGGGTGGTGGGTGGGTTACGTGTGGTGGATTGGTGGGTGGAGGAATGGAGGGTGAAGGGGGTGGTATTGGCGGGGATGTGTGAGAGTGTGTTTGAGATGTGATTTCTATGATTTTGGCTTTGGTTTCTCGTAGGCTTTCCTCAAGTTCGCTCATCTTTCTTGCCCATTGCCTTTTCATACGTTCACGGCTATCTCTCCAAGCTCTTGTCCTCTTCTTATTCTGGCTCTCAGTCTCGCTAACCTCCACATTCTTTTCCTGGCCTATGTCTTGGTTTTGCTTAAGTGCCTGAGCTCTCGTGATGACTTGTACTGGAGCCGTGGAAGTCACACTTCCTGTGGAGTCTACCACTAAGCCAATAACATTGATAGGAGCAATTTTTGGTATATTGGCGGGGTTCTTGGGACACTCTCGTAAAAAATGCTCCTTTCCACAATCGGGACAAAAGCCTTGAATTATCACAGTTTGGGTTTGTGTCGGTGCAGGTAGAGGGCAATCACGAATGAGATGATCTCCCTGACAACGATAGCATGGCCCTCTAGGAAATGGAGGTCTCATCGGCCTAGGTTGGGATCTCGAGTTGGGGTTGGCATACATGACGTTTGCGTATTCTGGCTCCCCACTAGATTCATTCGGCTCTTCGTAATAATATGACTCACTATGCTCCGGTGATTGCATGTACTAGGCCTGGGGGCTCTCAACATGGGTGGAGTCAAAACTATGATCACTTGGATCACTTTCTGAAAGTGAGGTTGTTACTGGCACTAAAGCTCTATTCAGATTTTCTTCTGCCGCTGCATACTTTACTGGAATCACATTGGTGGGGGCAGGAGGTTGCTGCGCTAGGACTGGTTGCGGTCTTTGTTGCCCTTGATAGGGTGGTTGATAGATTTTCTGTGGTCTGTTGTATTGTTGTGGTGGGTATTGATTCTGGTATCTACCCTGTTGTGGATATGGCTGAGGGTAATTTTGCCTAACAATTTGTTTGTTATATGGGCAGTCTTGTGCTGTGTGATTGGTGTACCTCCTTTCTATGGTGTAGTACTGGTTGTTAGGGTTCACTTGGGGGTTGAGCCATGATGGGGCACACATTAGCCATATGGTCTCCTCCACAGGTATAAATTCGGGGGCAAATCTAGGAATCTGCTTGCTAGAGACACCTAATTTCAGAGCTACCTTTTCTGCTAGATCCTCAATTGATGTGGATTGTGAGGAAATGAGGCTACTAGAACTATCTGAATCTTTATAGATTTTTGAGAGCTCTAATTCCTCCCCTAAATTATCCTCAATGTCTATGCACATGCGTACACATTCTTCTATGGATCTAGGGTCCTTCAAGTACACATATGATCTCAGTTTGGTGCTTAACAATCCATCTAAAAATAAGGCCACTTGCTTGGCTGGAGTGGGTAACTCTGGGGCCGGGCATCTCTCTAGATATTGCCTAAATCTTCTGCCTGCGAGCCTCACTGTCTCTTGAGATGTTTGTTTGAAGCTATATATCAGGGAGGATGTGTTATGTCTTATGCCACTTTTAGAGAATTCGATAATGAATGCCTCTAGAAGTTGATCTATGCTCCTAAACTGCCTCTCGTTTAGTGGTTGAAACCATGTCAGGGCAGTGTTCCTAAGGGTTAGACCAAAGGCATTGTACTGCGTGAACAGATCTTCAACTTGTTCAGCTCTCAAGACTTGCTTAAACTCAGCTACATGATCGTAGGGGTCTCTAGTGCCATCGAAGTAGTTTTTCATGGACTTAACTAGTTGGGTCGGTCTCAAGGTCCTCGTGTGCTCTCTCGGTCTTGGCAAAGGGAAATCATCGGCATTCCTTCGGTTCTCTGGGGCTCTATGTCTCTCAGGTTCCACTCTATTTGTTTCTGTTCTCGTTCTTCCTCGTCCCCAAGAGTTGGAAAAGCTTGCCTCAGGTCTCTCTCTACTCCTTTCTCTTTGAGTCCCATGAGCTTGAGATGTTCCAGCTCCTTGGTGACCATAAGACACATTGGATCGAGGTTGGGGAAAAACAAATTCTCCCTTCCAAGTGTATGCGTGTCTTCCATGCTCAGAGACCACAAAGATTCTCTCAGAAGCACCATCTAAGTAGGTCACCTTGCCTGGGCTATCAGGATCTTTGAATTCATAGATGGCAAGAGCTCCCACTTCATTAGGCTTTTCAAGCTTGTACCTCCAAAAAGCCTCATCCGTCTCTTGGTTCCAGAGCAATTCTATGCTCCTATTATCCTGGGGAACTAATTCTGGAGTGATTATCCTTGTTAGGACCGATTTGCCTCGAGGGGTTTTCGGCTCCTTTCCTAAGTTCCCTTGCTCTATGTCACCTAATTCAGGTTCAGAGATTATGTTGCCAAACTCATCTGTCCTTTCAGGTTGGCTGGTGACCACATACATTGTTCCTTCTTTATCTATGTATGACCCATTTCAAACTTGACTACAGGGTGTTCTAGTCCAATGGGCTGATTCGGATTTTTAATTAGGACAAAAGATCTTCGCAGACCATCCTCATAGATGCGTGCACCTAGGCGGTTGGTCTGGATGTATTCCAATTGAGTCTTGTAGGGACCTTCAGGTCTTTCTAGGTATGCCATTCCTGAGCTACCTACAGGTCTTTCCATGTTATACGACATGTCAGAGTCACTAGTTTCTGAGTCTAGCGCGTAGGGGTAATCACTCAATTGTTGGGCCCAAGATCTCGCTGTATGGTTGACGCTAGCCTCAGATGATCTAACGCTTTGACGGTCTCTCCCTAGGTGTCTTCCCGATCTCAGGTTCATATGCCCTTTGTACGTTGCTGATCCTTTGGTACCAATCACTTGTTCCTTTTGAGTTCCTTTGTATGTGTTTTCTTGTTTTTACTTAAGCATCGTCAGGAGCACTTAAGTGTGTCGTATTTGATGTTCCTCGCCCACTTAGTTTAATTTCTTTTCCTTTAAGTTGTCCCTAGACTGCGATTTAGCCTATCCTTGCACTTGAGAAATTAAAGGCTCTTCAAACTTGAGTGTTCCTATCGTACCCCTAGTCAATCAGGACAACTACTCGCACTTAGCCTATGCTAAGAATGGACTAAGGGGGTTAAGAGATGTTCCAACCTCAAGTCGCTCCTCCTAGCGATGCTTGTCTACCCAAGAAGCACGTTCCTAAGCTTGTTCGCCCTGGTGCTTACTTTGATTTTTTCCAAAAGCTCTCGATGATCCTCTAAAAACCCCAAGCTTAGCTTCAATTTGATCCTTCAATTGATAGACAATTTATTTCAGACACTTTTTAATGACCCTTGTTCCCCCTTTTGTATTGCTAAAAAAAATTTCCTCTAGAGCTCCCTTGGTGTACCTACCCCTCAGTGTGTCAACTTCAAAATATCATATCTGAAAATCAATGCATTATCTTTATAAAAAACAGTTTAGGGCGTGTAGTATATGCCACGAGCTTTCCGACAAGCCCTAGAGCTCAAAAAATGGATTTCGTATGAAAAAGTTATGACCGTTCAGGGTTTAGGGGGTTAAACAGACAAACAGAACCTTTCGGGAGTTTTAATGCATTTTTCTAAGGCCTTTTTTAAGTGTATGAGTATTTGAGTATGCAAATATGCCCAAAATTTAGCCTAAATTCCGAAAAAAATTACCCCTTAATTTTTGCCAAAAATGTCTGTCTATCGCGATAGATGGTGTCTGTCGCGATAGACGGTGTCTGTCGCGATAGAGTGGTCTGTCGCGATAGACGGTGCCTGCTGCGATAGACTGGTTTGTCGCGATAGATGGCGTCTGTCGCGATAGACGGTGTCTGTCGCGATAGACGGTGTCTGTTGCGATAGACTGAGTCTGTCGTGGAATTTGGTCTGTCGCGATAGACAGGTGTCTGTCGCGATAGACGGGGTCTATCGTGGGTCTCTGTCTGTCGCGATAGACAGTGTCTATCATCTATCGTGGTTTGGTCTGTCGCGATAGACGATGTCTGTCGCGATAGACGATGTCTGTCGCGATAGACGATGTCTGTCGCCATAGACGATGTCTGTCGCCATAGACGATGTCTGTCGCCATAGACGATGTCTATCGCCATAGACGATGTCTGTCGCGATAACGATGTCTGTCGCGATAGACGATGTCTGTCGCGATAGACGATGTTTGTCGCGATAGACTGAGCCTGTCGTGGAATTTGGTCTGTCGCGATAGACATGTGTCTGTCGTGATAGACGGGGTCTGTCGTGGGTCTCTGTCTGTCGCGATAGACGGTGTCTATCGTCTGTCGTGGTTTGGTCTGTCGCGATAGACTGTGTCTATCGCGATAGACGGGGTCTGGCGTGGGTCTCTGTCTGTCGCGATAGACAGGTGTCTGTCGCGATAGACGGTGTCTGTCGCGATAGACGGTGTCTATCGTCTGTCGTGGTTTGGTCTGTCGCGATAGACTGTGCCTGTCGCGATAGACGGTGTCTGTCGCGATAGACGGTGTCTGTCGCGATAGACGGTGTCTGTCGCGATAGACGGTGTCTGTCGCGATAGACGGTGTCTGTCACGATAGACTGAAAAATGCAAATTTTTTAGAAACTTCTAGTGATTTGGAGTGCTCTAATGATGTAGGTTACCATGCCAAACATGCATTCAAAAAATATCAAGTTTTTCTGTCTGTCGCGACAGACAGAGGTCGTCATCTCGGGACCTGTGCAAAGTATGTCGTACCTGCGCAAGCTCTCTCTCGCTCTCTCTCACAATGAAATGAGGGAAATGAGGTGGGGAGTGGAATATGACCAAAAAACTGAAAATTTTATGGAGATGGAGATGGAGGTGGGAGATGGTGGGGATGATGATGGTGATGATGGTGATGCAAAAATAAGAAAAAATGAAGAAAAATAAGGAAAAGAAAGGATATTACCTATAACTCTAATGTCTCAACTCGACGTCTTACCATCACACGCTCGTCCTCGAAGCTCTCTCCCCGGCAACGGCGCCAAATTTGGTGTCACTCTAGCACAATGGTGAGTACCAACGTGAGAAGATTCACCTCATAATTGTCAATTCGTGGAGACGTGAGGACTAGTATGAAGACTATGAGCAAGTGAAGGCACAAGTGTGTGAGTGAGAAGCACACAAGCATGCACACACATACACACACACGAGCACACAAGGCAAGAACAAGGAGAGGAACAATGGAGTTCTTTGCATTAGTCAAAAAGTCTCTTACATCAGCTCAATTCACAAACAATCCAACCTCAAAAATGAGCTCTCTAGCTCTTTTTATAGTTTTCTCACTAGCTTTGGCCTTGTCCAGACCTAGTGTCCGGCCTAGTTAAAAATTAGGTTCTAGAGCCTATTTGAGGGCTCAAACGGAGTCTAAAAATTATGAAAATTGATATGTAGCTAATTCTAATACTCTTCAAGCTCGAGGACTCCTCGGCTTGAACAAAATGGAGTCTATTCTACCAAAAATGGAATTTACAATGTTTGTGTAATGATTAAAATCACTTGAGTTGTAAATGGTCCATGGAAAAAATGATTAGGCCTTGTTGCCGTATTGTGCATGACTGCTCCGTTGTGCTAGTATGCTCTTCGTCTGACTTGTATGCCAACAGGTACAAATAGGAGATGATACAAGACACCTTGTAGAGAAAATAGGCAATGTCAAAGCACTTGATGGAGATATCAACCTACCAGTAAGTACTCTATGTCCCTACCATTACAAAGAATTTGATAAGTGTTGGGCAGATAGTAGAGAAAGGGTTGCAAGGCAGGTTCACAAAAGCAAGAGCATTTGTTGAAGATCCAAGTCAAGGATTCAGAAGAATTGCAAAAGGTGAAAAGACAGGTAGATTGTTCACATTTGAATTACAAGACACTAGAAACATTGCTCTCTTTAACTATGGTAGTCAGACACTCACAGAATTGGAAGTATGGCACAAAAGGTTAGCACATATTGGTGAAAGGTCATTAAAGCAAATTTGCAGGGACCAAAGTGTACTTGGACTCCCTAATTTGTCAAAACAACATATGATTTATAAGTGTAGTGCATGTCAATTTGGAAAGTCTCACAGGTTACCATTCATGAAGAAAGGTTATATACATGGAGATCTCTTGGAGTTGGTTCATACAGATGTATGGGGACCTAGCAAGGAAGCTTCAATATCTAGATCAAGGTATTATGTCTCCTTTATTGATGATTGCAGCTGATGGACTATCCTATTCTTTATGAAACACAAAGATGAAGTTTTTTCATGTTTTAAAAGATATTTGGCTCTTGTGGAGAATCAAATAGGTAAATCAGTAAAAAAAGCTAAGGTCAGATGGAGGGGGAGAATACTTCTCCCATGAGTTTGATTATTTTCTTCAAGAAAGAGGAATCAAAAGAGAGGTAACTACAAGGTACACTCCTGAGCAAAATGGAGTGGCAAAAAGGAGGAATAGGACAATTGTTGAAGTTGCAAGGTCCATGTTAAATGAAAAGCATTTGCCTAATTATCTATGGGCTGAGGCTATATCTACAGCCACTTACTTTGATTAACATGTTGCCTTCAAAATCCCTTGATGGGATGACTCCATATGAGGCTTGGAATGGAAGAAGACCAGGCTTAGATCATTGTAAAATTTTTGGATGTATTGCTTTTGCTCATGTTCCTTCACAGGTTAGAGGCAAGATGGATCCAAAGGCAGAAAGGTGTGTATTTATTGGATATGACAACAATCAAAAGGGTTACAGGTTATACAACCCTACCAACAAAGGATTCTTGGTAAGCAGAGATGTAGTTTTTGATGAAAACAATTCATGGTATGAAGATTCATGCAGGAAGGTCAATTTACCATATGATCTTGGAGAAGATTTTCCAAAGCTTGGTAGAGAACAACCGAAGATTGAAGAACAAGACACCTCAGAGAATGATGAAGAATCTCAGATGGAAAAGATCAAAGCATGGAAGTCTAAAGGTAAAGCAAAATTCCAGGAACTTGGACATGAGGTAGAATCATCACATCATGGCCTAAGAAGATCTATGAGGGAAAAGAAAAAACCAGAAAGGTATGGGTTTGACACCTCATTAGTAACTAAACATTCTATCTACATAGCATATGACATAAACCAAGAGGAGCCATCATCCTTTGAAGAGGCCAAAGCAAAATTAGAATGGAAGCATGCAATGAAGGAAGAGATTGAAGCACTTGAGGAAAACAACACTTGGGATTTGGTGCCCAAGACTTCAACCATGAAGGTAATAGGCTCAAGATGGGTCTATAAACCCAAGAAGAATTTTGATGGTTCCATTAACATGTTGTTGCTCTAGCACAATGGTAAGTACCACGTTAAGAAGCTTCACCTCCTTAATGTCAATCCGTGGGAGAGGTAGGAGTGATATGAAGATCGTGAACGTGAGATGATGTGAGAGTGAAGGTGAGAAGCACAAAGATGCACACACACATACACACACACAATGAAGAGACAAGCAAGACACAATGGAAGGTGGGAAATTAGTTCTATTGCTCAAGAATGCTCTTCCAAGCTCAAACTAGCTCTATGCTCAAACTAACCAAAATGAACCAACCTCAAAAATGAGCTCTCTAGCTCTTTTTATAGTTTCTAGACTAGTTTTGACCGGTTTCACATCTAGTGACCGGCATAGTTAAAAAATAGGTCCTAGAGGCTATTTGGGAGGGTAAACGATATCTAAAAATAACGAAAACTGGTACGTGCATTCTACCTAAGCTCCTCAAGCTCAAGGACTCCTCGGCTTGCACAAAATGGAGCTATGGATTACGAAATGGGGTTTTCTATGATACATATGTTACAATTAGTGATAACAATCACTGTTGAATGTTTGAAGAATTAATAAGAAATATATTTGTTTGGAAAATTGATCCGACTGGCTCCCTGCTCCTTCTTTACATGCTTCCGTGGCGTCTGTGCCTCTGGCTGCTTCCAACACCCCCCTCCCTCTCGCTTCTGTCGTCCCTGACAGAACCTTGTTGTGAGGTCTGCCGGATGTAGTTCTGTAGGAGATCCTGAGCGAGGGTGTGCTCTGAGATACGAATGCCTCGGGCTAGGTCAGCCTCGAGTTTCTCCCAGTCAATAGGTTGCGGCTCGTCTGGTGGTGGGAGCTGATAATGTGTGGAGTACACCATTCTTTCACA